>JAOXNO010000013.1:47218836-47254781 GCA_028565335.1 Limnodromus scolopaceus | reverse complement strand
GGACTCGGAGACTTAAAGGCCAAAGGGAACTTTATAAGTAACCTGAATGATCGACCACACAGCAAAATAACTGTCCAAAAGAAAAGAATGCAAGAACAGCCACTTCAGATTTGTTCAAAGCCTAAACTTAATACACTATCTCCAACACTGGCCAACTTCAAACACCCAGGGAGAAATACAAGAACCAGGCAAGTACACAAGATAATTTCCAGCAGTTTCTGCATTAGTCTACCACCGTGATTTTGACTAGCTTGAAAACCCTGAAATGTTGAGGGAAGGGTTATCTTCCCCTAATACATGGTGTCATGACATCACTTAAGATTCTGGTTTTGTGACATTGAATTTGAGAATATCTTTTCTAGGCACTCTCACAGAACAAGTACTTAATAACATTGTTGTTTGCTGCTTCTTCTCTCAATCCTATCTGCTGGCCATAAGAATGACTGAGCTAACGGAGAATTCAATCTCCAGCGAGTATACCAGCCCCGGAGGTTTATGAAAAGCATCGTGTTTAAATCAGAAAAGAAAATTAACTTAAATCAGAAAAACAAATTAAACATAATTGAAGAAATACTCTCCTTGAGGTAGACACCTCATTTTGACTCAGCTTCAAAGATTATTAGTCCCCACAAAATTACAACATGCAATCCAGAAAGAATTGTGTTCCGGAAAGAATTGCGTTCCGGACAGGGGGCAATTCTTCAAAGATCATTCCTATTCCATTGTATGGTCACATACAACAGGACACACAGGTAACACAGGGAACGCAGAGAACAACAGTAGCAATGAGCAAAAATCTGAGCTTCCACAGGCCCTATCTTAATTTGGGCTACTGGTTTTGCAAAGAAGAAATCTTTTAATTTGCTCACTTGATCACTCGTGCACAGACCCATGGAGACTACCAAAGAGGAATGAAAACTTGAATCTTTCTGTCCTGCACAGTGGGTAATAAAATTCTTCATGTTGCTTTCTAATATTTGCCAACCTATTGAACAAATATATGTGAGAAAATTCTGTGTAGAAGCCAGGATTCAAGCCAGGCACCTGTTGTGTAACTGCAAGGAAAAGATACATGCATCATGAATAGAGCTGACTGGAAAAGGACAAATGCTGGTCAGTGGAGGAGGAAGGGCATGAGGAGAAGAGGGAGGAAACTGTAAATTCCTTCGGTCAGTTTTGGCATTTAAATTTGGCATTTTAAAATTTTCTTTAGGAAAATATAAACTACATCTCGATTCCACAGATGGCAGCATTCAGCACTAGCAGGGATTTTAGGTATGTATTTTCAAGAGGTAATTATCAGGATCCCAAGTTCCTAATGCAAGTCATGTGCAGACTTCATCCGAGAATGCATCTGAGCTGCTTTATACTCTCTAGTGATTAGAGCTCTTGCCCAAAAATAACATCCTTTACTTGAGGCCCATCAAAACTTCATTTCTTCTCATAAGAAAGCAGACAAAACTGGGGAAAGGCACCTACCCCTACTTTAAAATCAGGCAACATTGTGGTGTTCTCTATTATGAAGAGGTTTTGGTACTCTCTGAATAAAATGTGAAACAATGCTGGCAACTTTGAAATAAAACAAGTCAATACCTTACCCCCCCAATTACGTATAGTATATACTTTATACTTTAAATATAAAAATACTTTAAATATAAAAATACTTTAAATACTTTTAAATATACTTTATCTTAAAAAGCACAGAATGCTTTTTTATAATGTTCCTCATGCACAAGGGCTGCAGAGAATGTGAAATAATACATTTCCCATTACTAAACTACAGCCTTCTAGCTCAAATGGCAGCAATAAGTTTTGGTGTCCCTGATGCAATCCCAAACCTGAGAACCAATTGGAGACCATCAGGCTACACATCACTTGTTTTTTCTTTTTTTTTTTTAAAGAGTTTTGGAACTGTCTGTAATCAATATATATAGATTTAAATCTAATTGTTGGCAGTTCTTTGGGCCATTAAAGTGTTTGCTTTGGAGAACACTTTTCTCTTTCCCACTGTGTTCATGGAAAGATTATCATCAAAAAGAGAAACATCACTGGCTGTTGTATGATAAAATAAACTGAGGCAGAACACGAGAGACTATTCAGTTAATAATCCCTTTAGTAATGGAGATGCAAAAAAATTTCCTTTTACTACTTCTGAATGCCCCTTAAGAACAAACCAACAGGCGCAGTACCGTATCATAAAGGAAACGACGAACTGAGATTGAGATGCTGCTGCAGATACATCAGCTCACATTGAGGCTCTTAGGAATGCTCTATTTCAGTAATGGATAGACAGCAATTGTGTAGCGCTACTTGAGTTGATTAGAGGGAAAGCTTTGGAGCTAATGGCACCTAGCAATCAACCAAACTCCTGATAGTTCTCTGGCATTTTGCAAGCCTCCCAAACAGTGAATTAATGGAAGAAGCAAACTCTCAGCACCTCTGTGAAATGAGATTTCCTTTGTGTCAACCTAAGCACACAAAACTCTGTGCTGAGTGCCACATCAACCTGTAAGAGGCACCTGGGACAGACAGAAGTTTCCAGTTGGCAAGCTGTGTCTTCCCTCTTTGGTAAGCAACATCTATTGATGATATTCTACTGGCATCTGCATTTCTAGAATGAGGAAAAAAAAAACCCAAACCTGAAATCATTGTCATTCTGGCCCTGATCTAATCTATTCTGACGGTGGTGCAGTACTATTCCCTGTAGCGTTTTCCTCTACAATGATTTCTTATGCTCTCATGACAGGCGTTCCCTCCTTTTTTAAGGGCAAACAATTCCATAACCTGAGAGATCCTACTGTCACTACTATTTCCATTAATCTTTCCATCCTGGATTTCATCCCATACCATTTGACGCTCCCACAGATTGCAAGGACAAAGGAAAGGTTGGAGTAAGTTGGAACTGAAAGGAGCAGAGGAAATGGCACAGAGGAGGCAACCCCAAAGGAAGAGAAGCAGCAGCAGTTGCCAGCAGGCAGTACTATTCTGGAAAGATGCAGGCATCAGTAATGATTAGCCTGCAGCAACGAGCTTCTGACTCGCACTGGATTTGCACTGTGAAAACCCAAAAGAAGGGTAAATTTCCGGGCCTCTGTCTCTCATTTTTCCCTTAACATCTGTCACAACCTGCGTGTGCTCCCAGCATGTTCCCAGTAGCTACTTTTAATGCTATGCCCTTGCTGTTCAGCTCTCCCTCCCCTGAGCATTATAGCTACATTATAGCTACAGTTCCTTCAAGACAACACAGGATCTACAGTAGGGATACAGACACAAAGAACATCTTTGGGAAGAACCACAGCAGCCGCCTCCTTTGTTCCCAGAAAAGCTGCAGAACAGATCTCCCACTTAAACCAACACACACTGCCACAATCTCTGCCTGGCTGATCCCAAGCTTCATCAGTGATTCACTCCATAAGAACCTCCAAGTTCCAGAAGTGAAGGAGTTTTAGTTCAGAGCTTTCAGTAAATAGTAACAGTGCAATAAACATGCTTAGGACATACACAGATGGTATTGAAGTCAGTGAGCAGAGTGTTGGTCCATCTTCTTGAATGCTTCTTCTCCCTCTTCCACTCCCTCTACATTTACCACCCTGAGGTCTTTTTGTTCTAACATACAACTCTTTCCCTTTTCAGTGATCTAAGAGAACAGGGAAGGAGGAAAATGTGAGGGAACAGGTCAGGAGAACTACCTGAAAACAGACCCGTGGAAAAAGAGAGAAGAGAAATAATAGGGAGCCAGAAGACACGAGAAACAGAAGCAGAAGGAATATTGATCCTAGACTATCAAAAAGTCCTGCATCAGGCTTCAAAGGAGGGGAGATTGAGAACGAATGAGAGGTCAGGTAGAGAGAACAGCTCTGGGAGTCCTTGCAAGAAACTAAGAGATCAAAGAAAACGTATACTTCATCCCTTGCTAGAGATGACAAACTTTTACTGTTGTCAGGTAACTCCAGGAGCAGAGATAAACACAGAGAGTCGTAGCAAATGGTTGTGAGGGTATTTCTCATAAAACACAGAGAAATTTCTTATTTGGTTTGGGGTGAGGGTGTAATCTAGAAAATTATGCTTACAAGGTCATGGTATATGACATGAATTTTGTGACATCAAGATCCCAAACAGTAGGAAAGGCAAAGATTAAATTTCTTCATAGACATTAGATATACGAACACAAACACAGGGCAAATATTGCAGATATTATGAGTGTCTTGAACTGAAACCAACAAAAGGCTCTAACAAATGAGAGAAACACACAGATTTCTCACCACTACCAAGTATCAATCAGCTGTTCTTTCAACATTTAAAGATTTTGAAGCGTACAAACACACTAGTGGTACCCTTGCCATCTAAAGGGACATCAAAGTAACTTCCTAGATATGGCTGGTCTTGTGTTTGAATTTGATCTGCCTTTTAACTCATCACTAGCTCTCTAATCAATAATTTAAATATTGTATCCTGGAACAAAAACATAGTTACATTTGCTCATGCTGTTTATTGGCAAACATGTTGTGCAAGTCTTACAAAGTCAGCATGAGGGCTTTATGTAAAACACTTAACGGAAAATGGCTGTAATTGTAGCTTTCCATTAATGAGCACAGACATAGCAAACAGACATCGTGCTGTGCAAACAGCAAGAGTCTTTATTTGTCTTTATATTTGATACTATCTAGTTCACGTAGAGGTGATCTCAATTTATAGTAAGTGGGAGTATTCACCTTAAATCCAACAAGTGACTTTCATATAGCTGGTTCCTGAGGACCTGGTTTGGAGGCGTGCTACATCTAAAGAGTATTGTATGACGACTGACTTCAGCAATTTTTCTTGGTTACTTCCCCATTCAGATGGCGAGTTAAAGGAATTACAACATTATCAAAACTTCTGGCCGCTTTGGTCCTTATCAAGAGACAGGTTGGAAAGAAAGCGTGGCACTTTCTTCTCTTCTTTGCACTAAGCACACCACTGGCACGTTTTAGCTTTTGAATGTGTTTCCACCAAAGCCTTTTCCAGACTGAGATGAAAATTTGTCAGTTCTCCTGCATCATTTACAAATTAGTTCAAAATAGACAAACAGGTCAAAAGTACTCTTATTTCATGTCAAAGCAAAGGCATTTTAAGTTCCTCATGGTTTTTAAATTGCAAAGACAAATTTGTATATGACAATGTGCCGATTATTCGTGATATGCCTGCGCCACACAGCTCACTTGGTATCCTCCAGTCAGTACTATTGATCAGCTGCCAAAAGTATTTACTCTGTTTTCTTCTTAAGCTCATCACTACATCATTACCAAACAGCCTTTAATCCTCTCATGAGACAAGGCCCACTGATACTATACCAGAAGCTGATAGCAATCAGCTGTATTTCTTCATTGTTTTTTTGCTTTGACAGCTCACTTTTACCAGAAGAACTGAGACAGATCTTTACTGATACAACTGTGACAGAACTTTGCTTGTCTTAGTCTTCAAACTGATTGAGACAAAGATGACGTTGGCCAATGAGCAATTTTGTGTGTGCGTGTGTCTATTTATTTCAAAGACATATTCCAAGCAAATGAAAAATGAACTACGTTACATTAAAACAAGCCAGCCAATTATAGTTTGGACTGTGCTCGGAGAAATCCATGTTACAGTCAGAGAGGACCTAGATTAATGAATCACAGCACCTCCACCTCATACAGGTTTAAGAAACCCTCAATGTTTCTTTATTATATGTGAGGGGCTGTTACTAGAAAAGCATCATAGTAGGCCAGGGAAAGCCCTGCAGGCTGGGACTTTCCAGAAACAAGTAGGCTACGCAGGGGATGAAACATTTGCTTGCTCAATTGATATCCACACCAAGAACAGCATTCAAAGGAGTTTTAAATTTTATAGCTAAAGAGAAATGGAAAGCAGATAAAACGCAATAGGACATACTGAAATGTCTCTTGATCAAACAGAGGTTGAAACTTGGGGAAAATCAAAACTGAAAAGATTCAGTGTTCTGCCTGTTCTCTGACTCTGTCCAAGTTAATTGCAAACTCCTGCCGATTTCAATAGGATTGGGTTTTCTGATGGCACCTGTTGAGCAAACCATAGAGATAATAGCCTGGCTTATAGATACAAATGACTAAAACTTTAGATTAGTATCTGTTCTATTTCAATAGTTTAAGTTGAATTTAAAGTCACAGAGACACTGTAAGTTCTAGGAATCCTTAACA
The DNA here is from genome assembly GCA_028565335.1 of Limnodromus scolopaceus. Taxonomy (NCBI): domain Eukaryota; kingdom Metazoa; phylum Chordata; class Aves; order Charadriiformes; family Scolopacidae; genus Limnodromus; species Limnodromus scolopaceus. The sequence continues at coordinate 47,248,590 of JAOXNO010000013.1, read as the reverse complement.
TCCATTACAGGTCGTATCAGAAATTGCAGGTGCCTCTTTTGCCATTACATCACATTAGCTTTTGTACTGCTCATTCATAGAAAACGACATTACTTTACAAGAAGTTTAAGCAGTACATACAAATATATGATATGGCTATAGCACAATATTCTGAGATGGTGCATAATCTCTGAGGTGTTTCTCAACAGAGTATGAATATGAGCACCAGGAGAGTAATCTTATTTAAAAGAAGTGAAAACTCTTTTTTTATTTGTATATGCAGTAAATTAGGGTTTTTCTAAAGAGAAAGAATAGGAAATTGATTGCTCTAGTATTTATGTTTAACAAGACAGAAAAATATCAGGTCACTTGAAATCTCTGATGAAAATCAGGCAAAAGCTCTTGCCCAGAGTAAATTCCAATACCTCTCTGATCATTGTTTGGCTGGCACAAGCATCAATGATCCATCAAATACCATTCATCTATGTGAAATAATCACAAGATGGTAAATAAGATGGAGGTTCTGTGCAGGACATTTCCAAATTCTCACCCCTGGGGCTAGAAGCTAAACTGAATTTTTCTTTATTGCACATAGAAAGTTTTCCTCTTGTGATGTGTGCTACTTCTATTGGCACAGACAAATAAATACACTGTGATACAATTGCCTACTGTTGTAGGGAGTACCTCAACCCATGAGGACTTTAGCGAGGATTTTCAAAAAGCGATGTGCAATGTTGGGAGAATGAAGTTTGTACAGCCTCTCCCACCACACCTCCCAAAAAGTTTTAACTTGCTTTAAATCTGTCCTAGTCTGACTCGCACGCAGTTTCATACAAAGTCAATAACATCTTTCTGGTAATGCACTGGGGCAGCATAACAGTATTGCACACTCCTTCAAGGTCTATATATGTATACTGTATGGCTTCTTTCCTGTTTCAAAAATAAACTAATTTCAACCCATTCTAAAACTGATTTAGCAGAGCTTAGCCCACACATACATTCATCTGGGTAGCCATGCATTTCGCTTCTGCTAGCTAAAAGAGTGTTCTTTTATAAGGTTGAACCTCCTGGTGCCATGGCCTCATTTACTGAATCAGTCAGCTTCATACTGCTCACCATTATCATTTTACTCCACTCTGATGGCTTAAAGGGACCTTAAAGCAAATGTAACCTGACCTTATTTCTACCCTGAGGATTCTTTCTTTGCAATAAATGAGAAATGGGCCTATTCTATCCACTATTATCTTTTCTCTCTACACACGCACAGAGCCTGAGTTTGATCCTACAACATCCTAGAAGGTTGGAATTTTTTCAACATTAAATGAAATTACATAGAATTTCAAAGGTAAAGACTTCCCAGAAAACAGGATCCTCAAAAACTTATGAAAGAGAAACTCCACAAATAAGCTAATGTCATTTACTTCAAGGCTGTGCATTATTGGGTTTTTTCTCCTTTATTTTCACTGTCATGACTTCAAAGTTTTTAGGCAAATACTGTTTAAAAAGAAAACCAAACACTGAGCAGCATCTCTCACCTCAATTTTGGATACTGAAATAAAATGGCAGAGATTGCAAGAAGGTGCTGATGTCCACTGTTCCAAAGTGGACATCCACAGGTTATTTGTGGTTATCCTCTGCTCAGATATCACCTGTGAAACAAGTACTGCCATCTCTAAGGTCTATATGGACCTTTTTCTCTGCCTACCATTTGAAGGACGTACTATCTTGCACTGAGGAGCAGAGAGGCAGGTAATTCAAGAGATTTCTGATGCTAAATGACATGATAAATAAATAGATTTGACATGATAAAATAACTGATGCAAATCTTCTCAGTGTTAAGTTTTTTTTACAAGTATATGCCATGACTACTTTAACACAAGACCAAGCCTTTGAGTTTAATTTCCCTGTTGCTGGGTCATAACAAATTGGAACCTTCAGAACCACAGTGCAGCATTTTTAGGTCAAGTTCTTTTCATTTTGAGTCAGTCTTAAAGTACAAGGAAATACGTTGCAAGGAGCAAACATAAAGAATACTTTAACCCTTCAGGATACAAGCTTTTCATTATGTATTAAACTATTTAAAATCCTGTACTGAAGAGAAAATAATGACAGATAAAGGGGCAGCATTGGTCTTACTACTCTTCTCACATTTTCAGTCTTAAATAATTGGCTATGATAAGTGAACTTTTTCCCTGGTTGATGTGATGCTCTGGTTGTCCTCTGGGCCACACGAATTCATTTCTAATATTTTAACAATCCTAACTTTAACACTTAGTAACAGAGCTCTTCAGCATTTAAACCCCCCCTCATTTCCAAGGTACATTGTTCCCATGCAAAACAGTGACAACTTTGAGGTCACTTTAGACTTTAAAGAAAATACTATCACACAGATAAAACAGGGAAGTTGCACAGAAGAACAGTAGTATGCAGGCCAGGTAATGCAGGGTAGCCCTAGAAACTTGGCTGACACTTCACAGACAGTCCAGTGCATCTACTTTGTCAACCTCTCTTGTAATGATCCAGAAAATAAATTAGACGCTTAGAACCCTGCCTGACACATCTGTAGTCTTGCAAATAATAGGGAAGCAAAGTGTTTAGTTTGAACTATGTTTTACCATACACTGAAGTTACGAAAAAAATGTTAAAAGGGATAGATTCTGACTGCATGCTCATATTAGAATAACTTCACACTTGCTCTGATTTAATTCCAGAGTGAACAGAATATTGGCAACAAGCCACCATTCATTTACTGTGCTTACACCAGAGTGATTATATTTTAATATTTTTAGTATGTCCCTTAGGACAATTATTTTATTTCCACTCTTTGGTGTTTTTCTTTCTTTCTGCAAATTTTAGGAAAGTACACTCTATGAAAGCATATGACTCAGCCTGTCTCTTTTATCCTTTATGCAATTCATTCCTTTAGGAACGATAAGTTTTCACAGAAGTGTCGTGCTTGAACAACCTTCAAGTATGATCTAGTATTAACACCTGCACTAAGGCAGAATTTAAGCAAATATGCTGACTGATTCTAATGGGTAAGGACCCAATCTTGGGAACAGCTCAGGTCACTGCAACTTGTATTGACCTTAATAAATTATAAACCTTGAGTCTGTAAATAGTAGCATCTTCATACTTCCCACTTAACATTAAAACATAATCCAAGCAGCTGGTTCTATAAATGCTTCACTGCCGTAAATAAAGCAATTACCTTTCATACAAATAACCTCAGCAAACTGGACTAAAATAGACCCTTTCACATGCAACATCACACAGGACTATGTCAAATTACGAGCAGCAATTCATCAGTTTATTTTCACTCAAAATTAAGCCTTTTCTCTGTGTATAATTGATCTCTCAACCCCCAGTAAGAATATATCATCTTTCCACGTGTCAAGCTCTTCCAAATTCCTGCACGTATTATAGCTGAACACACAGAGAAATTGCTATAACCTCAAATTAGTGCCTTATCTATGACCCTCAGCCCAGTGGGGGTTTTTTTAGCACTCTGTCTCCCAAATTCATCCTAAAGGCTTTTCCCTGTCACCAGTTCATCAGGTGTCCATGATGGCGCCTTTTCTTGTTGTTCAACCAAAACCAGTTTCTACTAATTGCCCTATTTCTACTTTGCCACTGTATAGCCCTATAGCACTCACACTAAAAATAAACTAAATTCAGATATTTCCTCAGTGATCCATAAGCTTTATTGACAGCTTTTTTTGCTGAAGTTGAAAAATAGAAATTTGTCATTCCTCCACAACTTTATTCTTTCCTTCCTAAGATTGGACTCCATCTGTGAATAAACGCGATTCCCTGAGAATCACCCCATCAGAGATATAGGAGACAGAGACATCAATTTTTTTGTTGGTAGCAAAAGCATTATTAAGAGAAATCAGGTGAGGGCTGATGATACCAGACACCATCACAGCACCTAAGTTTATCCACTAAGTAAATCTTATGTTATCTCCTTTCACAGAACGAACGTAGTGCTGGCCTTTCAACTGGGCTTTTTCTTTCAGAGTAGCTCATGTTATGACTAAGAGGTAAAAAAGGAAAGTATTTTCTTTACTAATCAAAACAAGGCCCCAGATATTACACCTGATAACCTCACATCAAAGCAACAAAAGAACAAAAGAACAGCAGCAAAACACAATACAAATACAGATGGCCTTTTTCTTCTTTCAGATGCAGCTTTACAGAAAAGGACTTGGGGGTCCTGGTGGACACCACATTGAACACAACCAATGTGCCCTTGCTGCAAAGGCAGTAAATAGTGTCCTGGGCTGCATTAGGCAAAGTATTGCCAGCAGGTCAAAGGAGGTGATCCTTTCCCTCTACTCAGCACTGCTGAGGCCACACCTGGAGTGCTGGGTCCACTTCTGGGCTCCCCAGTACAAGAGAGAGACAGATATACTAGAGAATCCAGTGAAGGGCCACTGTTATTAAGGGAGATAAGGATTAAGAGAGGCTGGAGGATCTTTCCTGTGAAGAAAGGCTGAGAGACCTGGGACTGTTCAGCCAGGAGAAGAGAAGACTCAGGTGTATCTTATCAGTGTGTATAAATATATGAAGGGAGGGTGCAAAGAAGATAGAGCCAGGTTCTTTTCCGTAGGGCTCAGTGACAAGTCAAGAGGTGATGGGCACCAGCTGAAACACAGGAGGTTCCCCCTGGACACCAGTAAACACTTTTTCACTGCACTGACACAAGCTGAAGTTGCACAGATCGTCCTCTAAACTTTCTCTTTTTAAATACAGGATCAGAAGAGATTGTTACTTCTTCAGCATGTGGAAGGCATAGGCAAGTACAGGGTGCTACTTCCAGATTCCATTTTTTATCAGTCAGGACTACTAAGACATATAAGTGAGAGAAAAACTTAAGCTACAGCATCATTCTCCACCAAGTCAAAAAACAAAAAAAGCCCCCTTTACCTTTCGAAACAGAAATGCTTCAGAGAGACATACTAGTGCCACTGACAGCATTGTTAGGATGGTTTCTCTGGTCTGTGGTAGGATTTCTGTTCAACAGCAGCCTTCCTCCAACAGTGCAGGACCTCTGACCACTGTGCCACACATAGCATACTGCAGGCTCAAGAAATCAGGCTGACAGCCAAGCAGCCTCAATTTTCCCTCTACCTTGCCAAGAAAGGAGGACAGCCTAGGTAGTCTTGTTTGCAGAGCACTTACTGAACCTCAGAGAACGTGAATTGTACACACAGAGATATTTTCCCAAATCACTGGGACTACTGCATATGCGGAGTCTCAGAAAACCACAGAAGGAGAGAGATTTTTTTAAAAAAAATGCATTTCATTCTATAATAGGACAAAAAAAAGTATGTAGATGTCTCTGTTTCCATGGAACTGAACTGCTTTTTCTAGCTATCTTTATTTTCCAAAGATTGCAAGTCATACGACTTTAAATTTTGTGCTTGAAATAGACAAAACAACTCCAATTAACATCTGATAAGGTCAGTATTTAGCCAACATCGATTAACATTTTTGTGTTTTGCTAGAACACAGAGACTCTTGGCCTTTGCTTGTGTGATCAATCAATATTGGACAAAAATGCCTACAACCAAAGTTTCAAAATTTTCCTTGTTTATATTTCCAAGCAGTGGTGAGAATGATTCCTCCCCTCTCTTGGGGTTTGCTCTATATTGTACACTGAGATGCATGTTTGTTCATTTTAATTTACTGGGAAGTTCTACATCTCTTGTTATGACATTTACTTGCTTTAGAGATGACAAATGACTCTGTCTTAGACCCTTTAGGATTGGTTACTTGCTTTTCCACAGCATGGCCAGATTGATAGTGACACAGTCTTATAAGGTAGCTCTTCTCACTAAATCATTGTGTGAGAAGAGTGTTAGAATCAACAGCCAGCAGTACGTTATTGTGTTGGTTTCCTTCTGTCATGCACACTCACATTTTGAATACAGATAGGTTTTATTATGCTTCAGTTGGACTTTATGCACACATTTACATGGTTACTAGTGATTAGGTAAAATCAATACAGATTATGTCTTTGAGATCACGTTTATTTCCAGAGAAATGCTAGAGACAGTTTGTGGAGACATCTGCAAAATAAAAGACACGAACAGTGCTTCGACAGTTAGATGAAGACTCAAAAAACCATGATGTTTTTACACAATGCTTGCTTCCAACTCAGACATACACATAAGTGATTTTCAAAATCATGAGCAAGTGCTTGCTTTCATTTTCTTCCATGGAAGCTACGGGATGCTCAACACTGAAAGCATTTCTCCAGCTACATGCTCCTATTTTTGACAGTTCTTGGCTTAATTATTATAACGCAAATTCAGCTGGTCTAAACATTTTTCTATAAGGTCTTAGAGAGGTTTTAATTTCAATATCTCAATAATAATAATGTGCAGAAATTTGCTTAGAGATCAGAAAAAAATATTTCAATTACATATAATTATTCTTTACCTACTTATAGTGCCTGAAGCACCAAATGTCTCCAGAACTTCCTCAGACAGTGTCTTTTTAAAAAATTCCTTTTATTTTACAGGACCATGTGGAATAAAAAGACTCCCTTTCTCCTCTCAGTCTGTTTTCTACATGACATTTTGCTCTCACCTGAACTACATTAAAAAAAAATAAAAATCAGTTTTTCAACATTCTGGAAGGGAATGCTGTATTTAAGATTAATAGACGAGCAGAGAGATCGAGCTGAAGTTTCTTGCAGGATAAATACACTTTTAGGATGGTTTGAGGGCTAACTTTGTTATTTTAACCCAGGGTATTTTAGAAGCGGTTGTAATTGGCACAACTCGTCTTCTTAAGCATCACTCAGTTTAGATACAGGCAGACATTTGATCAGCAAGTAGATGCAGCAACTTAAGCCATGCAAGTATCACAGCTTAACTCAAATAATCTTTCCCCATTTAAATTGAACTGGTGAAGTTTGCACTGAATCAGACAAGGAAAACTCCCTTCTGCTGATAGGCCAAAAGAGGTGATAAATTCCAGTAAAGGGACAACTAGAAACAAATTCTGATGAGGATTACACCATCTGCCACCAGAAGCATCTGCTGAGTGAATGTATGTCTACGCCTTGGTAAGTTGTTTCTCTGTTCGGAATAAGGCATCATAGTACTGGGATCATACTTTCAATGGGTGTTTTCCCATTGCTTCTAGCATAGACTTTAATGTCAAAGCTGTTCAGAGACGACAGGGATAGAGCAGTTTGATTAGAAGACAGTGCAAACGGGAGCCTCTCTAGAAGGGAGTGGGAATGGCAATGATAAATCCCAGGGAAAAATTGGCCCTTGACATTTTGAGTGAGATGCTGGCCTTGACCAGTAAAAAGCAAAGCCAATTGCCACTACTCTCTGCATCGCAGCCAGACAGCCTGTCAGACACTCAAACTGTGCTTTCCACAAACACCTACACAGAGTTATGGATTTGCTCAGCTCTCCGGGTACTCAAAACAAAGACTCTTTCATGACAAAATCCTATCCAGAGGAACTTCTGCTATATTGATCAGCACAGACAAAGGTAGAAAAGACTTATCTTATGTGTCATGGCGATCAGCTAATGAGGTTGTCCTGTTCTATCCTCTTTTGGAACAAGTATTCCTACAACAAGCCATGTGTTAAAAAATATAGGGAGAATTAATCCTAGTTGAAAGATGAACTGGTGGGCTACACAGTCTTTCGAGGAGCACCAGTTCTTAATTCTGTTCGTCATCTGTGTCCTGTACCAAAACTTTGCCTTTGAAGCCAACAGATGCAGATATGAAATCCCAGCTCTTTGATGCATTTGAAATGAAGTAGGCAGACAGACAGTGAATACATTCTTATTTTTAGAACACTTCTTCAGAAAGTTAGAAAAATATCTCAGTGTCCTTTTCAGCTACTGAACTCTTCAACAGTACCTGCTAATAGGATACTTTAGTTAAACTGGGACAAGAATATGCCCTGCCAGCCATCCTATCCTTCTGTTCAAACTTTAATTAAAGGGAAAAGATACCTCTATTGCATTTTTTTTTTTTTAGTTTAAGCTGTAGAAGCCAGTTACAGTGCTAGTGATGAGACTCTTTTGAGAGCACCAACAATGTTGTCCTCATACTAGTTTAAAGAACTGCTTATGGAAGCCTAATAAGAGTAAATCACATTTCATCCTGAATAGTCCATAGTACATTCCGATATAGGGTGCTTTACATTGCCTTTGAGTCCAGGCAGATACCAGGTGAAATGCAAGCTTGTTTGATGTCATTAAAACTATTTCATTTATTGTCTCTTTTATGCTGCCACAGGTAGAAGTCCATGATTCTTTAGAACGCCACTGTAACGTTCGAGATAACTACAGAGAATTATCAGTCAAGTTTCTTTCCTGTAGCCTGGCTTTTCAGACAACGTGTTAACCATTAAAACCATTAACAGTCTGACCGTAATACACATAATTAAGTACTAAATCATTAAATATGTTGATCAAGTAGATATTCTGATTCCTAATGCATGGAATAAAAATACAAATGAACAGAATATATTGATTTATTTATATACAATTTTAACATTCCAGTCATATTTAAGTCTTCTCACTCATGAGCTATTCATAAGCATTGTAGGCTGTTTTCTGTTATTCGCAAATCGGGAATGTTGTATGTCTGGTAGAAAAATAAAAGAGGGAAGGGGAAGGGTGAAGTCTTGGATGAGAGTCCAGAGAAGAGATGAGGGAAAGAATGTGAGAGGGAGAATCCACAGGACCGTGCCACCTTAGCAGGCCAATGTCTTCCAGAAAAAAAAAAAAAAAAAGAAAGAGGGGTGTGGAGATTTCTCCCTCTACCTTTTGAAATCAAGTTGTTATTCAGTCCTGCTAGATGATATGAAAGAAGCAGTCTTCTTCTCAACTCAAGATGTCACTGGAGAGTCTGGAGAGCCCCAGCAAAATTAAAGATGTAGTCACAGAACATTAAGTATTATTTTCATGCAGTAGGGCAGCAGATATAATGTAAAATTTAGAAAACCATGAGAAGCTGAGGACATGATCTGATAATAGACAATGTCCAAAAATTCTACAAATAATAGGTACTAACACCTCTATTTACAAAACCAAGGTATGAAAGCTACAAGACGCTGGAAAAAAACCCATTGCCTTGCAAGGCGAGTGGCCAATACTGCCTTACTTCAGGGACTTGGTGCATACAGAGTTGCACAAGGGTTGAGGTTGAAAGGGACCTCTGGAAATTATCTAGTCCAACACTCTGCTCAAAGCAGAATCACCTAGAACAGGATGCCTTGGAACTGTGTCCATTTGTGTTTTGAATATCTCAAAGTAGAGAATCCAAAACCTCTCCATGCAACCTGGGTCAGTGTTCAACCACCCTCACAGTAGAAGTTCTTTCTTACATTCTGAAAGAATTTCCTATGTTTCAACTTGTGTTTGTTTCATCTTATCCTGTCACTGGGCACCACTGAGAGGAGTCATGCTCTGTCTTCATTATATTTTTCCATCAGACAATTGTAAGCAGTGATAAAATTTCCCTGCCAAGTCTTCTCTTCTCTGAATTCAATAATCCCAGCTCTGTCAGCCTCTCACCATATTAGAGACAACCCAGTCCTTTGATCATCCTCACGGCCCTACACTGGACTCACTCCAATAACTCCATGTCATTCTTACACTGGGGAACACAGAACTGGATGCAGTACTTCAAATGTGGCCTCACCAGTACTGAGTAGAGGGGAAGAATCACCTCCCTCAACCTACTGGCAACTCTCTTCCTAATGCAGTCCAGGACACTGTTGCTTTCTTTGCAGCAAGTGCACATTGCTGGCTTTGGTTGTTTGTTGTCCACTGAGACCTGCAGGTCCTTCTCTGTAAAGCTGATTTCCAGCCACAGGGCCCAGCCTGTATCCGTGCATTGGATTACTCCTCTCCAGCTGCAGAACTTTGCAATTCCCTTTGTTGAACTTCATGAAGCTCACGTCAGCCCATTGCCATTCAGAGAGACCTTGACAGGCTGGAGCAATGTGACCATTTGCTGCATCGGCCACTGCTCCCAATTTTGTATCATCAGCAAACCTGCTGAGGGTGCTCTCTGTCTAGGTCATCAATTAAGAGGTTAAATACTACTTGACTCAGTATAGACCCTTGGGGTACTCCACTAGTAACCAGCCTCCAGCTAGACTTTGTGCCTCTGATCACAAGCTTCCATGCCTGGCAGTTCACCCTTTTTCCAGCCCACCTTGCTGTGCGTTTATCAAGTCCATATTTCATCAGCTTGTGTAGGAAGATGTTATGGGAGATAGTGTTGAAAGCCTTACTAAAACTGAGACAAAGAATATCCACTGCTCTCCCTTCATCAACCCAACTAGTTAACTTTCTCACCATAGAAGGTTACCAGGTTGGTCCCGATATCTAACAATGCCACTGGTTATTTTTGTTTTAACAGCAAGATTTCATTTTTGTCATACAAACTCCTCTTTTTCATTATCTGCAGCATATTTTAGTTACTTGGGAAGACTCAGAAGGAGAAAAATATGTTCACAAGAACATTTTTGAAGCCAAATCTCACAGAAGCTCGCCCATAGAATTTAGTCTTTGCACAGGGATGGTTTGTGACATTGTCCATGCAGAGGTATAATAAGTTTTATGAAGGATAAGAGTGAAAGTCTCATAACCCAGGATGAAACAAAGGTATTTCTAGTAATTGTAGACTCATCCCCAGGCTTCTCCTTCTGTTCTAATAGACAAATACATTTAAGAAAATCAGAGGAAATGTTTGTTGATGAGTAGAGGAACTTTCTCTCCATCATAACAATTCCTGTAGAAAATTCTGCTACTAATAATTGCAGATCAGAAGAGAGAACTGAAAATAGAGAGAAGTAGAAATAGCTGCAACTATTTTTTTTTTTCATAAGTTGAGACTCATTGAACTACACAAGTGCAAAAGGCAACTGTAAATAAAGTCTGTGCAAATGTTGGACAGAAACAGGTGTGAGCTTTTAGGATTTCAATTTTATTTCGCTATTACTTGGAGTCATCCACCAACAAGTACTTCTGTGTTTGACAGGTACAGCATCCCTCACATCTGAACAAGTTTTCTATACTGCAATAGCTACTGGCTAGTAGCTGCTCTAAGTTTAAGTAGTCAGTTAGCTTTAAAATTACCTATCTTATAAATGAACTTATAACGAAAGTTCAGCCACAAGAGAAGCAAGCTCTGCAAGACCAGCTTCTTGCACAGTTTGTTGTTGAGATGCCTTTTAGACAAGTCATAAATGAAGCCAGGAAGGATAACACCATAGAAACAAGTTTCAGTACAGTTCCAGCAGTTTTGCATATGTATTAAATTTCAGACTACTCTTGTTAACACAGTTAAGTTTAACTACAGCTTGGAGAGAGCCATATGAGATGCATTCATTTCAGTGTTGCTAGGTGGCATGACCAGATATCCAGGAAGCAGAACAGCTCATCTAACTGCCATCTATCTACTTATGCCTGCAAAATATATATATGCTTTTCTGAAATGGTTGAGGCTCAACAGCTCTGACAGCCCACAGTTGGCAGAGACAAGCAGGACAGTACAGAAAAGCTTATATAGCTGTGTGTTGTTCTGCTGCTGGTAACCTGGGCTTATTTTTCCTGACATTGCTTTCTGGTTCACTTCTACTAACAACCAAGAAGGCTGTTAGCCCCCAAATGGAGGTAAAAAGCCCTGCTGAAAGGCTGTTCAAGTGAAGGCCAGAACAGTGTACTGCTGGAAGACTAAGATCAGCAGTACCTTTACAGGGGTCAGTAGCCCTGTATCAAGCAAAAACAGACCTAGTGTTATCAGTATAGAAACAAGCCCACACTAAAGTTAAATAATGGGATTTTAACCAATCCAGAACACAACTTAAGTGATAAAATTAATATATTTCTGCTGAGTTGCAAGGGACTATCATAGTCCTTTTGTCTTGAGTTGTCAGCTAGGAATTACTAAAACCAACTCCAGAGCACCCAGGTTATGCAGCTCCTGATTTACTTACAAGGTAGGTATAAAAAAATGGAAATCAAATATCATAAGCAATTGCAATGTCATCTTGTATCTTCTAGGAAGAACACAGAAAGGCAAATCCAGCAAAACTTCCCACACCAACACCTTTGTAGAGCCCACTGACAGTGAAGCCAAAGAAAAAAACTGGACTTCAGAACCCAGATCAAAGCTGTATTTTATAAAGAACTGTGAAAACCAATAGGACCTGACTTCCCAAAGAAATCAATGGAAAAGTTCTTATCACCTTTGATGGGACCACACTGCTGGTCTACAAACACCACCTGCAAATGGTTATGAGATTTGAGCCAGAGCTCATTCTCACCTCCTCTCCTCATGGGCTTCCCAAAGGCATGTAGCAAGCCTAGGCAGATATAGGGCAGTTCATTGCCTACGCCTCTGCCTCAGCACCTTTTGCATATATGCAAGCTGATCCTCCAGGCAAGTTTCCTGATGTCCTTATGTATGATGCATCTTCATCTTTCTGTCTAAATAATTCATCATATACCCTACAGAAGAAACTATATGCTTTTCCCCCCCAATCATTAATTAAAAGGATCTTAAGATACACTACATTTTCCATTAAACTGATATACATTTTCTTATTCATTTTGAACAATATAAACAACGAATTATAAGCACTTTTATACTCAACTCAATAAATTGTCACTGTATGCCATTAAACCGAGAGTAATCTTAATACAGTCTAAGACTCTTTCACATAATAAGCCTTGAAAAGTAACAATTTTCAAGATGAGTTATCTTTTGTATCAAGGGCTGGTTCATGAAACAAAAGTGAACTTATTGATTACTCTTCCTGTAGTAATTTGCTAGAATTCTTTCCAAAAAAGCCAAATCCTACCTATGCTCTTTCTGTTCTGCCACACAGATCTCTGTTGGCAACATTATTCTGAGACAAAGGTATGTAGGGTTGATGCAAACACTGAGGAGTAAACCATGTTTCAGGTCAGTGAAGCAGTGAGATAAGGTCATAAAAGGGATTCCCCTCAATATAAAAAGTTGTGAGGTAGATTCAAGGCATCCCAACCAAAAGTTCGTATTTTGTCATGCTCAGATATGCCACGGAGTCACTATGTGTCACTCAGAAATGGAGATTGTGGGTGTCTGTTATTTTCGGATATGTAATTGATAAAGCTTACTGCAACGTCTTGCAGTGATTGTGAAGCCAAATTTAAGCCAGGACTGGCTGAATAAGGAATTTGTCTGATATTTAAATAAAGAAATGTTAGGCATAGAGAAAACAAAAATCACCTAATTCCCTACCACATCTTGTGATGTTTTATGCCTAATAACTAGGAACAAGGAAGCAAAATCCCACATGAACAAGCACATCCTGTATAAAACAAGAGTGGTTCTTGTCAGCATGGATTAAAAAGCATATAGATACCAATGCTTCTCTGTTTCTCAGAAAGAGACAGAAGTATATGAGGCGTCTCAGGCAACAGAAACAGGAGAGGTACTTTCTAAGAATTGCAGTTTCATTAAAGAACTGGGGTGCTCAGTGGGCTAATTGAACAGAGAGTATCCAACAGGCTTTACTTCTGAAAGACTGGATCCCGGACCAGTGATGTGCTCTCTCATAGCATTACAACTTTTTTTTAGCTGAATAAGAAAGAGATTCTCTTAGAATAAAATGAATTTACTGGTAACTAATACTTGCACTGCTTAGTTCCATGAATGCTGTGTGTGTTCATTTCCCTCCCTGCCTGAGTTTTGTAGACCAGTTCTAATCAAAACTGACAGGGTAGTGCACACCTCAATGTTCATCACCTCACAAGGAGAGGCATCCAGAGAAAAAAAAAAAGTCATTAGAGTCCTCATAGTGAGAGAGAAGGCAGCACAGGTGCCCTTTTTATTACACATCTGAGAATCTAACCTCAGCTACATAGCCTATACCCCCACACAGATAAAGTATCCACTAGAAACTAGGTTGCCTTCATTTCTCTGCTCACAAAACTGCTTGTCTGATTTGGAGCCCACTAATTGATTTATCCATTACACAGTCAATATTGCTGAGACATAAGTTCATTTTTTTGACATTTTCCAGGTAACCTACAGAAGAACCCAATGTTAACTGCCAACAGAGACTCAGAGAACACGTTCTCACCTCCTAAGTCTCCAGTATCAAATGAATGCATTTTCCAGACCTACAGGAAGGGCTCAGTGGGGACTAATGCAAACTCATATGAACTCACACAGCAGTAAAGTGATTCACACAAATAAAGTCCTTTATAAATTGGCTTGATTGTTCATGATGGGTGGCCCTTGCCACCCATATATTAGCCATTGAGCCCTTCTATTAAGTATATTGGTATTCTCACTGGGCTGCTACAAAGATGTACAGAAGCCTGCTTGGGGCCACAAAGTGGTCTGAACCGGACAGGCAATAACATACTGTTTGTAGTGCTCTTACAAGGCCAAAAACTCACTGTCTTCAAACAAATAGTATTAAAAGTGATTATTTCTATTCCTAACAAAGGTAAATTTGAAGTAGCAGCAAAGACTTTCTTGCTGAATATCAATACTTGCTGCAGCATGTCACTAATGTGCTTCAGAGCTATACACAGCAGGTCTGTCCTACCAGCAAAATAGCTTTGTTCTTAGTTCACAAAGTAGTGTTAATAATGAATGTTTATTACAGCAGCAGCAAATGGCTTCCTGGAGGATTTTTCTTATCTTTTAATAGGGGATATTTTAGCTTCTTTTTGTCCAAATTCACACAGAAAAACTAGGAGCATTAAACACATTCAGAGTTCATTTCATGTGCAGCTTTTTAAAGAGATTCTACAAAATCTCACACTGGGAAGTTGTCTCTTTTGACTAAGAGAAGGATCTGCAGCATGTACTACGCTTCCCTTCAGGTAATATCACTGTCAATCTAGTTTGCAGACAGTCAGACCTATAAAAGAAGGTTGGCACTGGTAACCTGGCAGGGCAAAGGTGCTTCCTCCCCCCTGCTGCTCCTTTCAGTGCAATGAAGGATGTATCAATCCATCAACTCTTACATTCCTAGGACCAGGAGGGAACATTTCATGACAGCCACAGCACAAAAATTCCTTAGTTCCATTCTTCTGTAAAGCTCCATTTTGACCAGATGTTTCATAGGACAGTCTGCTCTATAAAAGGTCAGGGCATTAGGATTTTATTTATTGCTACAGGGACCAAGAATTATAATACCATCTCTCAGACATATCTTTTTTGTTGTTGTGGTCAAGAAGCCTGCCTGCTGTAGCTGCTTCCTACACTCGGTTTATTAGAAATCACAGGTCTTGGAAACAAAACATTCCATTTTCAAATTGGCTAGCTGGGACAGGAAACCAGTCAAAACAGCAGGGAAGGACAGACTGTGAAATCTCCAGAATATCCACAGACAGCTGAGGTAAAGAGGAAGAGATGATACAGCAAATAGGCATGCAATTGCAGCCCACCACATCAGTTGGGCTGGTGCTGAGTGGTCATTACTGGTGCTATTTTCTATTTAGAAAACTACCATATTCTAATGATACAGTCTATCTCCTCTCCATTACAGAGCAATTGCAAAAGTATAAAGTATCTGCCCTACCATTAGATTAGCTACAGCCTAAGGCTTTTGGTTTTAACTTTATTACTTTGATAAAGCTATGGGAACAATGATCCCTGCATCAAAATACGGCAAGTGCTCTGCTTTTTAGGATTTGTCTCTACATTTGAACTCTTGCCAGTAAACAGCATTTATGCTCAAAATTTCTAATGAGGTGTTTAGGACTCAAATGATGACAGGTGTTATTTGTATTTTAATAGTAGTGATTAAGTTTGCTCAACAGAAAACTTACTCTAATGGGGATACACTGGAGCCTTGTCTTCACCAAGTACTACTGCTGTGCATATAGGTCTCCTTTTCCTTCTGTGTTGTGGTCAGTGTCTACCTGCAGATCAAGCAATTTTTGTTCTGGAAGAAAGAGAGTCTCTAAAATGAGCTGAAAAGTCATATATAGCTCCAGGAAGATGTATACAGAGTAATTTCCACCCTCTCAGTTTCACTGTGCGAAAAAATTGGGCTTGACTGACAGCATTGCTGCCATGTCAGAACTCGGTTTAGTTCCACCTGTGCTTGCCAAAGTCTTATCTGCACCTGACTCTAGACTGGAACATCCCCAGATTTATAGGAACTTTAGATCAGTGCTTTGTTTTCAAGATCATATCACACTACTATGCTATCACTTCAGACAAGGCCATCATATCAGGTTCAATGAATGTATTGAAAGATTATATAATTCATTAAATCACGCATTCTACCACAGCCACACAGTGCTGCAGTATGGTAGCTTCATATTAATGTCTTAATTATAAAATATTTTAAAGGATTAATGAATATTTAATACATAATTTAATAATTAATAAATTCTTGGATTTTTAAAGTCCACAAAGTCTATAGCTTTGTTATAGTTTCGTTCTGCTATACTACAACTGATACTATGTATAGCACACAGGTTTGGAACATCTATTATTTGTGTATTTGTCATTGGTAAGCCATTTAGAAATGAAACATTGATATAATATTAAAACTGAGAACCTCTTCTACTCTTTAGAGGTTCCCTCACCACATCTTTAATGTGCTGGTATCAAAGTCCTACTATTTCATGCCTCATATTGCCACTTCACTCTCTCTTCCCCCTCTTCAGGGAAAGTGTCAGTGCAGCATTTTGGTTTTCAATGAGAATTTAATCACTTTCTCTCCTGCCAATCTTTAAGATCATTAAGAGAGAGACTTGTATTTTTTTCCTGCTCAATCTATTCCTAATCACCTTTACATCTGTGGAAATCTGTAACAAAGTAAAAGCCCTGTCCTTATAACACCATCATCTGTTGCCATAGAATAGTCTTCAACATGAGATGAATTCTGACAGTACATGTGCAGTCACAGCTCCCACTGGGAAGCTAATGTTCACATACAAGTTAAGAGTTGACAATTCTGAATTTTTTTATGATAGCCATGATAAGTTTATTCCCATTAACTTCCTCATCACAGAAAGAAGGCAATACTGACTCTTTAATCTGGGATTTTGGTCCAGCTTCACCTCCATTATTTAAACACACTCATAAATCACAAGACCACATTATAAAAGTTGCTACACAGATATACTGACCATTGTGAAGTACTTGTAGTATTGTTTTTTTTTTAAATGTGAGGTTGTTGTACAAACAACAGCAATACAAAGCCCATGTTATATGAAGAGTGAACCGGTTAATGGAGAAACACAAAAAAGTAAAGCCAGGCTGCAATGGAAGTATTGTCTAATAGGATTTTGTGAGGATCAGACTGAGTCTTTACTACAGATCTCAATAAAACTCTGTAGATGACAAAGATTAACGGAGTTCTATAAAGTGGTGGACTGTATTATGAAGAGACTCAGGCAAGCAACTGGGGTCCAAGCAACTGTTTTATCTTTGTGTACAATATCAGTTACATGATTAGAACTGAAATATTGTGTTGGGTTTTTCTTTTTTTAGGACATAGAAGATAATAAAATCATAGAATAATCTCAGAAATTCATTCGTAAATTGAGGGAAATATCTTGCAGCGAAAGACCTATATAGTATACATTTTGTCTACTACACTGTGGTTGGCTCTGACAGAAGCTAATGACTACAAAATAGAAATTTGGGCCTTAAGCTTTATCTGTGAAGAGTATTAATATCTGGAATAAACTAAAGAAGGAATCAGACCCTATATTTCAGAAGTAATTTTGACCAAAAAAGATGCTGTTTGGAGGATACACTATTGCTAAGCTCTTCAATTCAGTTCAATTGGTGATGATTTATGGACTCAAGAGGTTATGAGAAATAATCTAATGGTCCCGTATCACCTTGAATTCTTCACATTCTTCTTTACTGCAAGAAGAATGGTTTCAAAGATTTAAATACCAATGGATATGATTGTCACAGCCCTAATTTGCTTGTACAAGGATATATAGTCCCATCTCTAACCCCTCATAGCTAAAGTAAGTCTTAATCTCTTAGAGGAATAAGATGCCTGTCTCTTGCTATGAGCAAGAGAACACAAAAGGAGAAAAAAATGTTCCAGCTTCCTTCTTTCTTCCCCTCTTTTGCAAGATCAGATGAGGACAGTCATGGGAAGCTGTAAGCTTCTCCTCATTAATGAAAGAGAACATTTGGGCTCAAGGCAGGAAAACATCCTTGAAAAATGCAGTCATGCAAAAGGCTGCAGCAGACTGTGACTCTACTGCATTTTCCCTTCTGAGGATTGTGCTTTTATGAACTAAGCACACCATCTCCCACTTCAGGTGCTCTATATAGTTACATCATGTGTCCTCACACTCCTTGAGCTCCAGTGAGGTGTTGAATGTCCCTCACAACTCTGAAAGACACACAGTGCAGAGCACTGAAACCTGAGGACTCTGTCCGCACATTCAAATTTCAGCAACAGTGCTCTGCAAAGTTTCCAAAAGCCACATTACTCAACTTTTCAAGAACTTGAAGGTACAGTCATGAATCCTATTAGAGCCTTTTATGAGATTTCTTACCATTTAGAGCACAATAATGACTGAAACCCACATTAAGAGAATGTTTTCCTGGCAGTTATAATTACAGAAAACAAACAAATAATCACTCCCTGTTGCCAAATAAACAATCAGCATATCAAAGACATTTCTTTTTACACCAATACAATGGCTAAGACAAGCACTACGCCTAGTGCTCACCTATTGAGCCACAGTTTTATTTGCAAAGATGTCAGGTTTTCCTCTTACAATGATCTTTAGGCTGTTCTGACAAGTCAGAGGTACTGACAGTTCACTAAGTGTGCAATTACACACTTATCCTCTTCGGTGGGGTGTTTAGAACATTGATCTTTTCCTTTACTTGCCACGAGTACAGTTGCTTTCCTTATGAAAGCAATTTTAAACCTCAAGCTTACATTAAATACAAAAGTAACTTATGAACTAGTTTGAGGTTCCCTTGCCCCATTGCTAGAATGCTGCCTGTAAGGTAAGATACTCAGTTAAAAGTATTAAAAAGAAATACACAGAAGTAGAGCAAAGGCAGCATTGCTTCATAAGGCTGTGCATGTATATGCAAAACACATATGCGCTCCCTGAAGGAGCAGAGAGCAGCAAAATATAGTCTACATCTATCTACTACATCTACCTATTCACAGATGGTTCAAAACCTCGATGACTAAACCTGACTGGGGCACCCAGATTTTCTGTTTCATTATTGCACACAAGAATCTCAAACCCAAAATCTGTTCTTGACATAATTTTGAAATTCAAAGTTAAAGCAGGAAAGGAAAAAATTATTTTCCCCTCAATTTCCCACCTCAAAAAAGTTGGGAGGAAAAAAAAGGACAAAAATATTTCTGAAATCACTTTAATAAAAATTTCTATCCCTTTCCTCAATGTAAAAAAAAAAAAAAGCTGTACATCTGCAAATCATGGAATCATTGATTTATAAATTAGTACACCAAAGTTAGGCAAGTTTTAATTGGATAACATTGGAGCTTTGGAAATATTGGCTGGATTTCATATCCACCATTCTTATCTTTGTGTGATACCCTTGTAAATTGAGTATTTAGGAACCTTATGCGAAAATGTTATATACTGGATAGCTTACTGGTAATGCACAGTTTTAAAGGTTTACACATAGCAATAATGAATGATATAAACCTCACAGACTACAAACCACATGTATCTATACAAACTCACATTCATTTCTTTTTTTTTTTTTAAAGCTAGCTAGGTGTTATCGATGCCTCTGTCATTGGAGGACTCTTGTATACATTGCCAGACATTTACTCACAGTACTAAGAATGACTCAAGCCAAAAACTAGTTCAGTATCTCGACAATATTCTGACAGTGGACAAAATTTGATGCCCAAAGAATATAAGAACAGGGCAAGTACATTGCTATACTTCTCCTCAGAGTAATCTCCCCATCTCTCACAGTCTGTAGCTTGACTACTTCTTGAGCCAAAGGTGGTTTTTAAATATTCAACTACTACCAGTGGCTTTTTGCTCAATGGACTTCTGCAGGCTCCCAGTTCCACAGCTTAGCTTGGTATTGGATAAAGAATCAGCTCCTTTTACTTTGAACCTGGCAGCTGTTAGTTCCATTTGATGCTCCTCTACTTCTTTTAATGGTGAAAGTAGCGAATAACTGATCCCTCCTCACCCTCTACATGCCACTTGCTATGGAAATCAAAATCACAAGTTACACTGGCAAAAGGGCCAGGAACTGAAGAGACATCATGATCTAAGTCTGTTCTCCTGACATCCAGATTGAGGAACATGACATGCAGCTTTTCCAGATTATTTCCTGAACCTAATCTTACTGAAGAACAGCTGTACTGGAGTCATACACCTGAGTACCTATTCCAGCAACCTGTTGTTGTCTGTAGATAGAACAGGATACTTAGGGAAAAGTACAAATATACGGCAAGCATTTCTCTCTTACATGCTTTTATCGTCTAGCAATCTTAACTTCTAATCTGATGTGGTAGTAACTGTGATGATATCAATACACTCATTATGCTAGATACAGAAGCACTTCACACGCTGTGGGTTGCCAAAGCCAGTTTATGGCACAAAGAAGAGACATGTGTAGGTGGCAGATGAGAGCAGAACCAGAACTCCTGAATACAGAGCTGTTTGCTTTTCCTGCACTGTGCAGTTAGCACTGCACAGATTAACCAGGAGACAGACAGAGAGATGATAAATTTTGTTTAGAAGAAACTACTTTGTGCTCATAAATAAGATTATGTTTTCCTTTTATGAAAGGAGACATCTAGAAATATGCAGAATGGGTTGGTTCACACTCAGTGTTCACTTGCAGATTGCAGGAACCAACAAAGATTTTTTAATTAATATGTCCAACTTACTCATGTAACCACTTTGTGTACAGGCAAAAGATATCAATTTTGAATTCTCATAATCAGCTCCAAAAATGGAGCAACCCACACAAACTGACAGTACCGAAGAAGAGTTTGCTGGCATATTCACACTGAATGAGATACTGGTAAGAAAGTTGGTATAGAGTTTGTCCAGGAAAGCATACTTCCACGGGAATGTTATTTACAGTGAACCTCATTAAAAGTTGTTCACATTCAAAGGATAAGTCTTACTTCTCAATTCTAAGCTGCCATATTTACCATCTGGGGTGCACAGCTCCCTGACAGTTTTGTACTCTATCTGTTAGCAGTTGATTTTTTAAAAATATCGCTAAGCAATGTTTTACGAGCATTTGCATTCTCAACATAGCTGCACCTATATTCAAAGGCTACGTGCTTTTGCCTTCTCCTGGAAAAAACAGCTTCAGCATTTCCTGCAGCTTGACTTAATCTAAATACATCATTATAAACTGAAAGTCCTTTTTTGCTACTGAATAGGAAAAAAAAAGACAAAGCTGAGAATTTTGACTTTTTTTCCCATGTTTGTCAGGATTGCTCAGGAGTTTTAATAATTATAGGAAGCTTGCAAATTATATCCAGAAAAGAAGTCCCTGAAGTCAATCAGAAACAAGTACACATAAATATTTTTTTGTTGAAGAACCTTCATGTTTATGTTTTTATATAAAGAAAAAAACCTAAATATCCCTACTGGACTGGAATTTTAATTGCCACTAGTTTTGCTAAAGAATTTCTCTATCTTACTGCTTAGTTCTTTTTCACTACAACTGCCACCCATATAAAGCTGGCTTGCTACAGTTCATCAGGATTCTTAAGCAACAACATACAGACTTTGTAAATCAGAACTCATTTTATTCATGCCGTTGGCACTTCTAGTTGTAAAATATTAAAGCAGGACCTGTAGACAGGCGAACAGCTAAAGAAGAAACTAAAAAACCCCAAGCAATTAGGCTCTGCTCAAATCAATCACACAAACTGTAGGGTCCGGAGTACACTGGACTGATTTAAAATTTGCTCAAGTCCTTCCTTTTGTCAGTGATGCTCTCATCCGAGCTGTCCCACTGAAAGGCCTCATCTATAGTCTATTCCACCATGGCATCAGTCTTAATTCCTCTATTTTCAGCAGTTCCTCAATGTTCATAGATGCGGTACAGATCAGTTTCTTAACCAAAAATTCTCATCTTTTATCCACCAAAAAAAAAAAAAAATCCTCCTCCTTGTTTACAGGAGGCCAGCTTTGAATCCTTAGTGAACAAACCTACTGCTACCGCTGGAAGTTTGCCAGTGAATGTGGAAAAGGTTGGCCAAAAGTGGCAAAATCTGCAGCATCCAGCTCTCCCTCCACATAGGGACCCTTCCAAAGAAGGCAGCAGAGATTGACTCCATGCTAAATTTCTCCTGCTCCTTCTTTCATACCTTGAATCAACTGTTTCACCAAGGCAAAGGTGTTCTAAAGCAGCATAAAGAAGTCTTTGGACTTTGCTGTGTCACAGCCAGGGTGATGAAGGGCTTTAGGTGCCATGTAGAGCCAGAAAACAGCATGTTTCTTTCAGAGACTAGCTCTGGTGCACCTCAAAGTGTTTAGCATTTGACAATACGAATTTCCCTACAGAACAAGTCAAGAAAGAAATCAGAATCAACTTGCAGTTTCCATCTCTCCATATGACCTTCCTGTTTAGAGAAGTAACAGCCCCTTTTTAGTGAGGGTAGGGAATGGGAGGGGATAGTTATATGCTACCAAAACAAGACTCTTGAAACCATCACAGGAGAATCAAGAGGAACATCAGGTGCAGAACGTTTTTATGACACCTGTGTCAACAGAATCAAGTGCCACCTACACAGAGAAGGACACTGCTCAAGGGGCTCTGCCAGAAGAGGTGGTCTCCTTACACTCAATAATCTACTAGTGAAAATAGAAGAGGCATCAGGGAGAAGCTGCCTGGTTGGGGTACCAGAAGCAGAGCAATCTGGTCTTAGACCAAGGTACTAAGCTACTGGACAGTGTCCAGTGCCACTGCTGTGATAACTGGGCTATATTTGAGTATCATGAGCAGACTCCAGACTTGCTGAGCTGATGCCTATAAACCAACAGGAAATAAGACTGATTTTTGATATTGTGTCCCACCCATACCATGGGTATCCTACCCCAACTGAGATGCAAGACATACACAGCACAGTACATTCACACGGTGCTTCATATTTCTCTTACAATTCCAGCTGACTGTTCTTTTAGCACTTTCGTTTCATCCACCTCTTACTGCTCCAGTCAATTGGAAAGAATATTCTGTTGTCTTTATCTTGACCTCACCATATAAATATTCTCATGTTTTAATTGCCATTTTATTATTCAGAAGAAAGAGCAACTGAAAAAGCTCTTCATGCTTCAGTGAAAACTATAATACTACATGGCAAAGAAGATTTTTTTATTGCATTCATTATTTGTTCAAAGGGACAGCGTAGTTCAAGCATGCCATTTATTCAGAGCAGACATTTTATTAGTTAGCACTTTCAAAAGAACGTGACACCAAGAAATATACCGGGAAAAGAAAGCTGATCCTCATGACATTCAAAAAAAGTCTCACCTTCACATTAAAAAAAAAATAAATCTCCCAGTGATGCAGTTGGGAAGCTGCTCACCTGAGCGCTGCAAGTATGAGACACTGTAAGGACAAGGGTAGCACTAAGCTAAGGCTGCTCGCTTGGCATTCCATATGGCATCAGCTTCAGATCACAAAGTATGCTCTGGTATCAGCAATACCTGCAATATGCAAGTCTCCTCAGAGCATTCTCAGCCAAACAGATACTTTAGTATCCCTCTTAGCCTGAAAATTTAAGGAACCTACCAACATCTCCCCTTATGTTAATTTAGGCACCTCTTTTTTTGAAAGGGGGGGGAGGGGGGGAGAGAGGGGGTAAAGTGTTTCTTGGTTTAATGAAATTACTAAAAGCCAAGCTTAAATTTCTAAGACAGAAGTTATATTTTCTGTGTAGTTAGGGCTACCACCCAACAAATGACTGAACATCTATCCTCCTTTCTATTACTTCTGTATGATGTCATCAATTTGCCCAATGTATCCATTAAACTGTACTATTGGTGAGAAAATCATGCCTGAAATGCCACCTTAGAATCATAGGATTGTCTAGGTTGGAAGGGACCTTTGAGATGATCTAGTCCAACCATCAACCTAACTCAGATAACAACCATCACTAAACCATGTCTCTAAGCACTATGTCAACCTGGCTTTTAAATACCTCCAGGGATGGTGCCTCAACCACTTCCCTGGAAAACTACCTTTGCTAAACCCAAGGCAGGTTGATAAAAAAAAATAAAAACCAGACAGAAATGCATCCACTAGGGCCCAAATTCTGCAGATATTGACTTAACTGTATCAACTTTGCTCATAAGCAATTTAATGGGACTATCCCTCACAAAGTCACCTAGGGGAATAAGGGATTCATAAGAGCAGGGTAATATCCGTTTCCTGAAACACTTTCCATTTCCTAGCAGGGCTGGATGTTATCATTTGTTTATCTATAATTTAAGTATGAATTTATTAATGTAGGAAATAAATTCAGCAGGAAAGCTCCCATTCATGTTTATAAGCTTTGAGTTTGTCTTATTCATTTTATTTTGACTAGGTACTTCCCAAAAGGCTTTAAAATATTCAAATGTAGAGAAGAGATTTGGCAAACAGACTTGCAGAGTGGGAGCATGGCTGAGGTTGGATGACCACCAGATCCAACTACCCTACTCAAAGCAGGGTGGACTACAGCAGGTTGCTGAAGTTTTGAGTATCTCTAAGGACAGAGACTTCACAACCTCTGAACAACTTATTCCAGTGTTTGACCACAATTCAAAAGCAAAGCAGACTGTTTTTATGTTTAAATGGAATTTCCTGTAATTTCCTGTATTTCAGTTTGCAGCCATTTCCTCGTCTTGTTCTCTTACCCTGGGAATCACCAGGAAGAGTCTGGCTCCAACTTTTCTTCTCCCATCAGACATTTATACAACTTAAGCTACCCCTGAGCCTTCTCTTCTCCAGGCTAAAGAGTCCCAGCTCTCAGCCTCTCCTTGTATGACAGATGCTCCAAGCCCTTACTCATCTTCATGGTGCTACACTGGACTTGCACTAGGCTGAGTTGTTGGCACTAATAAATCAGGCCTAGCGTCTTCCATCAGCTAAAGATCCATTGACACATGAAAATATTTTTCCAGAACAACAACTCCAAGGATTCCCCCTTCCCCTCACCCTAGTTTCACTGACACTAGTCCTTAGCCAGAAAGCCACAAGAGTAACATTCAGAGAGTACAATAGCGAGGTCAGAGGAAGAGGAACGTTCACCCTTATTTGCTTCAGTTTTAAAAAGAAATCAAGTTCCTAAACGCTTCAGTGTAATTTTTGGATGATAAACTTCAGTGTATTTTAATACTTAAATTGCCATAGATGCCAAAGAACTGTCACAATACCAACAGCAGAACTGTTTGGTTATCCAAGCTTATTCCCTTTTCATTGGGAACATCTGGAGCTAGGAACCAGCACAAACAGAAATAAGGAGGCATGAAGCTTTCTAACAGATGTTTAATTAGAGAACAGAATTAAAAATACCGATGTCTAACAATGAGGATATTTAATTTAGAGAATAAATATTGTGCCAGAGTGCTTGCATGCCTCTAGCTTGGCCAAGAAAGTTAAATATTGCTGTATCCAGCCACAGCTCCCACTGCTGAATCTCGGAGCAAGCTTAGCTATGCATTCAGAGCCCTAGGAATACTCTCATGTGAGCTCTCCAGCCACAACCATCACTAGCAGCCCACTCTTCCCCATGACAGCTTGCTTAGTCCCCTTCTCTCAAATATTACAGTAATTCCAGAAAACTAATTTTATAAAACAGTTTCAGTATTACAGAATATTTCAAAAACCACAGGACTTTGGTTCCTACATGCTCTTGAAAATGCTACTCGCACATCTTTCTTTGCTACCCCACAGTGAATAAATGTGCTTCCAGTTGCTGGAAAAGAAAAGTTTCTCCTGTGCACACAAATAACAGATCTAAAATAAAAAGAACTGTATTGTTATGTTCACAGTTCTGAAACTGCCACCTAGGCACATCTGAACTACAGGTTGATAATTACATTAAGAACCAAGACAGAAAACAGTATGAAGACAAATGCTGGTAGTTTAAAACAAAGTTAAATACTCTTTTCTCCCCCAAGTCTTCTTTACACTATTACTTTAAATGCACTACTGACAATCTTTCCTGCCCCAACAGATCCAGGAGGACATTATTTACAACTCATTTCCATAATTGCCAGAGACTTTCGGTAATCACATGCACTAAGAACTCCAACAAAGAACAGCAGAGAGAATCTGACATTGAAGCCATACACATTTATGCAAGTAAGAAACTGACAACCTCCCAATCACACAATGTTAGCAGAAGCAAAACTGCAGTCCACCACTGTCAAAACATTCATATATCTCTGAACATGACCACTTAACAAGGGCTCACCCCTGCCTTGTGCTTGTACATGCATAGAGGCTGCTTTCCTCTTCTTCCACATCTCCTCTACCACACCTTCCTTTTCACCATCCCATGTCTCAGACTCACTGTGGTGTTTGTGCCAGTGCTCTATCATTCTCATTTACCCAGACTGAAGTTTCAAAATCCAGTTTCCCAAATCAAGAGTCTCTCAAGAGTCATGTTAGTGAGGGAATTTGTTCCCACTAACCTTTCCCAGAAAGAGCCCTGTTTGTGCCCCAGTCTTCTCTTTTAACAAACCTTTTTATACGTCTCGCTATCAAAGTTCCCTTACCGTCCCTCCTGCCTCTTGTGGAGGGATACTCATGTGGGATCCCATTTGCTACATACTCCTTACCCAGTTATGCCCCTAAGTCTCTCTCGGCAACCTTCTAAATCTTTCCTCCATACAGCTCACTCCTACAACTTCGTGAGATTCTCACATCAAAGCTACCCCGTATTCCTCAAACCCAGCTTTGCTCTACTGTTCTTTATGTCCTTTTCATAACTGTCCTTTCCCCTTGCACTCCATCCAAAGTGCCTCTTTTTCCTGCCCATTAGCAGACCCAATGAGGATCCATATCCAGCCTCACCAAGGATCTTCTGTCATATACTTTAAACTATTGTTCTGCTTTCTGCAGCTCCCTTGCTTCTGTTTGGAGAGTTAAAGCGTCTTTGAGGTTGCTAAAGCAAATGCATAGAAGACACCTGGATCCTTCACTGTCTCTTAAATGTCCCCCCTTCCATGAAGCCCATTTATTGCACACCAGTCACTTCCTGAAAATTTGCAGTAGAGTAGCTAATGTAGACATTAGCCTAGAGACATAATGAGTTGCAGAATTTCCTTACATAATGTCAGTTTTAGTGGCAAAAGTCACAGTAACTGGGTTGTGGAGCTTTTTGCTATATTGAT
Source organism: Limnodromus scolopaceus (assembly GCA_028565335.1). NCBI lineage: Eukaryota > Metazoa > Chordata > Aves > Charadriiformes > Scolopacidae > Limnodromus > Limnodromus scolopaceus. The sequence goes on along the minus strand of JAOXNO010000013.1, from coordinate 47,221,257 downwards.
ACATAGTACAGTCATTGTCAGAAACTCGGAGTCCAGTAAAAGCCTTTTGCTTGTAGCAAATAACAGTATTCCTGTATCATTACAAATTCTTATGTTCCATAAACTGTACCTAGCCAAACTCTGCCTTCCCCCTTGACTCCAATGGGGGCAATTAGGCTAACGCTAATTATCTTTGGAAACCTCTCAGGGGAGTTTTTGGTACAAGGCACCTGCTTTTGTGACTGTTCTCCTTTTTCAGTTAATTGTGCTTTACTTTAGTGTCATGAAAACAGTAGTTTTCATGTAGATTCTTTGCTATATCCATATTTATCTTTTAGCACTCAAAGACTAGAGGCTACTTCAGAAATAAGCTTAGAAATCAGCTTTTGCCACCATTATTCTATCCATCACAGATTATGGTCAAAAAGGGAAAGCTGAAGGCACAAATGGGGCTGCTGCATGCAGTAGAGCAGGCTACAGGGTTTTAAAGACTGATAAACAGACAAGTTCTGCACTGAAGAAAAACATTTGAAAAATCATGGCAAATTTGCCAGCACAAAAGAAAAACAACCCCAAAACAGCCAACCAAAAAGCATAACAGGTGAACTGTGTTCACAGTATGATTTGCTGCAAGTTAAGCCTTCCCTGTGACCATATACCACAGGCTCATCCTCCTTACCTTGCAGGAATTACCAGGTTTAGCCTTTTTTTTTTTTTTTTACCTTAAAAAAACCCCTCCTCTGATCTAGTACAATTTCTTTTTATCAGAAGTGTCATTACCTTTCACAGAAGTTTCTCATGACTTTTCATTCTTGCAGGGCTCTTTTTTCCTCTGGAACCTTCACCACAGCTACAGACCTCAGAAATGCTCCTCATGGGAAACCTGCACAGCTGAAGAGAATAACAGCAGAAAACACAGTGTTCGAGAGGGATTGTTGGAGGACACAGGACTTCCAAAAACTTACTGCCAAAGACAATTTGCACAGGCACACAAAAGCTAGATCGGATTCAGAGTGGTTAAGTACTTAAAAATTGGATCTGTTTATTAATCTCCTTTAATATTATCCTTTATTCTTCATTTAGATTCACTGCAGATTTTCTTGTTCTTTTTATATAAAAGGACATTCTAATTTGTTTGAACTTTGTACTCATGAAGAGAGAATAAAACCAACAGCCCTCCAGTTTCATTTTACCCGTTGGAAAGCAGCAAGTGCAGAGCAGCTCCATAAAGGATAACAAGCCAAGAAAAAAAGGTGACCACAACACTGGAATTGGCCTCACTCACCAGGGTGCACTCCCAAAGGGTTTGAACACAGCAGGCAGCAGGGTGGTAGAAACAGGGTCCATTTACAGTCCCAGACAAGGCAAGGTAATGAACCAGGTCCAGGGTCCAACCTGGGGACTCACACAGGAGATGAGACCAGAGACAGGGCTGGAGATAATGCTGCAATGTAGATCCAATATCCATTCAAGAAAAAGAACTAGGGACAAGCTACCTAAAATACTGACCCAAGATCCACCAAGGAAGCAAGGCCACAGACAGGACTGAAAACAGGTTACCTGTTACATAGGCCAGGCCAGGCCCAAAGGCCCAAGCCTGAGCTTAAATAGAGCTCATGGCATCATGGGTAAAGTGGAGTGGAGGCCCCAGGTGAAGCTGATCAGGGAAATTAAGGGCTATTAGTGCCCTCATGCCTCAGCCCCATTCAATGGCTTAATGTCAAGTTATCACTGGTGCTCATACTCAGTATCTTTTCCAACAACTTAAATAATGGCACAAGATGTACCCTCAACAAAACTATTCAGAGCAGTTAAGGCGTAGTAGTCCCTCAAGGCAGTAATATTACCCCGGTCCAACATTGGGAACATCTGCTTGCAGAGTGCTGTGTCTGGAGTGCACACTTTACTCATTCTGGCAGTTGAGCTGCCTGCACTTAAGGTCGGCTTTCTGAGAAGAGAGAGCTGTTTGAGCAGCCTTGGTGAGCCTTGGAGCTTAGATGCAAGGAGTTTCAGCAGAGGCTCCTCTTCCTGCCCCACCTCAGGGATGCTGCCCCTGGCTCCTTTGCTGTTGTGCTCACTGCCATCTTTTTTCTCTTGTGGAGAAGGATCAGCCCTTTCTGCTCATGGGGAAGAATCCCAGTCTACCATGAGCACGTTCTGGGAACAACTCAAGACCAACTCAATTCTTGGCTGTTGTACTGAGTTTCCCAATAAGTGGGATAGACATTGTGCTGTGGGACCTGTAGGGTGTTGTACTGGAAAATATATAGCTCTCATTATGGATAAATTTCAGAGCATGGCCATGCTTCCCATCTTCAAGATCCAAGTAGGCCTTGGCCCTCTGTGGGGTGAGACCTAAGTGGGCCCCTTTCTGTGCTCATGATTTACAGAGGCAGGCAGGCAGAAAGGAGCTGTGTGATGCTCTCCACCATGTCTCTCATC
>JAOXNO010000013.1:47201907-47213182 GCA_028565335.1 Limnodromus scolopaceus | reverse complement strand
CCACATTTCTAATTGCCTTCAACCTTTGTCTAGCATATCTATTTACTGTAAATCTTCAGAGAAGGTGTTACTTCCATAAAAGAGTTGACTTGGGAAGTAATACAATCCAAGAACCGCATACATGCCTCATCAGAACTGCTTTTTCCAGAAAGGAAACAATTCACAGTTCTTCATAGCAAGAGACATACTTCACAGAAACAAATCAAGTCCAAATACCAGGTGCGAGAGGCACCATAATCTGCTATGTGCCCAACAAAGGCCTGGTATAATTCCTGCTGAGATCAAGGGAAAGAATCAAGGGAAATGACTGACAGCAATGACTACATTCTGTATAAATTCTCATTCACATTCCTCCACACCTAAACACAGCAGGAACAGACACTTTTGTCAGGTTTTGAGGAGGATAGTTAAAAATGCAGAAATTAAGGGTACAACTTTGACTCAAAGGGAGTGAGGTTAAAATGCTCATCTGCCTTTGCAAACCCCTTCCCAGCCAAATACATATATTTTTCCCTTATGCAAATATTTATATAATAAGGCAAATAAATGCCATTTTCTCCAAAGACAAATAAAACCCAGACTCTTAAATGTACCCTGTGGCATTTCTGACTCTCTAACTACATCTTAGAATCTCTTGCAGCAGATCTGGAGTGTGCTCTTGCATGCCAAGTACCTCCCATGTTGCCCTTGGCTACATGAGTAGAATGGGCCATGGTATCTACAGCTATACAACAAGTAAGACCAGAGGTGACACGGCCAGTGCATTCCCTTCAAACTACTTGGAGAAAAAGAACCATGCAACACATGAATGCCATCCCTTGCATTCTGTCAGGCCATGCCAAGATGAGCACCTTTCCAGCTCAGGCTGGTGACTAAGACTTACCGCACTTCCATGTTGTTGTTACATTTACCCAATTAAAAAAAAACAGTAGAAAACTGTGTATTACTAATCACCACTCTGGAGGTAACCGCATTTCCAGGACAATTAGCGATCCTTTCAACACAAGCATGCATACAAAAAATAATCCAGTTAGATGACTGAAGATTCTTCAGGAAGAACAACATCATAGTATAGGGAAGGTGTAGCTTAACCATGCAAAAGTTCTGGTTTAACAATGTTAGCAACAAATCTTAGAGCTAGATGAGTAATGAACTCATTAGTCCTCTACCATCAACAACAGCGAAAATAAGATGAGCTACCAGATATTCATTCAGTACTCTTAAAAGTTACACAAAACATAGCTGCCTTGGGAAGTGGGAAGCTTTAATTATTTTTTAGGCTGCTGTACCACTCAAATAAAGTTCAAATGAATAATAAAGGTGGTAAGAGTGAAGCACCTTACCAAAACACAGATTTCTAAAATCTTTGTACTAAAAGTGAGATATATACAGAAGCACTGTTTGTTTAAGGGCCAGAGAATATCAGTCAGAATGCCTTGTCTACATCTCTTAGGACCAAAGGTCACCACTTCGGAGCTTGTAAGTGTCAGTTTTTCACCACTGTAACAGTGTTTGAAAGGATACAAGGAAGATATTCTCTGAAGGCACTATTTATCCATGGATCCCCCAGATTTGAACTATGCGGACAAATGGGTTGAGCTGATTGCTCTTTGGCCAAGTGAGCAGTCAACAAGAGAGAAAGAATGGGATGCCACAAAAACAGACTGAAAAGCGAGCTCCAGAAATAGCCTGGATCAGCAGACAGAAAAGAGCTTTTGGACAAGCCATGCCAAGTGAGAGGTTTGCAATTGTAAGCAAATACACTGTCTCCATTTTTTCTCTTTTCTTCAAAGAAACAGAACCTTGCATACTCTTCAAAAAATGAAGAAAAGGGTACACAGTCTGAGTGAAAATACTGCAGAATTTGTACACTCAATTACTGTCATTTTGTCAGTGTTGGTTCCTGGCAAAACACATTGCCTTGCGCAGAAGCTGCTATGGCATTTGCATGTCGCACAAGAAAAAAAATTCTACACATAAGACAAAGAAGAGGAAGGCAAAAACATACATCAGTGTGAGTTTTAAACATAGAGTAAACTAGCAAAAGGTAAGCACTATACCAATGCTCATTCTCACGCAGTCTGGCTACACTGGGAAAGGAAACATAAATGAGAGAGAAAACTAGTGGAATATTACCCAAAACTTTACAGGGAAGGGGCCATGTGCAAAGCATATGCAGTTTACCAGGAATCACTGCCAAAATGAATTTGCACTCAATCTAGTGGGCAAACGGTGCCAAATAACCCTTCTGCCTACTGTCAGCAGAACGCAGGAAATGTTGAGAGGGCAATGGGGGACAGAAAGGAAGAAAAACGCTACAAGCTCCTTCTGCTTCAGCTAGAATGCTGCTGAAAGCTATAAAATGTGTGTGGAATAACTACTGCAAAATACAAACCTAGGGATGTAGCTCATTACGCAATGCTTAAAGCTTGTGTTAGGAAAAAGACATGTGAAGAAAGGATGTAAGGAATATGTTTTCCTTTCCCCCCTTCTTTTCTGTTTTATATGTTTATTCCACTACATTCTTCTGTTTCCTTTCTCTGTTCTGCTAGCCCCAGGCTTCTTTCCAGCACTACTTTCTTTCTAGAGTATTTCCTTCTTCTTTTTATTCTTTCTCATGCTCTTTTTGGTTTTGCATTTATCTTCTTTTGCCATGGTTTCTTTTTATTCCCTCTTTCTTCCTGAATTTCTCCCCTCCCCTCTCCCTGCAGTCAAGTCAGCAGCTGGGAAGCCGTGCCAGCATTAGCCTCTGCACTGGGCCACCCATTAGGAATGTAATTGAGTTGTTTCACACCTTTGCAATCAATTCCCCACACAGCAGAAATCAGCTGGTAAGTCCCAGAGCAGTGCTACATAGCCTCAGCTACCAGTTAAGGAAAGGAAAGCAGGTGCCTCAGTACCAGCCTTCCAGTAAAATCCTTTGAATCGACTGACAATTTCGGAAAGCACAGGCAAACCCCTGGACAGGATCAGAAAAACACCAGGAAACCCCGACTATGGTGGGGAACCAGGAGAGTTGTGAAGCAAGGCAGGATGATTTTAATAGCTATGAATGAAGAACAAATGCAGAAGGAAGAAACCTGTACCTAAAAATCTCTTGGTAACTATGCTGATTTCCTCTAACGTGGTTGGAACATGCAGAATGGGTTTCATAGACTGCATTATTATTAGCAAACCAAATTGACTGACCATAGGCTAAAGCACTAGAGTGATCAATTCAGTCCAGCTCATTAGCACACTCCCAGGTATGGTTTTGGCCCAAGCCAACTAGCAGCCACTCTGACCTCTCAGAAAAGAGCATAGGCCAGAGATTGCTCCCAGTACGCAGCAAAGATGAAGCCACTGTGTTCAGGAGAAGGAAGAGAATTTAGCTGGTATGGACATGACCTATGCCAAACCACTTGCCTTAGAGCCAGAGAACTAGCCATGGGTCTTCTTCTTAACTAGTATAAATCACAGAATTACAGAATGGCCTTCAACCTCAGCCTCTGGAGGTCATTTGGTCCAACTCCGCAGCTCTAGCAGGGCCACCTAGAGCGAGTTGCCAAGGACCATGTCCAGATGGCTTTTGATTACCTCCAAGGATGAGGACCCCACAACTTTTCTGGGCAACCTGTGCCAGTGCTCAGTCACAACCATAGTAAACAAAGCATTTCCTGATGTCCAGAGGGAGCCTCCTGTGTTTCAGTTTGTGCCCATCGCATCCTGTCCTGCCACTGAGCCCCACTGAAAAGAGTCTGGCTCTGTCCTCTGTATGCCCTCTTTTCAGGTATTTATATACATTAATAAGATCCCATCAAGTGACCTCTTTGCCAGGCTGACCCATTCCAGCTCTATCAGCCTTTCTTCACAGGAGAAACATTCTGGTCCCCTAATCATCTTAGTTCACCAGACTCTTTCCAGTATGTCCATATTTCTCTTGTACTGGAGAGCCCAGAACTGGACACAGCACTCCAGCTGTGGCCTCACCAGTGCTGACCAGAGAGGAAGGATCACCTCCCTTGACCGGCTAGCAATACTTTGTCTAATGTAGCCCAGGACACCATTCACCTTCTTTGTGGCAAGGGCACTCTTCTGGCTCGTTTTCAACCCAGTTTCCACCAGGACACCCGGATCCTTTTCTGCCAAGCTGCTTTCCAGCTGGGAGGACACCAGCACATCCAGGTGCATGGATATATATAGCATTTAAATTTCTTCATTCCTTAGTCCACCCAGTAGGCACTAGGGACGAGATTGCTCCAGGCTGGCTTTGTGCCCTACCCAGTCTTCCAAGACTATCTACTATCCACCATCCTCAGCCCTTGTTCTACATTGCAGAGTGTGTAAAACAGATCCTAAGATTCGTGTTCAGGTGCACCACCATGAGGGTTGCAGCCCACACCTCTCATATCCACATACTCTGAAGAAAACAAGGAACAGCAAGGACACAGAAGCATCCCATCAGGCCCAGAGAGGACTCAGGGTCAAGAGCTTTCTGACATGCATACAGCAATAGATGACTGATGGGAAAGTTAGAGGAAGCCAAAGGAAGCGAGCAGTCCTGTTGTGTTCCCAGGTAGCAGCTCCTCTGCATTGATGTGCAATTCTGGGCACGTTTATTTGGATTCCTCAGACTCCTTATTCCATTTAATCTCAGAATGAAACCGATGGCTTGAGGAATTATTTTTTTCTCTGAGTAGAAATAAAGCATCAGAAAGCAAACTTGAATTTTTTCAGAGCCCATAAACAAGTTATTTTGTGTGTTTCTTTGCTGGGAATAGAGCCAAGCCCCAGTGATAAAAGTTCAACTTTAAAATGCACTCAACTGTTTGCTACTTTAAAAGCTGATTTAAGGCAGTTAGTGTTAGGAGCTGTTAACTAATGGAAAACTGTACCACTAACTGTTCTCTGACAGGCAGACATTTCTTTCATTGTTCTTTAATGCTTTTATTATATGAACCTTTCTAAACTATTAGAGGTTATTGTCTCTTCCTGTTTATAACTCACTGAGAATATTCATCACCTGGGACAACTTCACTTGCAGAGGATCAGCAATGGCCCCAAAGAAGGAACCTTCAAAATCCTTGTTCTGAACTCAGACACAAAGTACAAAAGAAAGAATCTGTGAGATTCTTTCAGTGAGAGGTAAATGACCTTTGTAATCCTACAGGCCACTAATCAAACTCCTCACCTAGCAAAGATCCTTAAGGCCAAGGCTCAGCAAATTCATGAGAGGGGAACTCCAGGAGCACCTTTTCATCAGTATACAACCCTGCTGTCCTTGGAAACCATTTTGCAGTCGGCAGGGCCAGCAGAGGTGTGCAGTGAGGACCCAAGGCAGTATGATGGCACTGGCTCCTGCAGGCACCCCAACCCATTATCTTCCTAAGAGACGGGTCAGGTCCTCACACCAATGCAGTGCTGCTACCACCCAGCAGATACCACTGTGCTTCAGCTGCCCCTGATGTCCCAGCCTTAGGATGTGACACTATACCTATATGCTAAGACTGGAAAATACGTAAGCCTTTTTTCCTAGGAAATTACAGAATATCAAAGAGAAAAAAAAATCATTCAGAATCAGAATGGAAGTCAGAATTCCCCGGGAAACAGAAGCAGCTAGGCCAAAACATGCTGTTAAGACAACAACTTTGGAAGAAGGTCATATCTATAAAGCACAATGTCCAGAATACTAAAACACAAAATCCAGAGGGAAATAAAAAGAAAAGGTAGTTGAAGCTAAACACTTTGAAGTTTCTGACTCAGAAGAAGACGACACTTTTAGAGTGATAAAAGGTGGATGGTATCATACCGCATGCAGCATAAGCAGGAGAACAGAGATCTGTTCCTGTGTCTGGTCTATGTCTGCAATCAGAGAGCCAAAGCTAGTAAAGGAACAATGGGGGACCAGGTAACCAAGTGCATCAACCCCACTGTGGCAACCAGCCTTTCTCATTTAAGACAGATAGAATGCAAAACTCACACCAATGTTACAACAAAGAAGTTCTGAAAACTTTCTCCTCATTCCAAGAGATGCTGGATCAGGTTATGGATATGGAAATAAGCATTGGGCTTACTTGCATGCCTTTATACTTGGAATACAGAATTAAGTATATCAAACATACAGTGTAGCTTATGAAGAAAGCATAATAAATAACAGTTTTATGTTCTCCATTTTATGTATACTACATTTCAAAAGTGCTTTTGTATTGTTCTTTGGTGAGGCATGGCACACAGTAACTAAAGTATACTTACTACATAATGGAATTAATTATACTCTTAATGATTTCAAGAATCCCTATGCCAGTGTTCCAGAAATAGTGATAGCAGGATTAGTACTGCAGTAAGTTACACTCTTAGTTGGTCAGCCAAAAGAAAGACTTGGACTTTGGCTCAAAATTAGTAGAAGAGTTTCTCACGTTCTATCTACTACCCTTAGATACTAATTTGAAGTAGATCTGGTGTCATGTAACAACTCTGATATTTTTTAAAACTACAATTTTAAAATTAGAATTGTACAGCAAGAAAGATACTGATTTATCTGCCCTAGACTGGTAGACAACCTTCCCAAAATGGACCCAGTGTTGGTACCTGGCTACTGGCCAAATAGAGAAACAGAAAGGAACAGGATACATCTAGTACATAGAATTAAGCAAGAATCCAAGATCAGACAGAACTGCTATGTTGTTCTCTGTCAGAACAAAGGTCCACCCAGTCTAGTACTCTGTATCTAATAACATTGTATCTGTGAGACAAGAAAGAAAAAACATGTTTATGCCATGTCTCCCAGCCTTAAATAACTGGGGAACCAGGGATTTCCAGAGTCACAGTGGAGTCTGTATTTAATAGACCCAGGTAGATAGTTCTTCTGCAAACTTCTCCATTTGCTCCTTAAATCCAAATAAACTGTTAGCATCCACTACGTCCTGCGGCAACAAGTTCCATAGTGTAACTATATGTCACGACGGTAAAGAGCCTCTTTGGTTTTTGGATTTCAAACAGGCAGTGTGATACTTTCAGTCATACCTTGCATTTTTATAGTGGAAAAAACAGTTAGTAGTTTGTTCTCTAGTTATTCTTTCTGTATCACTATCAATTTTTTGGATCTCTAGCTACACATTTCCTGGAATTCTGGGAAGAACTATGCTGTGATCCACCTGCTTAAATAGCTGATCAAGTTACCCTTACAAAAAAAAAAAAGCTGCTGAGGATCAGCCAAATTGGTTTCTGTTCCGGCTTATACCTATAATGATGGTAAACTAGCTCTACTTTATTGAATACTGTTTTCTTCTTTATCTCATGATAGTTACCGCCAATTCATCTTCCGCTACTTTGGTATGGCTCAATAACATTTCAAAGTGTTGGCAGACAGTGTGCTGGCTTGATTCAACCTCTCTGTGAAAATCACTGCTACAGAGCAGCATGAGGCAGACACAGAAGTAGATCTGCTTCTCCAAGAAAAAAATTGGCTTTCAAAATTACTCAGAAACTGTCCAATTGTGGTCTGCAATCTACAGCACAGGAGAGTATTAATGTTGAAATGAGGGAAAATAACAATATACACAGACTAACGTGAGGATAGTCAGCACTATAATATATATAGTCATGCTTTTCAATGGCAGCAAATTTGTCGTTTTTTCATTTCTCCAAGGTAGAGAAATAAAACAAACAGCAATAAGAATAGAAACTGCCCCAGTGGGAGTTTTGTCAGGAGCTCTGCTTCTGGCTTGTGCCTTGTCTTAAGAGACTGAAACAATCCTCTGTCTTTCTTGCCAAAACCTGGTTTTCAATGGAGGTCTTTAGACTAACACAGTCACCACTATCACAAGGGCAGAGAAGTGTCAGGGAAAAGAGAAAGGCTCAACTGGATGCAGTTATGGCTAAAGGTAGAGTATGAGTTAACAAGGTCCTTTTCTTTTTTTCCAGCTCTTTTCATGCTCTTAAGAGACTTGTTTTCACTGTCAATAGGTTTGTTTTCACTTTCTGATCCATTTTAAATATTTTTGAAACAATTTTCCTTTGTCCGCTTATTGATTGGTGGGTTTTTTTAATCTCATACAAGCTAACTCATTCAGAATGTGAACTGCATCTATTATTCAGGTGTCTGTTCAATTTCTGACCTCTGAAGTAACATAGTTTGTCTTCGTAGCCTTGCTGTGAGCTCCCTAGACCATTCATTATGTGTCTTCCATATTTTTTTAAAGAACTTAACAAAATAGCACTGTGATCTCAGTAAGGGGTCTCCTAACTATCCCCATAATACCATCACCATTTTATTGGGCAAATAAACTAAACCTTCAGCATTCAAACAAAAACAGAGTTCATTCCCTTCATCAAGAAGGCCCAGCTATGAACCCCTTTCTATGTAATTCCCAACTTCTCCACCTTCATCACCTCATTTTATTTCAAATGAAGTTCTGTGTGTGCATGTATAAGTTCTTGCTAACAAATGTATTGGTTCCACATTCAACCCTAAAACATGTAACAGGATCATAAGATTCAGAAGCATTTTATTATTGGCTAAGAAAGGGAGGTCTCATCTGCACAACTGATTTTTCTGCTAAATACCCCAAAGTATAATGCCTTTATTAAAAAAAAAACAACGAACAAAACCAAAACCAATCAAAAAAACGCCCAACAAACGGAGATCCTTGTCTTAATTATCTAACTAGATAGGAACCAATTTATAACTTCTTCAGGAAAGAAAGACTAAAAGTGTGTGGCAATGCAGCAGATTTAAAACAATCAGAAACCTGTGAAAAGGACAGGTCTGCATTTTGTCTAATCCTGACTTTCATCTTGATAGTGAACGAATAGAAAAGCGAACAAAAAATAAATACAACAGGCAAAGCCTGTTACTTTAGATCAGGAGCGATAAGCTAAGCAGTTTCCGTCTTATGACGAGATTGAGAAAGCAAGTTCCACTTACCTCTCATTACAGGTAAATGGGAATGCATTCCCATTTCTGCATGATAGCACTTCCGTGAAAAGTGCCCACAAACCACAGCCATTAGAGAACATCAGATGCCTCCTTCCCGTTGTCATTCACTGGTCTGGTACCCAAATGGCATCTTCTCACCTGCCAATGAAATATAAATTTTCAAGTTACCATTAATTTCACTTGCAAAAAAAAAAAAAAAAAAGTGGGAAGAATATTATATGGGTTGAGACACAAACTAGAAAGATTTATTTTGTCCCTGAAAACTCCTTTACACAGACAGATTTATTAAACTAGGCTAGGGAAAGATCTGCATTCATGTGAAAGCAGGAAGGATACAATTATTGCTTTACATTTCAATGGCAGAGGAAAAGTGCATAAAGATATAATCAAACCTTTTTAAGGCAAGAGACTGGAGTCTAATGAGGGGTTTTGGAGATTTGTGTGAATGATCCTCCCCTGCTTTGGAGCAAAAATATACAACCACAAACCAGTTTTACATGAGTTTAACCTACTCTATCACAGATCAGTCACTGAGTTCTACCTAAAAACACTTTTCAAGGCATAAGCTGATTTGCTATGTGGATATTCATACCATATCATTACTTGTTTCTCTGAATCTGTAGTAAAGACAACTGATGACTATCTGTTAGTTGGAAGAAAGAACTAGCTCATGCTCTTGTGAAAAGCACTGCATTATCAGCAAATTATTGGAAGGACAAAGTCCCTCTACAGAAGTAGAGATAAAAACAATTTTTGTAATTTTCATTTTAATAAATCATTTGTTCACTCCAGTAAGTTTAACCCTGCGTTCTCAAGCAATAATCTGTTCATGAGCAGAGTGCATGACTGTTTGGGCAAACTGCTGAAACTTGGGGATACTTCTGATGTATAAAATGTGATAGTATACTTCTATAAATGTAATTATTATATAAAAATAACTATTACATAAATATATTTTTATATAAATATGTATATGATCTATAACTATATACATTTAAAAAGCAGCTGGAAACCTCAAAAACTCATACCCTTCCAATCTCATCTCTCAGTTGAAGTTAGAGGAGGTAGAAACCACACCCTAGCAGTCTTGAAAAGTCTCAGAGTGCTAAATTGTGCAAGGAACAACATCCAGCTACTACAGAGAATTCTGATACCTGATGCAAAAGCTAAAAATAACATATTTTAAAGATCATATAAATGTGCACATGAAATCATAAAAATAATAAATAATAATTAGAATTAAACTACTATCCATGGTTTTCTTTACAGATCAGCCCTTCTTGGTCATAATCTCAAATTCATCTTTGGAGAGAACCCTCTTTCTATTCCCACATACTTTGCATGAATCATGAAGTAACAATTTCACCTAAATTAATATAGAAGCAATACAGTCACATAGTGCCAAGGTTTGTGTTGGACATTGGTTCCCTTTTCTGTCTCACCATGCCCCTGTATCAACCTTGACAAATATCTTCTCATATTGAGAAGACAGTAGCTCCCCAATCTTAAAGACTGTCACATATCCCCTGTGACTCTCGTAATGACAAATATCATTGCGCTGCAGCACACTTACACTCATTCAGATTGACAACAAGAAGGAACAGATTGCCTTAAAATTCTGCTAGCACGCATGTTGTATAGGCATCCATCGAGTGCAAATCACAGCGCTCAGCTTTGGTGAAATATGCAGCAAGCTTAGAAATCATAAGTAACAAAAATACATAAATGATAAAAGACAACAGAGTGGGAAAATTAGCATGAATGAAGATAAGAGCTATACAGGAAAAAAAGGGTAAAATATGATCTTTCTTGGATGCAGGTCCACAATAATGTTCCCTCTTTAGTTTAAACAAGACCTTTCTCCACTGCCTTTCTATAGTACTATTATATCTTCAGTACTATTATATCTTACTATTATATCTTAAAAGATGATTTCTACAGACCTGAATAGTCATAGAAATGATCTGATACTAGTTGTTTATCGCCTAGCAATAACAATTGTATAGGACTTGTTAGAAATTCAATGGCATCTAATAATAGGATTCCATTCTGTACAGTTTATTCTGGTTATTTATTCATTGTATGTGATGAGTTTGTTCTTTTTTTTCCTTTTTCATGAAACGTGAGTGTATTTTCATTCCATTCAGCCAAGTGATTTGAACATTCACAACTAGGCCAGAATGCTCTCAGTATGAAGACCTTCAAAAGCAGTTTAAGCAATTGCTGCAATGCGGTGCAGATGAAATAGACAGCAAAATGACAATGAGCAAGCAGTGTGCTCTTGTGGCCAGGAAGGCCAACCAAATCCTGGGCTGCATAGGGAAGAGTGTGGCCAGTAGGTCAAGGGAAGTCATTCTC
>JAOXNO010000013.1:47187284-47201807 GCA_028565335.1 Limnodromus scolopaceus | reverse complement strand
TTCAGCAGGGGAGTTGGACTAGATGATCTCTATGGTCCCTTCCAACTCTAAAAATTCAGTGAAATTCAGTGAAATTGCATGCAAACTAGGTTTTATGAGGCCGTAATAGTATTTAGAGACTGCAATGCATTAATCAAGAACTATATGAGCAAATCATAACTGAACTGTATAGTTACAAATCCCCAGGAGGGGAGCATCTCTCTCGTGACCATTTGCACACTGCCTATTTTACGTTCCATGGACCCATATTTGTTAAAAATCTTCCTCCTTTCTTCTTCTGAAGTGATACCAAGCTGGCTTGCTTTGAAAAGTTATGTGCAAAAGAAATCATTCTCACACTTGCTGTGATTTGGACACAGTTAGAGCTCACAGAAAAAATAATGACTATACTATACAGATATTTACTTCCCACTTACAAAGTTACTTACTTCCCACTGAAGAACGCTGTTCTGTCAGAAATGAATTTAAAGAATGACATTTCTGGAAACACTGATTTTAATTAAAGCTCATCAGATCCAGGATGGAATCTGGAGTGGGAAGAAGTAACTCTGCAGCTAGGTAATTCAGTGAGAACGGGTGGAAAGTAGGTTCCAGGCCCTGTTGTTCGTGATTTGAAGCACAGGCTGAAAAACATAGGTCTCTTGAATCTCAGGCAGATGACCAAATCATGGCACTGTTCACTATTTTTATCATTCAGAACACTCACTCTCCTAGGATAATCAGCTTCTCTCCATTTATATGTCCTGGCTTCATTTCTTGTTAATTTTTTTTTTTTTTTTACATTTTCTAGGAAATGGAATTACTGTGGTTTTCTGGTCTGTGCATTTTTTTAAACTTGGCTTCTAAACAGTTAATGACATCGGCAATTTGTGAAGAGTAAGTGCCAATATTCAGCTGTTGTAAATCAATGTTGCTGCAACAGTTTCACTGGAGGTCCACTGATCCATAGCAGCTGATCATCTGAAAAATGTATCACAGTCAGAGAATACACACGTCAATGTAGGATCTTAACACAGCAAGAAGCAATAAAGTCATATCGTGACAAAGCCTAATCCGAAAAGGTATCTTGGGAAATGGCTGGGCAAACATGATAAACCTCCCCTGCTTATTAAATAGAATGAGACAGCTATATCTAGGATTGGAAGGTCATGCAGTGTTTATTCCTTCCTTTAATAAACATTGATTATAGGCTTGGTGGCACATCCTCTGTTCAATATCAGATAACATGTGAATGCAGATTTCCCCTTTATATACACTTCAGTATTCTCTGGACTCCCACCACCACGGAAACCTGAACGTGTGCTACTGAATGTGGCTGGCTAAACCCTTTCTGCATTTAAAACTATGTAGGCAATACTTAATATGATATAGACAAAATCAAAGAAAGGAAGAAATTCTCTAGTGACAACCTAATACCTCAGTCCTACACAAGATAGTGCAGAAAGCTTGTTTAAAGTGCCAGCTGGGTATTCTTGTTGGCTAATATGCCAGCAATTTCTATATCTGTAACTACAGGAATTTTTCCTGATGCATATGGGGAACAGTGCTAGAAAGCTGAATTACACAGGTTGCTGGACTAAGTATTGACTTGTGCAGAGTCAGATCCTGTCTTGCCATTCAAAATTACACTCATTTTTCTTGCATTTGCAGGGAGGCAAGAGGATAGCAAGAGGGGAGAGGCTTTTACTCATCTCATTACTGTCTAGATTTTCACAACATTTTATCAGAATCAGTACTTGTTCTGGGGATTAAAATTATGCTATAAATCCCCAACTCTCCTTGTCCTCCAACAACAGAAGCACTACATTTGGTTTTATTTGTCTTCTGGTACATCCTCTATCATTCATGAATCTTCAAGACAACTCAAATAGCTTTGGTCATTTGTTCAACAGAGACAGAAGTCATCAATCTTAAAATATCAGATACATCTAAGTACTGTTTGGCCTGGTGTACCCCCCTAAAGACTGAAATTGTCTTCATTTGTCATTTGTATTAATTGGGAAAGAGTGCCATTGAGCTTTAAGTGAAGACTGATACAAAAGAAACACCTTTTAACATGTTTATTCTCAGAGTTAGCAGTGAACAAACTTTTCTTATTTCTTGTCTTATCACTAATGTACTTTTCAAGTGATTTTCAGTTACTTTTGATGACCGTCACTAGCTGCATCTCATTTTGTTCACTGATCCTTCTGATTTTTTGACCTTTTTCCAGCTGCCCGATCTCCACTCCAACTTCTGTATTCTTCTTCCTTGTGTTAAAGGTCAATTGAGAACTTATGATTTAGCCACGATGGTTTCTTTCTACACTTGTATTTCCACTGTACCCTTAATATCATCTCATCAAAGAATTGTGAGCTATCTTAATCTCTTTTTTCCTTCAGATCCAGCTCTCACAAAACATCCTATGAACTCTCAAAGCCCATTGTTTTGACTTTCCTGCTTCTCCTTTGCCCCTTCCTAGAGGATGAGAAATACTGTCATTTCATGGATCAAATCCATACATTTGATACATGTGGTAATTTCCAGTTACTCAAAAAGTAACTGCTGGAAAAAAAAACCAAACCTTTACCCAGTTTGGTTTTGAAACCTACCTGGTACTAATGAACACCTTATCTCACCCTCAGAGTGTGCCTACACTGAGAAATTCCTTGTATGTTGCTTGCCAGCTAGTACTCATACTTAGTCTCTGAGAGCTCTTTGAAACTTGTATTAACTGTTGCAGCCAATCCCTGTATCTATACTGTACAAGAGGAAAGCAGACTTCCAAAGAGAAAGACAAGACCAATTTAACTTGCTTCCTTTCACTGCTATAGGCTTTGCAACAAAACAGTGAAGATTCAGAGTCTGCTCCTTGGGTTTTCATTCACGTGTAGGCACACTGAACTTTTGTAAAATAGTGAGATCTTAAGCAGCCACGGACTTGTGTCATCAGTATGAGAGGAATGGAGCAAAAGCAAACAATTAAGCTCTGTCAGATACTTCAGAGCATTCTCAGACACGGGATAAATTCACAGCTCTAAGAATATGAAATATTCATGTAGATACAATTACAAGAGATTCCATTATTTATCATGTCCAGTCATTCATATCCTGTTACAGAAAAAAACTGGTATTTTTACTATCTAGTCCAGGCACTATCACAAATTAAACAAAGCAAAACGCCTGTGTGGATGGGAGAGCAATAAATCTTGTATTAGCCAAACTTCAAATTTGCCCTAGCATCATCTGTTGACTCCAGCCTAGCACAGTGGGCTTGACCCAGTAACAACGGACTCGGGTAACTAGAAACCGTGTTTCAGAATTTTGTTTGACTAAAAGTTTAATGATTGCTGGAGCAGAACCTAAAATGCTCAGTGAGACATCTTCCATGGACAGCTTGCAAAGAAAGTGGTCTATAGCAACCAGAAAGTGAAGAAAGCCATCTGAGGTCAGCACTGTGTCATTTTGAGCATATAAACAATGTAATACAAAAGGCCAAGGATGCCTTTTAATTTTTCTCCTTCTCAGGCATGACAGACAGATGTCTTCTGTAGCTTGGCATCTAGAGTCCTTACCATGCTCCTGTGTATGGACTTCACCTCAAAGCCATGAAGCAACATTTGTATTTTGAAGCACAGTAAGGCAGGGAAATTACAGTAGTAGAGATTATACCAAATTGGTATGTGCAGAGGTTGTATTTAGTCTGGATGTGGCAGTAGTACCCATTCTTCTTAAACTTTTACTAGCACATAATTCCAGATACATTAAGCCAAGGATTGGGAGCACAGTCAAGTGCTATGTTTTGTAGCCTGTACCAGGGAAAAGCAAAATACTTTTCTTTGACAGAAAATAACTATGCAAGACTAAAAGAAGATCATTTATTACTTTTTTTGGGGGGGGAGAAAAAGATGAGCCCTAGCTCATCATCCTTGGGCTAGCAAGCAAAATCAAACTGATCTATGAAGATCTTCCTCCTATTTCTCTTGGTATATTTCACTGTGTTAAGTAATGATATAAAACTATTTGTCATTTCCTCTCTAATAAGCCTGCTTTTAATAAAGTTAACTAGCAAGTCAAAGAACCAAGAAAAAGGTGAAAAAACCATGGCATTCAACTTCAGAAAAGGTTCAGGGCTAACACCAGAGTTATTACAAAAGCAAGGGATCATAGAATCATAGAATGGTTTGGGTTGGAACGAATCTTAAAAATCATCGAGTTCCAACCCCCCTGCCATAGGCAGGGACACCCCCCACCAGACCAGGTTGCTCAAAGCCCCATCCAGCCTGGTCTTGAACACCTCCAGGGATGGGGCATCCACAACTTCTCTGGGCAACCTGTTCCAGTGCCTCACCACCCTCACAGCAAATAATTTCTTCCTAGTATCTCATCTAAATCTCCCCTCTTCCAGTTTAAAACCATTACCTCTCATCCCATTGTTATATTCCCTGATAAAAAGTCCCTCCCCATCTCTCCTGTAGGCAGGATAAATGAGGGCCCTGCAAGAAAATGAACTAAAGCCATTGTTAGCACTGATAATTAAGAGAGAGAGAGATTTTCTCCTGTGGCTTGTGACTGCCATAGTCAGGGGTGCTCAAATCTTTACAAGGACATCTGCAACATCTACAGCTTTTAGTGACCTTATGAAGAATGCATATGAGCACATCTGCCTTGCAGTGGAAGACCTTACAGACAACTAGTTGACTAGGACATATGCTTGAGTTTGTTCCTAAAATGACATAATGAAACACCCTATTGATTTCCTACCTTGTTATTGAGCAGCATATTAGGCAAAACGCATAATGCATGATACTATTTACACTGTATCTATCTTCCCAAGGAATTAGGACTGCTAGGAGACTGTTTTTCAGTTTCTTGTATCTATACGTCTGTCTTCTGAATACTGAATGTTTGTTTTTCTTGCACAATTTTGTACTCGGAAAAGAACATCCTAAATCCATCTTAACAGTAAGTGTCCTCAGGAGTATGGAAAAACAGATACAGCCAAAAGCCCAGCAAAACTTTTACAATAGCAAATAATTATGAACTGCAATATTATCTCTAACATCAGTATACAACAAGGTTATTAATGTCCTACACTTCTGGTATTGTGGTTTTCTGCCTAAGGCATAAAGTAGAGATAACACCTCTTTTTCACTATTTTCAACACTAAAACTATTATTCCACCATGGAAACAACTTCAGAGACAAAGTAGCTGTGCTACAAAAATCTTATTCCCTTTCGGAGTATCTGTTATTCATAATCAAGGTTTGGGTGCAGCCTCTCATAAAGCATGTTGGAACCTTGTCAGCATTTAAAACACCTCCAAATTTAAGAATGCCTACAGAGGAAGGGTTTTAGATTAGACATATTTGTCATTTTTAACAGTATGATAAATCAAATCAGGTAAGAACCTGAAAATTCAGAAGGCTCAGATTCCTCTTCACTTAACTATCAGCATCAAAGATCCCAACATGTCTGCATCACTGCAGTAAATGGTTTGTAGATGCCTAATTCACTGGGGCATTCTTAAAAATAACTTACTCTAGTCACATAGTAGCATGCCTCAACAGGGCAAAATAATAATAACAATAAAGCCCAGTTGAGGATTTTTCCTTTCTTTTTGTTTTGAACAAAATATTTAACACCAAACACTGCAAAGTCTGTAAAATAGCAACCTACTTGCAAAGCTCTCATTTCTATAAACCTTTCCAGTGCATTTTAATGTGAAATATCTTCTACTCGCTGTATAAATGAAAATCTATTTTGGCACAGAAAAAAGATACATGCAAATGTTCTGCTTAAGATGAAAAAAAGAAAAGGATGAGGAAAGAATCAGTCCCATGAGCACTCCCATGGACTGGAAAGAAAACATGGTGCCAAGGAAATCTCAGTTACCACCTTCCTTCACACCCACACAATATGTGCACACTGTTGCTTAGCCTTAATGAAAATTTCTATTTGCCAGTATACTAAAGGAGCAGGATTTGGCCCTTAATCAAAGTATGGTCAAATACTCTATGCAAATTATGTAATAAATAAATAAATAAATAAATAAATCTAGCATTTAATGGCATGTAGCTTGGCTATTCCACAGAGCAGTTGCGAAGGATCTGTAATACTGCGGTTGCTGTTATCCTGACAAGACAGGTAGTACAGAAAGCATCAGTCCAACCTGCTTAGCCATTAATTCTGCTGAGGAACACCACACAGACTGCTGCCAGTCTTTTTCCTCTCCTGGTGGAAAGTCGCTCCTCATGCTTCTAAAATCACAGAAATGCAATCTGCTTCTTTCTTCAGGTGCAAATCTTGGCTCTCTGCATTTGG
The DNA here is from genome assembly GCA_028565335.1 of Limnodromus scolopaceus. Classification (NCBI taxonomy): domain Eukaryota; kingdom Metazoa; phylum Chordata; class Aves; order Charadriiformes; family Scolopacidae; genus Limnodromus; species Limnodromus scolopaceus. The sequence continues at coordinate 47,195,504 of JAOXNO010000013.1, read as the reverse complement.
GCATTGTTTCATTTATCAAAGAATGGCTCTCGAATATTGTCCTACTACCACTAACTGATACATGACAGGGATTAAAAAAGCTACCGAACTGCTGAAATAGGTGAGTCTGGCCAAACACACAAATCTCTGAATAACAATTTTGTTCAGCCAAAAGTGAAGATCTTTCAATCCAGAAACACTCATATTTACAGAGCATATAACAAGCAAATAATGGTCTCACTGAATCTGTAGTCCAGTGGTTTCAGATTTACACTCCCTTTGTGAATGTCAGACTATTCACCTAGGACAAAACACAGCTGGGATCCATACGATGAACCACTTTTTCTTTCAAAGGAGAGAGGCCATCAAGGGAGTTAAAATAATGACATATTCCACAGTGGAAAGTAGAGGTATAACTCGCCTAAACTATAGCACTGCTGCAGTATTGTAATATGTTTGATCCATGCTTGGGGGCTTGGGTTGAAACACTGTTAGCTGTTGAATAACAGGAACAAATCAGGCATATCATAATAAAGGAAAGCAATAGAAAAATAATGAAAATCAAGGTAAAACTTAAATAATTAATCTGTAGAAATAAATAAATAAATTTGTATTTCTGGCAAGATAACATGATTCTAACAGAACATGATCATTTGAATTTCTGTTAGTCATATGAAAGGTTCCTTGCTTTTTGTTTTAGTTAGTAATAAAATTATAAAGAGGTGAATATTCACTAGACATATACTCAGGAGTTATTCTCACTCACAAATACAAAAAAAAAACCAACCATGAATATCTATGTTTCAATTTCATTGTGCACTTCTAGTAATTATCTTAATAGCATTATTTAAAAAAATTAAAGGATTGGCTTTGAATAAATTTAAGATAGTGATTCAGACTCATAAGAGGGAAGAGTTTTTAAGACAAAACCAACAAACCAACCTGAATTCATCTCTCTATTATGTTAAAATATGCCTGAAGTATTAGACATTGATTAATCTGAAGTGTGGACCTTGTGTTCAGTAGTGTCCTAGGATTTGGTGGCTGATTTAAGGTCAAAATGTTTTAATCATACAGTTAATCATATTATTATTTTTGGCTGGAGACAATAGGATGCTTTCTGATATACTAGAAATCGACTTGAAAGCTTCATCCCTCACCAAACCTGAACAGATTTAACACAATTTTACTGGATGCAAATATGGATTTGAGTGTGTGTTGTTCATGACCTGAACTTTCCTATGAGGAGAATGTCACAGAATGCCACCCCATCTATTGCAATCAGGGATATGTCCAACAAGAGCATCATCAGATCCAACACTATACAGACACTGATGAATATTTCAGCTATGGATTATCCTGATCAAGTAGCCAACAACCACTTAGCAGAGCCTACGTACATCCGAACAGTGGATGCTCTATTATATTGCTGGAACAAGAGGACAACGTGTACAGCTCTTATAAAGTTCACAGTTATGAATGTATCTTTTTTGCTGTCCTCCCACTAGCATTATCTCCCAAAGAACGTGCTTGTATGCCTGTCCCTCACCAGGAGTCATACTGGGAACCCCAGCATCCTTGTGAACAGCTGTGCGTGGGGCACATCACTGAAACCCAGAAAACAAATTACTGAACGTACATCACCATGCAGGCAACCACCACCGTCAGTCAGGCAGGGATGCAGGTGGTATGGCAAGGCTACAGGACACCCAGTCGTCTTCTCTTAAACACAAATCACAGCTAGGTTTGTGTTGCTCCTAGCTTGCTCCCCACAAAGGAAAAGAAAATGCAGTCACAGAAAATGCAGTAGTTCCTTCATTTGCACACAGAATCACAGAACGACATGGGGTTGGAAAGGACCTCTGGAGACCATCTAGTCCAACCCCCATGCCAAAGCAGGTTCACCCAGAGCAGGTTGCACAGGAACATGTCCAGGCAGGTTTTGAATGTCTCCAGAGACGGAGACTCCACCACCTCTCTGGGCAGCTTCTTCCAGGGCTCTGCCACCCTCAAAGTAAAGAAGTTCCTCCTCACGTTTAGATGGAACTTCTTATGTTCAAGTTTGTGCCAGTTACCTCTTGTCCTGTCACTGGGCACACACTTCATAGTCTCCTTTCGCTATTGCACCAGGTCCTCGGTAGCCTGCAAGTAAGTAAACAAGCCACCACGTTACACTAGTGAAGCCATCAATAATCCTGCTCTTTCTTTTCAAGAGAAAATTTGAGTCAGAGAACTCAGAGCCATCCCATTCCAACCGTTTTATTCCCGTTTCCACAAGTAAATGCTAATTAGGTAGTCCTGAGAGGAGCACGGAGTTGGACTTGATGATCCTTATGGTTCCCTTCCAACTTGAGATACTCCATGGTTCTAGGGAAGTACAGCCAGGACCTTAAGCCATCTCTTACCCCAAGGATCCTTTTGATAGAGCTCATTTAACTGGCCTAAGAACAAGCTAAATAAAATACATCATTGGTAATAAAAACATATATATTTGTATTATCAAACAGTGAACCTAAGATATCGTTATCACACAGAACAATCCCACTAATTAGTCTTTGTTAATTTTAGGGAGTCAACCTGAAAACATACTTATTTAAATGACCCATGAAGTTGTGTCTTTCTGAGGTTGTGTCATGCCTACGCAGCTGTGTAGGACAGCTGAATTTAAGTAATTCCAGGCTGTACTCTGAATACAGTAAATCCTTTTATTTAGAAAATCCTAATTTAGAGACAGACAGCTAGAAACAATAAAAAGTGAGCAATATACCAAGCTTTGTCTGCTTCCAAAGAATTATTCCCCTTAGATTTAGTTATTCTGTCTGGGTGATAATTCTTTTCCATCATGTGTGTTCTTAGCTCCCAGTGCTTTTGAAATACATTTATACCTAATAATTCAGTAAAATATCTTAATTTAGAAGTCTTCCTTCTGCTTTTTTAAGGGAAGGTTCACTCACTAAGAGACAGCTGAGCAATATTAAAAGTAGAGTTCTGAGTTATCTGTCTCTTTTCCTCAGCCTTTGAATAAGTTGAACAGGTTGAATCAATTTGACCTCCCGGAGGCTGTAATTCAGTTATGGTGGGCACAGAGGTAGGTGTTTCTGAGTGTGGAAATACCAGACCACAAAAAGTTAAGCGTTAGACTACGGAGCCTCCTGGCTAGTGCTTTTTTACTGCCACATGGCACGTAATCCTCCCCCAGCACACCCAAGAGATATTGCTGAGCAATCAGTAAAGGAGCAACCTTGTCAAAAGTTGGAGTATCGACTTCATCGAGCGGGCAATCCCTAGGACCTCTAAGTATCTGCTTTACAACACTCTTATACTAATGTCTTATACCACCAGCTTACTGCAACGCAGTCAGGGTTGTTGTCCAAAGATCACCATTATTTTTTCATTCCATTCTAACTATTCACAACAGCTATGTCGCATCTACACCTTCCATGAATATTTCAGGCATTTCCATTTAAATAGGAATTGTCAGAATAACAATTCATATTTTGCACCCAGGTTAACTCAATTTCTTTCCATATTATGAAGTATAATTTAACAGTAGAAGTGAAATAACAAGACTCTAGCTGTCCTATCCACTTATGTCTCCAACAGAAAGCCCCCATCTCTTCTGAAGGACACTAAAAGCCTTAATTGGCTGCCCAGTCTGTCCAGTGTCAAATTACTTTGCTATTCTTAAATTCTGATTCTAGTTTTAGCACAGACAAAGACATGCAAATGTTTGGAAGACAAGAGTCTAATACATCGTCCTTGTCATTTATAGAATTTCCTTTTGGGGATCTTAAATTGTTTGACAAATGTTGATTAGTTAGAAATTCTCCTTTCACAGGAGAGGACTCTGGAGTGGATCTTCTACAGTATTCTGTTATTGCCACACTGTGGAAAACAGACTTTTCATCTGGGTCCAGGCAGCGAGGTGGAGAGCACATCGGAAAAGTACAAAGTATGTTGAAAGGTACAATGTTGGTTTTTTTTTTCTTTCTGAACTAGGCTGGTTTTATAATAAATGAATTAATATGTACATTGAAGTGCATTGGACTGGTTTCTCCTACATAAAAGGAAATATTAATTCTGAAATAAAATAAATTATACAAAATAATAACCTCACCAATGTAAAATGGATTCCAGTACTTGTGAATATGTATTTTAGTTTCATAGACAAGAGTACTACCACAGCTGCTGTCTCAAAAAAGTATCTGATGAAGCAGCTACTTCAAGTCTGAATGGCAGGCAACACAACGTCTGTTTAAAACCTGTCTGAAGAAGAGCAAGGACTCTCCTGAGGTGCATGACATATATCCAAGGTAACAACAAGCAAGAGAAGCTGAATGAAATTTTGAATTTTAGATGGTAAAATGTGACAAAATCTGAAAGATCACTGTGCTAATGTCTCAAAACAGCAAAGAACACGTTCAAAGAACAGGTGGTCTTTATGGGTGTCACAACAGAACATTTAGGGACATATTTAAAGGTGTGTCACCCTTCTCTGGGTAACAAATCACATGTGCAGGGGCTTAAGCACATGCTTAAATACCTCACAGGAGTAGGGATTGGAAGCACAGTGCTAGGAATAAGTTCACATCCTTTAGGCACAGCTGGCACAAACTGTCATGTTATCCTACCTCCTACATTGACACATAACACTTATTCCTTATTTACTATTTGCTTCATCCATTTTTAGTTGAAATGTACATGGCAAAGTAACTTGGTATGTCACAGACAATAAAGAAAAGAGAAGATGAGTCCTAAATGCCAAACCACTTCACAAAGCATGCATTAAATAGACTTCCCAGTCTTCATGGGAGACTAGTTACTGTACTTCTATTTTGTGCTTGCCAACACAGGACTTGATCTTCCTACCTTTCAAACTCTACCATACCTCTACAAGTACTGCTGAAATCACAGAGAATTTGCTAGGAACAAACACTTGACATGTCTGTCATTTTTTTCTAGTACCTTGATCTCTTTTTCCAGTTTTCAACTTGCACAAAAGCCTCTAACCTGTGGGCAGTTTGGTAAATATACAGCCAACTTCCACAGAAAATCAATTTGGTCCTTCAGAAAGAAAACAACCCCCAAACAAAAAACATACAAAAAGCAAGTGATTTGGGATTGAGTTATGTCCTAGGAAGTGACTCTGGATTTTCTTTTGTTCCACTTCACCATATCTTCTTGAAACTACAGGGAACTAAATTTGAAGACAACATACAAGTAAGTTTTCCAGTTGATCTGTAGGGAGCTTATGTACCAATTGCCCAAATTTCATGGGGGACAGGCTAAAATCTGATTTTCTAAAAAATTCAACCTTACTCCCAGGAAATTGGATTTTTCCTCTTATTTTTCTTCTTCACACAACTGCAGGATAATGTATAATTCTAAGACAATGAGTGAATTTACATTAGTGCACATAGTTCATACCAGGAGTACACTTTTGAAACAGAATTCCTGACCATTCCCACCCGCTGCTCTTTGGTTTCCATTGCAGAGCGGTCTGTGAGTGTCCAATCATCCTCAGCACCAGCTCTAGTGATCTGCTTCTACTGTATCTTTCTTTAGGTCTGATATATTAGTCTGGTATCTCTTGAGGACTAATACATTAGTTTGAGGCACTGCTCTGTGAAAGGAGGTCAGCACCCTTCAGGCAGAGGACCCAAATTCCATATAATTCCGGGCAACGCTGCTGTTTGCTTGCCCAGGACCAAAATTTCTCCCTCAGTTTCTGGGTTGGCTCCAAGCAGTTTATCTTTCGGTCAAGCAGGATGTAAATTCAGTGAAAAGAGACCACAGTGAAAACGTTTTAGGCAATTTTAATTCATTAATTACTGAATTAAAATTCAAAATATTTGAAAAAACAAAATACCAAAAATTTAAAGTCTGAATAAACACCCACAGAAACAGCAGCAGAATATGTGCAGTCTTAAAATATATTCAAGACTTTGTTTTACACCTACAATCCATGCAGTAGGTCCAAATAATATATTCTCCAATTTGTCCATTAGTTCCAGAAAACGACACCATTCCTTTCCCTGTTATCCTCTGCCAATTATTCCACAGTGCCACTCCATTATTTTCACAGAAAAAACCCACATTAATTTGTCCCAATATAGCAAAGACCCATAAGTATCAGAGTCCAAAGGAAAGCAAAAAAGCCCTACATGGTGACAATCAGAAAAGGATACAGTACTTGGAAAAATAAGAATGTATTTCTTGTAACTTTCTTGAACACGAGCGCTCCCTTAGTCCTGTGGGATAGTCACCTGCCTTTATCCTTCCTCCATGGTCTAAAATCACAACACACTTATACTTAGCAGTATACTGCTCCATCTTTAATGTTCAGCCTAAACGTCTTGGAAACCAAATCCATGTGATAATGCTGAGTAATATCTGTATGTTCTATTTTTGGCTAAAAAGGCATCAGACATAGGCATCATAAGGTGCCATGCTGTCCACATGACAGCGATGCTATTGCAAACCACACACGATACTGCCAGGAAAAATATATAGTGCAGAGACAAAAGTCGCGTGCACATGGACAGAAATGCAGAATTGCACAGCACTTCGCTGTTGGAAAGGGCAAGGCGTTTCCAAGCTTGCCGCCACTCTGACACTCACAGACCAGCTCTGCTCCACCTCACAGCAGAGAGAGATCGAGACGTCAGCACAGTGCCCTGTTGGGGCAGTACTGGCACCAGCCACCTCCATTGCAGAACAGGCACAAGAAAATATCTCCATCCTGCTGTTCTCACTCTGCCTTCTTGCTCCAAACCCAACTCCGAGCTTTGGGCTGGAACAGCACAAAATATATGCTCAGCCACACATTCTCTTTTGCCACCTCAGCTACACAGGAGAAAACTTTTGGCAGATAAATAGAGGAAGCAGTTGAGGACAGCGTTATCTTGACTGTCAGGGGAAAAGGTTAGAGGAACTCAAATCTTGTAACAGACACTTGCCAGAACACCAATTTTTAAAAGCCTGCAGCCTCTAAACTATGGTATCATCAAGCTTCTACCTTAGGGATGCATCTATATTAGCATTTACTGCATTGCAGGGTTCATTTTAGGTTTCAATTTGCTTTGCACCTATACTTGGATTCTTGCAATATCGCTCAAGCTCTGCTGCAGCCAAAGCACTATCCTTCCTGGTTAACTTAGGTTGAAGTCAGGCATTACAGCAGCATCCATCTCACCCCACCTGTGATGGTGGCACAAGGCCCTCCTGTGGTTAACACTCTACACATCCATGGTGCACGTCTAGGCCCAGCCACTGGTGAAAACGCTTGGTTCTGGAACCTAACCAGGTCACTGCAAATCAAACCCTGATTCCTTCCTCTTTGTGGCACATCAGTCAGTAACACACCGCCTAAGTTTCCACAGGTAACTCACCTCAAAGTCCTGCTGTCATATTGCTCAAGCTGAACAGGCTTTTTGGCTTTTTACCTCTGCCCAAAACAATTTTAAAATGCCATTAATTAACATATATTTACCGAGGACTGGAACTTGCACGCAACCTCAAAGTTTCACGTAAGAAAACATCTAAGTCAGAAAATGGTCATCAAGGACTCTACATACTAGCATTAAGGAATTCAGTAAGGAAAAGACAGTGTTCAAAAGTCTATAACCACAGTTACAGATGGGGCAGTACTGCTGACTTTAAGAACTTGACATCAGGCCGTAGCACTAACTGTCTTCATACACTACAACAGCTAAATAGGAAAAAAGAACCAGGCATTTACAGTCAGTGTAAAGAACAGGTAGATAGAATGAGGCAGAAAACTTCATGCTGTGCTTGCACTGTTGCATTCCTGACCCCCTCACTGCAAACACTGCGATTTGACGAATTCAGAGGGAGAGTGAAAAACCTAATATACGAGATCCCATGAAAATATATGCATGTAACTGCCCAGCAAACATTCCTGCCTTGTCTATTCGATTTTGTATGTTGTGGCCTCTCTGTATGTTCCTGAACACAAATAGTAGGGTTGGCTGCCACGCGTACACACGTGCGTGCACACACACTCTCGCTTGCTCCATTTGTGCAGTCCTGGCTATATTTATAAGGGAACTCATATCCCAAATCAGCTCAATGTAAACAAACTCCTATAGTGTGTATGTGTTCAACTAGGCAGATATATCAGCCTTAAATGCCTGCATTTATGTTTATACCTCTGTAATATGAATTATACATATGCATATTAGTAAGCTCTCTGTCTTTCTCTTCAATTAAGGTTTGGGC
>JAOXNO010000013.1:47174350-47184930 GCA_028565335.1 Limnodromus scolopaceus | reverse complement strand
GGGGTGGGGGGGTGGCTCCTGCGGCCGGTGCTGCGGGCGGCAGCCCCACCAGCAGTCTCTCGCCGTGGCATTTGGGCGAAGGGGGGAGGTACCCACCCCGGGGGGGGGTGAGGGGGTGAGCGGGCGGCGGCCCCGGGCTGCGTCAGAGCTGTGCAAACACCGCCGCGGCGCCCGCCCCTATTTAAGGGGCCGGAGGCTGAGTCGCCCCCTAAGTTCCCTCCCTGCCTTGGGCACACGACGGGCTTCGCTCCCCCTCCTCGGGTCCCACCTCGGGAAAAGGTAGGGAGCACCCCTCACTCCTGCTCTGACTGCGTCTCCGCTGGGGTTGGAGGTGGGGGGGACGACACACGAAACGGGGGGTGTCTGGCGCTTACCTGTGCGGCGGCTCTGGAGGCATCTCCCGCACTTTGCTGGAGGAAGCGCTCCGGGGTCCGACGGGGGTTGGGGGGGGGGAGTGGGACAGGAATTCAGGCTGCTCCTTTGCCGGAGGAAGCGCTCCCGGGTCCGACGGGGAGGGGACACACACACACACACAGGGGAATTCAGGCTGCTCCTCACCGGGTGCCGGAGGGCTCGGTCGGTCGGTCCCCAGCCCCGGGAGAGGGTTTGCGGGGAGCGGCGGGGCTGCTCGGAGGGAGCGAGCGCTCCCCCTTGAAGGAAGGAGCTGCCAAAGGAGCAGCTACCGGGGATGATGAGGATTTTGTGTTTGGAGTCGTCAGGGTGTCCACGAATACATATATATATATGCATATATATATGCATAAAAAATACAGGTCGGTTGTAAAGATATCCCCGTGGAAAGGATGCAACACACCTTTGGTTTCTAAGTACCAAAACCTAAAAAAAACCGGGTACACCGGTAATAACCATGCTGGAGGGACATTTTTTGACACTTTTCATTCATCTCCTAACAATACTAAAAGAACGTATGCATTGCAAACGTTTTCTTTCTAGTATATGTGGTGGGCAAATAAACTCAATTTTCTCCTCTTTTAAAATTAAAATGCTATGTTCAGTATACTGTTCAAAGACTTAAACAATTCAAAAATTCTCACATAGATTAGATAAGTCATCTACATTTATAATGGGAAGTTACCGCTCTAGCATTAAGTAAGAGGTACCCTGTTTTTTCTAAAAGCTGAGAGTAATTTCTCTGTTTCCAGAAAAATACTATTTCAGCTTATATGATCAAACAATCTAGTAAAATGACATCATTTTGTCTAATACTTGTTTAAGAAAGCTGTAAAAAAATCTGTTACACTTGAATTCTCTATTTTTTTCATGAAGAATGTTCTTAAGTTGCACATTATTTCTTATAGCTTTTAACTAAACAGCTTTTGCCACTAGTTTTTAGATTAAATGCCTGGGGGAAGGAGGGAGGGCAGGGTGTTAGATTTTGGGTTTTTTCTTTCCTTAGGATAACTTCTTGTTTTTCTCTTCTGTGTATGATGAGAGGAAACCTCTTGAACACTAAAGTTCAAACCAGTGAAGGGTTGATAAAGGCTCTTCATAGAAATTGTCAAAACTAAGTATTTGTAATAACAGCAGTTTTTAATACAACAGCAAAATACTGAAGTGTTTGAATCCTGAGATTTTTCACAGAGCTGGATTAATAATGACCTACAGCTTCCAAAACAGAAAAGCAAATAGGAATTGAGTAGATCAAGGAGACATAGCACATACTACAGTGAATTAATTTTATTCCTTCCAGTGTATCTTCTTCTTATCAAGGGATATTTAACTATTCACAAACATGTTTTCCAACTTAAGACTGATCCCATAGTTACCTGCATTAAAAAAACCTCAACACAACCCCGGTTTCCTCAGAAACCAGCAGCCTCGGTGGAAGATGGGGGGTAGGGACAACATGGAACGTAGTAAATGTGGTCATTTTAACAGCCTCTCCTTCCTTTTCTCTCCAGCAATGTACAGTGGCATATGCATCTGCGTGTTCCTTGCCGTGCTCTCAGCGAGCTCTTTCGGACAGCAGACTGTGGGCTCGCACAATGGGAATCCACTGGCTGCTGAGCTCGAGCAGAGCTTGACAGAACATCACCGGCACATCCGTGCCCCCTCGTCTGCTGGCCCGCTGAAATCTGCGTCACGACTGGATGGAAGCGTTGACCAGAGAGCTAACATCGGCGCTTTGTTGGCCAAGTATCTCCAGCAAGCCAGAAAAGGTACTGATTATAGCTTACTTACTGTGCTACTTCTGCGTCAGTGGAATTTCCAGCAGGGATACCTAGGTGTTAAGATAACCCTGTCATCATCTAGCACGATTTCCTAGAGAAGACAGGACAGAGATTTTGCCTGGTTATTCCTGAAGTAGAGAACATCCTCTTATTTACTGCTAAATTCCCCCCAAATACATTTGTACGTAGCAGCCAGGTAGCTCAAGAAAATGTAACCTACCTGTCAGGTCATAGTTCAGCTTTTATTCTTAACTTGCTATTTTCATAGCTTTATAATTATTTTGGTATTATTTTCACCATCTCGTATCTCAGATAAAATACAGTAATTGCATTTTCTTCAAACTTTTTGATTTACTTAACATCATCCCTCCCTTTTTATAAGTTAGAAGAGCGGGAAAACTTTTCTGAGGCTAAATACAGACCAAATGGCTAAGCTCATCTCAGCCAGAAATACCTGTACCAGGGAAATCTTCTGAGTATTGGATTTTCAATGTGTTTGTTCCCAGAGGGAGTTAGAAAAGCGGGAAACCTTTTGAAAGATCAGCGCTCACGTTTATGAACACAGTATCTAAAAGCAGTGATAAGCAGAAGCACATATGCTTCAAAACATGTCAATTCCTGGTAGGTTTTTGGTCCTAGGCAGCGTTGGAACACAAACTTGCAGTTACTTGAAACCTCCATGGCACTTTATTTGTAACTAGGGTGTGGAGTAGTGAAATTAAAGTAGTGTAGTAGTGAAATTAAAGGGCTTCATTCTTATCACGTGATTTATTAGTCACTGGAGGAAACAATTGTGTTACATACATGGACTAGCATGAGGGAGTAAGACTGTCCCCATTGACATCATGCAGCATGTGTTTTACATCGACACAAACACAGGCTGTCTGTGCTACCGGTGAAAACGAAGCACCAAAAATTTCCCACTGAACCCCCTGCCAAGAAAACATTTTTCCTTTTCAACTGTCTCATCTCTGTATGGCTTTCTATCTCAGTAGAGTAACACTATGGGCAGGCTAAATGCTGTAGCCTTTTGAGTGCCAACCTCAACAAAAGCCACTACATAAATCTGGTTTACTTGTGATAGCTTCACTGCAGTCTATCCACTGTACTGCAGGGAAAGAGGACACCTGAGAAGCAAAGAGGGCCGAGGGGAGGGCAGTAATGAGAATTAGCTGGACATACAGACGTTGAGAAATTAATTCACTCCCAGTCCCAGACTGTGCTTAGGATACAATTCACTTTATGTAGGAGATTTCTCCTCTCCTGTCTACAACCGTAGGCAGATCATTTAACCCTCCCCTCTTGAGCCTCACTGCTGACCTCTATGCTAGGCATAATCCTATTGTTAATTTTGATGGCAGTCTGCAATTTAGAGATGCCACATATATTTTATGCATTACATATACAGCCACACATGTTCATCTGTGTACACAGCATAGGACCAAATCAAACAACAGAAACAGAACCACTTTTAATATGGTCTGAGAGACTTCATCTCATGTTACCAATTTGTACAATATCCATTAAAGAACTTATTTTAGCAGTTCACATAATCTAGTGGAAAGAGAATTCAGATATGAAATTCCACCAATTCAGGGCTACAGTTAAAGCTGTACTGAATGAAAATCTTACTGCAGGAATCTGCAAAACAGAATCCTTCCTAGCTTTCCCCTGCGTAGTCACTGTCACTCACCTACATGGAAACCAAACTCCTCATTCTAGTTTATGTAGCCATTATATTTTCTTAAATATTTGGCTGACATTTCCAAATAGCTTCATCAGAGGGAGTGGAAAAAAACACTTTGGATTTAAGATGTCTTTTTGGTAAGTATTAATATGAGGGAGAATTTCCTGCATACTTGTTAATTGACATATCTAATGAACTCTACAAAGTGACTGTTAGCAGATGATGGGATTCTTGTGACATGACAAGGCTAGTTGGACTCTGGTCTGTAGATGTACTTCCTAGTTACAGAAGAGAAGATTCAGAGGGGACAAACAGTATTTACTTAATTTATAACAGTACCTACAGTGTTCCCATCAAAACATTATCGTCTCATTTAACATAAAGGTTCTGGGCAGTATTTCAGAAATCTCTGCAGAACACTCACTTCTACTGCATTAGTCACTTGTAACCTGTCTAAACCATAAGACTCACTAGAAAATTCCATCTAGGGGGAAAGAGCATCTGGGCTTTTGTTGGTGTTAACAATCATCATTGATGACATTTGCCCTTGTGATTAATAGAAAGGCTGATTTTGGACAGTATTTCCAGTTAAAACAGTGAGAGAGTTAAATTCTCTCAAGAGGTTAAGGCTAGATGGCAGCCTCCTAACCAAACTGCCATGATTTTGGATGCGTTTGCTGTAGGTTGATGCTGCAGGCCATCTCTGGTGGTTTGAGGAAAGGTGACTGTGGTGCTCTTAAAAAATTCATTTTACTGTTTATGGCCCCTGGCTTTCAATTAACTTCATCTCCAGGCTTCCAGCATGAATCTGGCACTGTGTAAATGAGACATCATAGCTGTCAAGTCAGTGACACACACATTTACTGTCCTCTAAGGAGCCCTTGCCAGGCCAGACCATAATAGTACCAGGGGAGCCATTATAGCCCACAGGTCACTGCAGGCTAAGAAATCTCTTAAATACCAACATCTGAGAGATGGTTCTGTGCTATCTTAGCCCTGTCTGATTGTAGTGCCAAGAAGCCATTCTTGTCAACTTAATTCCATGTTTTGAATTATGAATGTGAATTTCATGGGGTTTGAGCATTTAACAGTAGACAAATATTCTTTTCTAGAGATAATTAATTTTTTTGCCACTTTGTTTTAGGTAAATACCTAAAACATGGCTGATTTTTTTTTTTGGTACCTTTAACTCTCCTACCCCTCTGCAGTCACTAACAAAACAAGGCAGTTGTTTTTGGTTTTAATGGGTCGTCTTCATTATAAATCATTATATGAGGAAAACCTTGAAATATAAAATCACAGAGTCACCAAAGGTTTCTTTAAAACACAAGAAACCGTAAGCAAGGCAACTGTGTAGATTGGGATTTGTGGGGATTGATTTGGGCTGTTTTGCTTTTTTGATCAGTTCAAGCATTCCTCAAGCCTCAGTCTGCATTGAATACGGGTGTATCGAATCTCTTCCCTCCTCACTCAAGGATTAAGCTCAATCTAATTATTGGCACAGGACAATTTTGCCTGTTTTCAGGGAGCACAGAGAGAAGTAATTTACCTTTTCCTGCGTTTTAGTTACATAATGTGATGATGACAAAACAGAGGATGAGGTCCTATTTTTTTGAAGCATAAATTCTCTTTGCAAATAATTTGCATCTCTTTGATGCCCTGATCAAGGGTGACAGAAAGGCTAAGGTGAGATCAGAGCCCAGCATCCAGCCCTGCTGTGGAAGAAATTATGAAAGCTTTAGATGAGCAATGGAAATACCACTGACATAGTAATAAGCACTGTATAATTCTAGCAATAGACATCTCTAAGTCTGAATTCCAGACACAACTTTCTCCATTCAAGGACTATTCCCACTTCTCCACAAAACCTGGGATTCATAACTCTACCTTGCTTGTTGCTGAATTTGCACAGCAAGAGCTCCTGTGCTTACTCCTGGCTCTTCAAGCAACACGGGACTGTGGCAGGGTCCTGTCTCGGGCCGGAGCCCACCCGCAAGCAGAATTGCTTTCCCTCTAGAGCAATTCTCCCAACATCAGCAAGGGGGTGGGGGGCTGATAGGAAGAGCGAGAAATTATTTGGGCTTTCTCATTCCAGTGAAATGGAAAGCAAAAGGGAGAAATGCACCCATATTCCTTCCTGGCAACCAGGAGGGAGAAAAATACCTGCTTATTTTACAAGAGAAACCCACGCTGTTTTGAGAACATTACCCATAACGCTTCTGTGACGTTTTCCCCAGTGACATGACAGTGGTGTTCCGTGGCCTGTGTTAAATCAAACAGCTTGAACTACTGCAGACATCTGCTAATGAGTACAAAACAGATCCGAAAATGGAATAAGCTGAAAAATAAGCTGTCCACTTACTCTCTGCTCTCCCAAATACTTTTTCTGTAGGTCCCACCGGAAGGCTCTCCGTTATGGGAAACAGGGTACAGAGCATTGATCCTACGCACAGGATAAATGACAGAGACTACATGGGCTGGATGGATTTTGGACGCCGCAGTGCTGAAGAATACGAGTATTCCTCCTAAAGAACAGCAAACTATAGCAACAGAAAAAAAAAAAAATCACACTCCCATGTCTGCACAGAAAGAGAAAAATTAATTTGTTGTCCTCTTCGAATCAGTGTTTTAAAATATCTCATGTATTTGATGTAAATTTGTCTGTAAGACTATACAATGCAATATATACATATGCAGAATTTTCCAGAAAATGTTTTCTTTCTTTTGTGGTTTCTCATACACTGATATTAAAATGATTTCACTTACCCCTTCTTGTCCTGTCACCGCATGTTGCTGGGTGTCTTATTGTAAAGAGAGGCAGGAAAACGCCTTCATTCTGCAATATAAATATATTCCATGTGCTGAGTACTCAGACAAATGAGCCACTTCTTAGAGAGATCTTGTGACAGTCCCAATAGCTGTGAACTCTAAGAGGAACGTGTCCAAATATAAGCACAACAGAAAAGGCCAGCTGTCTTCATGGTGACCCCATTTGTAAGGGATTGAGTTATACACCAAACCTACCTGTTTGTCATGAATAGTCAACAGTGCTAAAACTAAAAGAAAAAGAGGAATGACGCTGGTGTTTCACCTTCCTGGCTTATTTATTTTATGTTGTTCACAACTAAATGTGAAAGTTCTGCTGACGGCTGCGAATCACGGAATAAACAGAGCATTCCCTGCCGTGTGGTTAGCCAAGCGTTCATTCGGGGAGGGGGCGAGGAAAGGTCCCTGAACAGAGCAGAAGATGCTCCAGAGGGAATCACAGAATGGTAGGGGTTGGAAGGGACCTCTGGAGATCATCTAGTCCAACCCCCTGCCAGAGCAGGTCCACCCAGAGCAGGTTGCACAGGAACGCATCCAGGCGGCTTTTGAGTATCTGCAGAGATGGAGGCTCCACCACCTCTCTGGGCAGCCTCTTCCAGGGCTCTGCCACCCTCAAAGTAAAGAAGTTTTTCTGCATGTTCAAAGATATGGGGAAGGAGGGGAAGAAGGCATCAGAGCAGCCTAATCACAGCGTGCCAAAAAGAAATGGGTTGCTTCCAGCAGCCCGAGCTGGTTATCGCCTGCTGGCTTGGAGAGAAGGAGGGAGAGGGTGCCCAGCCCTCACCTGGCACAGGGCAGGGCAGTGAGCCCACTCTGGTAGCCAGGCAGCAAGCCCTGCTTGTGCAAAACTGGCACCCCGGGGACTGCCCAGCGAGTCCCCTCAGCATCCTTCCTGCAAAGGGTGTTTTACTCGCTCTCTTCTCCTTCCCCCGGGTAACCCCTCCTGGGTCTGCCTCAGCAGCTGCTTCTCACAGCTAAGGAATTCCCTACACTGAAAAAGGGGGTGATTCCCAAGATGGGAAAAGGTTGCAAAGGCTGCTGAGACACTGAGCTGCTGATTGGAGCTGAACAGGGGGGCTAGCAAATTCAGGGAAGTCAAGCAAGCCTGGTAGCTGCAATGCTCATCCCAGGGCACGAGTGACCCTCCAGGCAGCTCAGCTTTAACCCAGGGGAGATGGCAGCCTCGGGGATGGAGCCCCTGCAGCTGGGTGCGAGCCCCTCGGGTCCAGCAAAGGCTTTGGGCTGAGAAGTGCCCTGCAGGTCTCAGCACACACGGTGGCACGTTGGCACAACCCCCTGGTGCTTCTCCGGGAGGTGCGTTTCCCGGCACTGCCAACTCTCTGACATCTCATTTAGCTGCACTTGAACCCATCTTTATGGAAGCGCGTGTGCAGGGGCTAAATCAACACCGACAAAATAGCAAATCGATACCTTTTCGCATTTAAAGACAGTTTGTTTTCTCCGTGCGTCTGATTCAATTAGCTCCCTTCCAGCTTTATTAACTTAATTTCAAAACAGGCGCTGGGCATATCTCCACGAACAGAGCAGCTCACTGCAAACTCCAGGTAAACGAGCAGGGAAGAGTCGGTGGCAGCCGTGAGAAGAGGGGGGAAGCAGCAAGTGCTTCTCCTGGGAGGGGGGGGAAACCCAGGCAGCCCCCCGAGAGCGAGAAGGGGCAGCTCTCCCCGGGAGCTGGGGCAGCCTGTGGATCCTGAAGTGGCACCTGCCCTGGGATCTCATGCAGGAACGCGTGCGGATCCTGCTCTGCTCTCCCAGCCTTTGCTGCAGCACTGGCCCCTCCATCCTCGCCGCGCGTGGGGCAGCAGCTGGGATGTGCTGGGGACACGGAGCGACCAGATGTTCCCAGCTGCAGCCCAGATCTGTGCGTTTCAGTCAGCTCCGATGTCCCAAACCAGGCGGTCCCTCTCCACAGGCCGAGTGGAATAATTCGCAAGTCAGACAAAATGTGAGTGTTACAATGTCCTAGCAGAGCAGTGAAAGGTTTTTCTGTATGTTCAATTTTTCTATCCCCCGAGTTCATTAAAATCCTCTTAAAGAAAGAAAAAAATCTGGCTGTGGGCTTGTTAAAGCTTTAATCATTCCTAAGTGCCTGTGTCAATTGAGCAGAGATGGGATTCAGCGCAGCTTGAGGCCTATTTCAGCAGGACAAAAATCTCTATAATCTTTTAAATACAAACATTATCAACTTATTGAGTATACGCCATTCTCACATGAAAGCCCGCTGCCTGCACTGCAGCTAAGGGCATTGCTAAACACCAGTGACTGTGGGCCTTTTATTATCTTTCTTGCCATTCCGTGGTCTCCATTGGCTCGTTAACTGACTTGAAGTGGGTCTGAATGGCACCCAGCGAGATGCCGTAGCACAGCCGAACAATTCTCTAATTCTCCCACGGGAATACAAGCGAGGGGCTGCAGATCCTGTCTGTACCAGAGGAAGGCAGGACGCGTCTCACCGACACTGCCGCACTTTTCAGTTCGACGTGGGGAGCCGCCAACAAACTCCTTCAGGAAGCCTGGAGCAACTGTTACGCTTCTGTGCACCCACCGGGGTAACGTTGTGGGGCCACCCAGAGCTTTGGAGACATTGCAAAAGGAAGGATGGAAGAGTCTCAAAGGGCTGAAATACCAGTCTTGGCTCTCCAAAGAACATCCCGTGTGTCCACAGCTCAGTCTCAGACACACAGTTCTCACCTCACACTCCTCTCACCTGCAACCAGCTTTCAGAAGTGGATGTTCCTTGCTGTGCTATAGCGAAGATGCACCCAGTTAAGTTTCTGAGATACTTGGATATTGCAAGGACAGAGGACCATTTCAGAGCAGAGGCACCAATTCATCAGCCACTTGGCCTTCTGAGGTTTAGTTCATGTAGCAGTTCTGTTCTGTTTTGGAATCATCCGAGTGCGTTAAATACGTTGGGTGGGCTGAGTTTCCAGGTGGCTCACGCAGTCTGTTATCCTGTGGCATAATTTACTGTCCTGAAGGAGAAACCAAGACACTCTCCAAATACCAGCATTGTTTCCAGAAGCAGAAACAGGGTGTTTCCTCCAAAATACACTGAAATCCCAAGGGTGAAGCATCTCACAGAGAAGAACAGTCCTGCACATCGGTAAACCTCCTACCCTTGCACAATGTCCAGCTGCTCCTTTTGTACCTTGAGCAGTTTTGCCTGGCTCAGCTTTGATTTCCCCTGACCTCAGCGGGCTGCACTTACTCCCCTTTTTGGTTTCCCTGTGGCCTATTTTGTCAACGTGGGTATTTGATCAGTTTTCCTTCCCCAGGAACGCAACCTTGAAGCCCAGTTCTTCTGTAGGGCCTTCAGTGAATAGTAAACCTCCGGATTTTCATGGTTGTAAAAGCCTGAAGTTCCCCGTGGAGTTCCAGGCCTTTGGGAAAGCTGCGCTTATAATTCATCTTCAGACACATGATAGTCTGGGAGTCAGTGTACCCACGAGTACTTACTTATTACGAACCATCGCTGTTCACTTGGCTGGCACAGAAGATGCTTATCTCTGAACAAAACAGCGAACCAACCCAGCATCACATGCATCCTTCTGGATACTTTTTTAAAAGCCAGAAAATAGCAATACAATATGAACAACCGTCCCCCATTCTTCCCAAGTGAAAGATTTAGATGACTGCAGGAGCGTTCACGCACACCAGCAAGGATGAGTTAGGGGAGGGTGGGGGAAGCTATTAATTTGGGAAGCAGAAAAGGTGTAAAAAGGGGATACCCAGAAAATATGTTTCCTGTGTTATACAAAACTCACCCAGGACTTATTCAAGCTCCAACAGGGTAGGTTTAGACTGAACATTAGGAAAGAATTTTTCACAGAAAGAGTGGTCGGGCATTGGAA
>JAOXNO010000013.1:47157846-47173710 GCA_028565335.1 Limnodromus scolopaceus | reverse complement strand
GGAGCATCCTGCTCTAGTGGGAGGTGTCCCTGCCCATGGCAGGGGGGTTGGAACTCAATGATCTTTAAGGTCCCTTCTAACTCTAACCATTCTATGATCCTATGAAATCTTCCAGGGTGCAATCAAATGTTACCTTCCCATTTTCTGCCTCACATTCATTTCTCTGGCCTTCCCTGGCTCATGCGTCACTGTCCCCTGATGGCACTGTCAATGAGCTCAGGGGCTGAAGCTTCTGACCAAGGCGAAAGCCAGAGGGGTTCAGGAACTGGACTCGCAGGGCTGGGTCCTCACCTCACTCCCAAAGGCGCCTGACTGTGCCCATTGTGATATCTAGATAAAACACACAAGCCTGTAAAAAAAAGGACTTACCTAGTATGAATTGCTATTTAAAGTCTTATTTGTTAGCTATAATAGAGAAAATATCTTCCTCAAAATCCTCACATCTTAATACTAGAGTCTTGCAATAAGGTACACGCAGGTAGAGCCTATGATGTCAAAACTCCACTTTTCAGTGGGAGTCCTTCTAGCCTCATGTCTCTGTGAATATTTGCTTTTTAAAGCAGGCCAGGACAGATCAGATCCAGATGGACCAAACGATATCCTGATATGGTATTCATCACTAACAGAATGACGGTTTCTCCAAGTAAAACTTTTCTGTTTTTGAACCTTAAGCATCAACTTTCATTAATAGGTCCCACTGCAAGTCTGCATCAAGGCAGACTTGCTCTCTCTTCTGCACACATCTTCCAGATTTCCTTCCCCTTTCACATGCCCACAACCTCCCATGAGTTAACTGAATTCCAAGTTCTATTCATCATAAAGCCACAGGCACCCTGTGGACCAGCCTCACCTCCTCCTCTTCCCAGGAGCGGCCTGTCCTCAGGCGTGGAGGGCTGGATGCTCCGTGCTCATTCTCCCTGGATCCCTCCCGTTAACCAGTAACTTTCTGATCAGGGGCGTCCCCCAGGCTGGGGACTGGGCAGACAAGAAGGATGAGTGGTACCTGGATGTGCCCGGTGCAGCAGCATCAGCCTCTCTCACAGCTGTCGTACGGCTCTGCAACATACCCATGCAAACCCTCCGAAGGTTTACTTTGGCATTACTGCTCTCCAGTTTTCTCTCTGTAGCAAGTATGCGATATAAAAAGTATTACTTCCCTCCCAACCTCACGCACATCCCTTTCCTCAAAGTATGAGGCTGCCTAATCTCTGTATGATTTACTGCCTGACTCCGCGGAGCTCTTTTATCGCTACTTAGCTCTTCCCAAGAGTGCAGGATTTTTTGAGTTTCTTATTACCTGGCATTTAATCAGTGGGCTGTTTCCTCCCTCAGTAACGAAGACGCTAGCTCACAGCAGCCCTCACTTCTGTCTCTGTTGGAAAACACAGGATGTTTACTCCTTACTCTGCACTTTCATCTTCTGTCACTACAGTTTTTGCACCAATATTAGTCAGGAGAGTTCACACCCCCCTCCTGCTCAAAATACATAAACCCCCCCAAAACATCCAAATCTTCTGTTTTGGAATTCAAATACAAAACTGCATTTGCTCCTGTATTTTTTGTTTTGACCCAAATTTCACCAGCTCCAGCAATCTTAAAATCTCAAAATTCTTTAGCCACTTCTATGTCTAAGAATTTAAAAACCAAACCTGGTGATGGCCTATTATTTTGCTTTGAGAGAGATGGAAGCAAGGGATCAAGGTCCAATATCTATCACCTTAAAAGAATAAGAAAAAGAGTTTAATAATACACAACAACGCAACTTTTCTGTTATTTTATTTATATTAGTGAAGAAAAATTTAAATTTCTTTTTTTTGATGTGTTACAATTGCTTTCTCTGGTGGGTGGAGAGTTCCTACTGCTTATTTAAAGGCTAAATAATAATTCCTGATTGCATGATTCACTTCTACACTTTAAAGTTCTCATATGGTATTGCTTTCTTCCTCTGGGTATATAAAATGGTCCATTAAGTCCATGATTTTTTTTTCAGAATCAACTGTTATTCTATCTACTGTTTTAAGATACATTCAAATAAAAAGATACTTAAATTTACTTGCAATAAGTGCACACATACAACAGCAAAGAGAGCTGATGACATTTTACTAAAACATTTTAAGTTCATAGAATAAATAGAAGTCTTCAAACACATGCAGAAACTGACCGATGTGTTTTGGTTTTTTTGTTGGTTTTTTTTTTTCTTTCTCAAAAAATATCCTTAGTGTCCATAGCGCTACCGCAGTAACTACTTCATTCAGAAAAAAACTCAAACCCCACCCACCTATCTCTCATCACAAAGACTAAAAGACAGTTTCATTTGTACAAGAAATTATCAGTGCTAATGATTTAGTAACAGTCTGGTACAAACGGCAATTCACGGCAATTATGTGTAGTGTGATTACGGTACCAAACGAGGAGCTTGATTTAGATGCCACAAGAAGTGCAAGGAAAAAAAAAAGTGGATGTTAAACCCTCCCCCCTTCGCTCCTCTCCATCCCCTCCTGCCAAAAAAATATAGGTCTCAGCTCAGCTCTGGAAGCAAGCTCCCTCCAAGTCTGTTCCAATTCCAGGATATTTCAATTCTTTCTACAAGCACCCAGCAGAAGTTTGGGAGAAACAGAGAAGAAAACTGCAATATAAATTTGGATTTCCTGGCTGAAACTAAAGGTCGTGTGAGGTCTTTTTGTATGTTTTCTGAAAAAGTAGGGTTTATATGCTGGGTACTAAGAAGTGTTTTTTCAGTTTAAAAACACCGTGGGATAAAGCGTTTCCCCTATTTTTACCTCCACCAAGGTCCAACTTTGGATGAAAAAGGTTTCTCTGAAATAAGAAAACAGAAAATAGGGAGGGAATATTCTCACCCTGCTCACAAGGCCACGGTCCTCCCCATGCACGACACCTGGAGATCAGCATGAGGATTGCAAGTTGCTCTTTCCAGCTTGTACCATTCCGTTACTAAATGGGTTTTTTTGTGGTTCTCTGCTGAGGTTTCAAGGACGCACCTTTCCTAATACTGTTTTTGCTACGTGTTCTTTTATCACATTCTTATCTGTCAGTCCGTTCCGCAACTGTGATTTCTCTGAAGTCACTGCCGCGTTTACCTCACGAGCTGTAAAAACTGTTTTCTTCGGGGACACTGACAAAGCGTGTTTTGGCGGCAGCAACACGTAGTAAAGCATTTTCCCTTTCACAATCCAGTGCAGCATTGAAAAACAAAACAAACAAACTAAAAATAAAAAAGAACAAAAAAAAAAAAAGAAAGAAATCACACAGAGTGTGAGCGTGCCAAATGAAACAGCGGTAGCAGGAATATGTGGATGTTCCAGGTACCGACCTCAACACAAGTATTAGTTCAAGTTTAGCACCTCCAGGAGGAGGAAAATACAGAACAGAAAAAAAAACCAACCCCACAAAAACAGTTTCATCCATTCAGGCATAACAGCCAGGCACTCCAATAACTCAGCTCAACTCATCTACAGAAGCAAAATTAAAACTACCATATGTTAAACTGAGTGCTTTTTCTTTTTTTTTCAGCGTTTAACGAAGCACAAACGCTCCCATGCTTCAAGTGATGTAACGCAAGGTCTCACGAAACGCATTCAATAGCTTCCCATGCACCTTCCACTCAAGTTAGGCTAGCTACAGAATTCATGGTTTCCTAGTCAAGTTATTTTTTGTTGGTTTTGTTCTTTTGCTTTTTTTCAGTGCATCTTAAAAAAAAAACACCAACCTTTTCAAAAGGTTAGCAAGTTAACCTTAATACAGCAATCATAATGTAGAGCCTTTTGCACTCAATTGAACAGTAAAATAATCCAATTAGTTACAATAGATCTGGTACATATTTACATATTTTATACAAAGTTTACACATTTCTCCCATTAGGCACGAAGTTGATTTGTCAAACTCAAGAGGCAATGAAGGGGCGGTAGGGAAAGGGCAAGAGGATCGGAGAAATAATCTCAGCATTTTTGTTTAAAAAGACTAGCTGTAAAAATCCAAGTCCTTCATCGTAAGCTAGTTTGCTTCGGGAGCTTGGTTCCCATGAGAATGCCCGAAGTGAGAGACGTCGGGCCTTTCATCTGCATGCTGGAACCCACCATGGTGGGGAAGCTCCGGTTCCTGCGGATGCCAGCATTGAGCTGGATGCCCCCGATGGCACTGGTCACAGCAGGGCAGCCCAATGGGAGACCATCTGGTGCCAGGCCTCCAGGAACAAGGGCCCTCACCGGTCCTTGTGCCCCACAGAGAAGAGGTCCCTGGTCATCAGTTAAAGGAGGAGCTGACGTTTGCCCTGAACTCACAACTTTGGCGATACCAAACCTCCTGACTTTGTCCACGAGATTTAGGTTGGATACCGACACGTCAGTCTGACTCTCACTGTTCCTGATGTTCTTTTTATTCCTCACCTCTTTCAAGATTGAACTAGCAGGCTTCGAAGCCAAGAAGTTGTCATAAGGTGGGCTGGTGCACTTGAACTCAAAAGACGGAGGGGACGAAGAAGGTGTCTGCATAGGTGAGTTTGGCGGAGTGGAAGGAATGATGGTCATTTTAGGGGGATACGTGTTCAGGAGGGTGCCTTTGCTGGCTCTGTCCCAGCTCTGCGGATTGTACACTGCTGCCGAGATGCCCCTTTCCTTCAGCAGCCACACCAGCCCCAGAGACGTGCTCATCGTCGTCGTGGATTCCCGGAGGTTAGTGAAGGATTCAGCCAAACTCAGACGCCGAGGAGTACAGGGAGTAGCCACCGGGGTGCCTTTCAAATTGCTAATGCTGCCACAAGCTGGAGTAGGTGCTGCGTTAAGGCTGAAAGCAGAAGAGCAGGCAAATTATTCTCTCCTACTAGGGAATTAAAACTTACTGTGCAAGCAAGATTTTTTTTTAACCCCGAACAGGGCCTTTTATCCATTTTGAGAGCGCACGTGGAACTGACAGTTTCCAGCTCCTCACGAATGCGATGACAAGTGCTAAAACGTCATCTCTCACAAAACGCATCTCTCCACTTTGCATCCCTCACCACCCAGTCTCACGGGATGAACGCATTCCCCACCACCACCACGCTGCTTCCGATAAACTATTAAATCCACAGGTCTGCGATCTACACCTTCAGTTTTTCTTCTCTATCTACTGGCTGTCACAACTCCTTCTGTGAGACAAGGGAACTGGGGGACTTGACCAATGGTGTAAGCAAAAGAGATTTACTGTTTAGTGTCGCTTCTGAGCACACAGAACTGCCAGTCCTTCTCGTCCTGCTGGGTCATAGCAGAGACAGTGGCAAGGGAAGAGGGGAACACATTTGCTACAGAAGCATTCGTAGCAAAGCTGCTGGGAGCTGGCATTGTCACCAACACGCACTTCTGTAGGCTCAAACCCGACTTCCCTTCCTCTGCTGAATTTGTTTTCATTTATGGGGAAGAGAACGGGTGATGGAGATACCCAGTGGTGTGAATAGTCATCAAAAGAGATTAGAAAATACAGTGAAGCTCTTGGTGGTCAAATGTTCAATAGGTAACTAATAACTCAGCAGCAAATCAAATACGACAAAGGGCCATTATACTGTTAATTTGGTAAAACATTGATTTCTATAGTTTGCAACATGGCCAAATTGCTCCCCAGTTCCAGTTCTTTATTCTCAAAATAAACTATGTACAGGGAGTTGATAAGAAATTGTTAAATGGGCAAGAATTTGCACATTTAGAATGAGCGGCAGACATTACATGCTTATGTTTAGTGCTATCTTACTGCGTTTTGTTTTCTTAAGCAAACTACTGCCAGTTAGTAGGGGTTGGGACTTCTTGAGATGTATCAAATAACATTAATTCTGGCAGACCATCCTCTCCCCATATGCTGAATGAACACTGGCTCAATGCAGCACCTATTTCAAAAGAATTACCAGCACAAAAGATATGTTCCGAATCCTTTACGCTGCAATACGAGATCTCACGGACACCAAGGTTCGAGGGTTTCTGGCACTACAGTGCCATCCTTAAAAAAAACTTGTTCCTTATAGATCAGGCTAGCCACATCATGTTTACCTCTGCATAATTCCCATTCAAAATTTATGGCAGTCCAAGGTACACCATTCATTGAATAAGGCATGGTGTAATTAGTTATTCCAGAAACAAGGCACATGGGACATCCATGACGTTCCAAATTCATGTCTATTTGGGAGAATCCCAAGGGTTCCACACACCTTTAATAAAAAAGCTTTCCAACTATCTCTAACCATGTTGAAATGATGATTTTTGCCACATACATGGAAAAGCTGATTCCACAACAATATTTCTTAAGCATGGATTCGTCCGTCTAATGGCATTTAAAGGGTCTTGAGATATGCAACACTTGATGCGAATAGAGAATTCACTGACCTGAGAGCTCACCACTGTTCAAAGAAGGAATTCTTCCCCTTCACCTCGCCAGGTTAGCAAGTAGAAGACACTCAGCAAAGAGTCAGACAAAAAACAGAGCCAGTGCAAGAGAGATGGAAAGCTAAGTGGCTGGGAGAGGGGAGGGGGAACAGGGAAAAGAGAAGAATCTTCCCTTTTCAGCAGAGCCACACTGTTGGATCAGCTCAGCCGTAACATGCAACTTTAACCTAAGTAGGGTTCTCTGTTGCAAGAAGTGCAGCAAAAAGCCATGCTGAGACTATCTGGTTGGGTTCCCAGGTATAGAGAAGCTTCAGGCCAATGAATGAATTGCCTCCTTTTTGCCCATATGGACACAAGGGCCTGGATGATCTCTTGACTGGAATCTGCAGTCTCATTTCACCTTACATTAATGAACCCTGGGAATCCAACAATACTATGAATGTCAGGTTAGACATCCTGGAATGTCTTGTTCTGAGCCAGTTGCCGATAAGCTTAGAACTTCGTCTCATGGTATACAGCCATCAGCTGACATGAATTAATATAACACTACAAACTTTTGTCCAGTGATCTTCTAAAAATCAGCAGTACTTTAACACTTTTAAGGCACTCCTTAATTAAGGAAGTATTAGCCTGATGTTATGAAGTCTCAAGTCACATCTTCTTTCCATGGCTAAATAGGATCTGACCAACATGATCTCTACAGTAATTTAGAGCCGTACCAACTCCTACCGAAAGCCAGTGAAGCTCCCAAAGGATTTTTACCCCGCCACTGCAATTCAGCAAGAGTACTCCTATACATCGCTACAACTGCAGCAAAACACACATCTGAGAAAACTAGTATTAAGAGCAGTGCGATTTGAAAAGCAGCCTTGATAAGTGGCTCTGGAATTGGTCTCCTTGCACCCTGCAGCGTGCCGTGGCTGTCAGAGCATGTGGCAGATGTGCTAAGGCAAGGTCAAGCTCTCCTCAGGTCCTCTTCATCCCGCCTGGACTGACTCAGTGGCAGGGCAGAAGGACTCCTGACAGCA
This sequence comes from Limnodromus scolopaceus, assembly GCA_028565335.1. Taxonomy (NCBI): domain Eukaryota; kingdom Metazoa; phylum Chordata; class Aves; order Charadriiformes; family Scolopacidae; genus Limnodromus; species Limnodromus scolopaceus. Next base: position 47,166,320 of record JAOXNO010000013.1, on the reverse strand, counting down.
GAGCTAAGGGGGCCACACATGCCCACTGCAGCAGCACCCACCCATCCACGCACAAACACACTCTCTGAAAGCAAGGCTGAGTGGAAAGGAGAAGTGAGTTCACAATTCTGCTCTTTAGCATTGATTAAAGCTGCATCTTCATAGCTCTGATTCCAGCTCACGGTGAAACTAAAGAGCAGCGACACCCAGCATGATGCATTTCCCACACTGCCTAAACACAGAAGTACAGAATAAGTCTTGAAAAGCACGAGGGATGGAAAAAGAAAGAGAACTTACTGCACGAATTGACTTTCTACAGGGTATGACCACGTAACATTTTGGAAACTCAGACACGGGGTGTTAATTATCAGGCTTCTAAGATGTCCTAGTCATCATGTGACAACTACAGCACTCCAGTGGTTTATTAACTCCAACAGCTTAATTCTTTCCAGCTCACGAATTCAGTTGCACAGATATTTAGATTAGTATTTCTACTAATTTGCCAGCACAGGTACACACGACAGCAATTAAAAAAACCCAAACAAACCAAATATCCCCGCAATAAAGCACTTATGTAGGTGTTGCTTTGCTTGTTTGTTCGATGACTTTGGTATTGCTTCAACTGGGAGATATTTTCCTCATCAAACTGACCAACACTTGCAGAGCAGCCTGGACACAACCACAGAAACAAATTCAAACTGGCCTCAGCAACTCAGTCCAGTGACAGTCTCAGAGTTAGATTGAGAGAAGAAGCAAATAAATGAGCACCTCATTTAGCTACATGAAGTTTAGTCCGGTTAGAGTGTCACCTGGGTTAGAGGCTAGGTTAAAACGCAACCAGGTAGGTAAATACCAAAACTCTTTGGGTTAGCTGGTGCCACACACACTAGCATTCCTCGTACGTGACCCTGCCAACACAGAGGCTGCTGGCAGCGTTGCTCACCCCCTGCCACGGTGGGTCAGAGTGTCTGCCCTATACCTCCTCCCAGCATAACGAGACACAATGCTGTTTCCTCGTCCTCCTCACATGACCTGTGAAGAATCGTTTATAGTTGGTAAGGAGGAGCTCCTCAAACACGTTTGCTGAAAACAACACATTGCTTATTCTGCTCTTTTTACCTCCTGAATGAATGATCAACTTTGGTGTAACTAAGACAACAGAAAATGTACTGAATTTAGCTGTCAGTTACAGCTGACTTGTTAGATTCAGCAACCAATGTAATCAAGGAGTTCATGATGACCACAATTAACAGCAATTAAACAATAGTAAGAAAATTAAAATAGAACTGCAGCCATACAAGAGGATCTCTTCAATAACAGCGTTGAGGGGAGAGGAAGACAGAAAAGAGTGTAGAAAAACCAGCCAGGCCACAACTAACTTAGTTCAGAAAAGGAAGCAGAAAAGTTACATTTAATCATCAGCCATTTCCTTTCCTCTCGGGTTATATTTAGTACCCTTACTTTTCACGTGTTCCTTAGGTAATCAGTGCCCATCTCATGTCTAAACAAGTCTAGACATCACCTCTGAATGGAGACCTGCACAACGGCATACTGCCCCACGGGAGCTGAAAGGGGCAGAGAAAGCAATGAGGCATTGACATTCTCAACAGAAAAAACATTCCTGAAATAGTGGTTTGCTAAGGAAGGAAAGTTCCCTCTTTAGGTATGAAATTCACTGACCCTCTCTGGTTCTCAGATCTTCACCTTCTACAAGGCTACAGAATTGCCTTTTATCAGCATGTATTGCCTACACATGCCAACTGCTATTATTAAGCCAGTTCATGGGTTTCAGTCTGGCTACTATGAGCTCATTTCCAACAATTACCCCAAGGAACAAAGCAGACAGCTCCCTGTGTTAAGGCATATTTCCTCTCCCATTCCTCATGTACTTCCTGGATTTCTTTGTTTGGGCATCCCTTTTTCTTCTGCATTAAAGATTTAAGATTTTTCCTCCCTGGAAAAATCTCTCTCCAATTTTTTTTTTTTTTTTTTGTGAGGGACCACATTCTGTGCGTTCATACACAAGGACTACAACTAATTTGGGATCAAGGGTTGTCAGGTTTGGATACTGGAAGCCAACTTAGTTATGTCTGATCCTGAAATATTTTAACTCGAGACCACAAAATTTAAGATATTTTCATTGACTTTCTAGAACTTTACATATGCCTCATATAAAATCAGGCTGAGGTAACTCAAAATGGGGAGGAATAATTTGAGGGTGTGTTGCAATTCACCAACGTGGCTAATGCTTTTGTTTATGCCATTACTTTGCATTTTCTTACAGGGAAAACTCTGACAGAGCTGAAGGCTTTGTCATCACGGGGAAACCCTTACCTTGGTGTGACTCGTGTGAGCTCATCGGAAGGGTGCAGAATGCGGCAGGTGGTGAAGGTGAAGGTGGAGTTGGTTTGTGACATGCACTTCCCAGGATGAGGTACTAAATTAAAAAAAAGCAAATTCTTTGCATTTTACACAGAAGAGGGGAAAAACCAAAGTTCTGTGTGCTGATAAGACAGATGCAAAAAGTGATGAGGTACCTCGGACAGGATCAATGCAAGGAAAGTGAAGTACACAAGCGTTACAGTGTTCTAACAGACACTCGTTCTCCAAAACAAACACATCTAGGACTCCAGGGCCAGTGCTAAAAGGGTCTGCTGAAACTTCCCCACGATCACTCCCACTGCAGGTAAGTCTCGCCCCAAACAAATTGAGACAAGGCAGGGCTTGAAATGCCAGTCCTCAGCTAAAGGAGCGACTTGCATCAGTGGAAATCACAAGCAGCATTTTCCAGTACCAGCTCAGGAGCGCTACAATTTTCTGAACGCTTGTGCATTTCAGCTTTTAGATTGATCCACAAAAAGGTACCCTCATTACTTCTCAGTAATGGATCCAGCTTGCTACAGGAACACGGATTGAGTAGTTGGGGAAGGGATGGATACATAGTACTATTTCTGACTATCTCTGACTTTTCACATTCACAGTAAGGGAAATGGTAGTTTTTTGGATCCAGTACTGTACATCTGTGACATTTCTCTTGTGTGTGTGTTTAGGTTCTTTAAGAATCTTTGTCCTCAGCTGCACAATACAGCAGGTTTTTTCAGTGTTTGTAAAAAAATGTAGTAAAGCATTTTCCCAAAAATGCAGCTGTAAGGATGCCACTCTGTCAATAATTTGAGAAAGAAGCAATACAGCTCAATTTAAAAAAATGAAGGACTTTGGCCAATTTCTTTTTTCTTAGCAGAGCTACTTCTGTGGATATACTAGCCTGCTGTATAATGCAGCTGTGGCCATTGCAAAATAACTACAAAATTTAAGAGCCATGCATCTGAAAAGCTGGTTGAAAAACACCCAGAGTTAAATATTACATCAAAGATATCATGATTGCATAGGTTCTCTAACTTAATAACCAAACTTAGCAGTGGTCAAAAGACATGCACAATAAAATCCGCGTGTAGCTCCCTCCCTCTCAGTCCTACCCAACCCTCTGAGCCATTCCCTGATTAAGCCACGTTTTAATACCACAGTACACAACTATTCAACACATTGCAAAGGACAGACAGATAGACCAACTCGACCAGACACCATTCTGAGCTTCCAGAGATGCTTACAGCAGAAGCAAGGCAAGTCTTAATTGTGTGGCTGTGTTCCCTTTTTCATATATAAAGTGTCACAGCTCCAAAACAGTGTGTGCAGTTAGGTAGTCCTTTAAGAACACATATAAGCAGTGTGTGAAGGCTGGAGCATGGGGAGTGTGAGCAGTGGAAGCAGAAGTGGATAAGCAATGTGAGGTAACTTCCAGTCAGCACTGGATTGTACTGCTGTACATTAAATAAGGATATTGCTAAAAACCCACTGGAGTGTCATGTTAACACACTCAAATGTCAGCACAGCATAACATAACAACAAGCTCTACTTCACCTCCAGAGACGGTAATTATGATGCTTCAGGAATCCAGTTGCTTTAGAGATTAGTGTGAGCACTATAAAAGCTATTACAAGGGAGCACAGCCTAGCAATCATGATTCTCTCCATATTGTAGAGAGTTAAAAGAAAATCTGGAGAAAGAGCTCAAATAACTGGACATGAAAAAATTGGTTATTTAGAGGAAACAAAGGACTTCAACATAAATCAAGTAGAAACAATGCAATTATCCCTGGATGATGAATAGAGAACAGAATAAAGCAATGCTGGTTTAAGATTGCAAGCTCAACCCAAAGCACATAGCCGTAATACAATAAGTGCGTTTTCCCCATTTGTAATATCCACTGGGCATCCCCTCAGATTGGAAACAGGCACATTGAAGATAGCTGCATTAGTAAAAGCAAGACTCATTGCTATTAATGAGTCAGAGATAGGAGAAGGCTGCTAAAAGTGGAGAAGTCACCAACTCTAATAATAGAGGAAACAAATTGAAATGATTTTTAAAAAAAAACCACAATCAATTTCCAAGGGTATATTCCACCCTCAAATACCACTAAGAAAGTCCTGTACCAGCTTCATCCTCCATCAGTCAACAACGGGGTGTATCATATTGCTGTAGCATTTTCCATCCTTTGGACACAATGCAAAGAGAGTGAGAACCTGTTGCTGTAAATGAACAAAGTTTATAAAATAGAAACAAAACGATTCATTCCTAACCTAGTGATTTTACATAAAATGACCACTTCCTGTGTTGCTATAAGTTTATGAGGAAATAATACATAAGTTCATAGTAGAGAGACTGCCTTCACATGTACATACAGTAAAGTATTATTTCATATATAAACTCCATATGACTGTGTCTGAAACCAAGTGTTTTATTTATACTCTCTTATTCAAAGTAGTAGATGATCAATAATGAGGCTTCATACCTGTATGAAAAAGAATCTGTACATAATAGTGTTTAAAAAATTTACAGAAACATCACATAATTTCATCCATCAGGAAACCATAAACTAAACTGTATGTGCATTTTTCCCCTAAATTAAAATTCAAGCTAAACCTTAGCTTGCTGCTGCATTGTGTTTTGTTTCTCATTAATTAATGATTCTTTACCCTATTAAGCTTTCTCAAACAATTCTTCGGCTTTTTGGAAAAAACACAAAACATAATAGCTGAAAACAACTCTACTGTAAGGACAAATACTGTTGTAAAAATATCTTTTTTTTTAAAAAGGCAAAAAAAGGCAGGTACTAGTCAAACTGACTGCAGAGAGCTCCATCTCCTGGTAAAACAGAGCTTTTCCCCATTCAAAACATCGAGCCGGTTTTACAGGGGCCAGGGCTGGTTTGGATCCAGCTTCCATACTGGGAGTTTAGGGCCATTCTACTGGTGCAAACAGTAACACAGATGAATTTAGGGTGTGATCATCTGACTAGGGAACCCTCAAGAAACGGTTTAATCTGGATTTTCAACCAGTTTGTGCAGAGTTACAGGAGGTAAACTAGTGGCCTGACCCACCCACGAAAAGGTGTCCCACAAACTGAGTTTGAGAAGATTTGTAGGAGGCAGTTATCCTAGCTGTGGTTACAGCTGACTTTAGCATCATCAGTTCCAAACTCAAATTCCCTGCTACACTAGATGGATAGTGAGGCAGCAGAGAGCTCACAGCATCCAGTGAATCTTAGCATTTTATATTAAGAACTATTCTGGCAAAAATGAACTTTAAAAAAATAAATAAATTGGAAATCTTCAGAATATGGCTTGATCCAGACTAGCATAAAAGTAAAGTTTTAGCCCAACTCTGAAGCAAGCCGCTCCACTCATCATTTGTTTGGCTTGTTCTAACAAAAGGAGGAAACTTGGTTCCCTGTTCTTTCAGCTAAGAGAGCAGCGGCATTCGGACATCTCTTTAGCACAGGCTGGTGAGACAGGGATGGGAAGACAATCCAGTTGGGGAGTCCTAAGAGCAACATATGGAGATGGTGTTAAAGCATTAGAAATTTATTTTATTGCTTAAAAAAAAAAGGTCTGCTTGCTTTGGAAGGGGATAACAACAAAGGACCATTAAAAGGCACTTTTTTCCTCCAGTGTCATCATTCGGAATACAAGCTATGGACTTCATTTTTGCCAGTCTATGCCACCAACTCCATTCTTCGGTAAGGTGAAATTCCTGAAAACTAGGTCACAAAACCCTCATTAGGATCCACAGGACAAGACAGCTCCTTCAGCAGTTCATCCCCTCCAGGTGACCAAAGGTGAAAGCTCTGATACCCAGCGCTACCTGTAGTGACAACTCCTGGCTGACGGAACAAGGAGGGGAGAATACAGGGTAGGCTGGACCTGATGTTTGGGTTAACTACTAAACCAAAATGGAGATGGGTGATAAACACAACAGCTGTAAAATGTGAGTACGGTGCTCTCCTAAACGCCTTAGGTGCCTTCAGAAAACACCGGTTTCAGGGGTAACCATAGATGCTCAAAACCTCCAAGAATCCGTATGTCTATGCTAGGAACATTACTCCTGTTAACGTTTCTTAAACAATTGACAATAAAATTATTTTCTGAATATCTGCATATCCAAATTTTCCATTTGTTTTGCCTTTGGAAACAGCAAGAGATGAAAACCTGAACCAAGGCAGGTATTCTTTGGACAGTATTTTCTTAGCCGCCTTCTGGCTGAGGTCTCCTCCTCCATATACAACCATGCAGTACAGATATAAAAAGGCTTTAATATATTTAATGTGGCTTCAACTTGATTTTATGCAGACTAGGATCCCAAATTAAAATTCTAGCATTTTAACAGCTCAGATAGCAAGTGCTGACAGATTTTTCTTGAAGAAATAAGTACTGTGAAATATTCATGCCATTTGAAAATAAAATATATTTAAATATGCATCAATACCTTAGTTTTAAGAAAAGTTACAAAATATATTGCTTTTCAGTACAACAGTAACCACTTATAAGCACGTATAGTAATCCTGCTAAAAACAACTCAAACGTAAGACATTCATAATGTGGTTTTGTGATTTTAGGCGTCTATTTGGAAAGATTTTCATGTCATAGTTAAGATCTAAACATGAAGTACAAGAGTGCTGATCCCATAGTGCTGCACACGTGTCTGTTCAAAGCAATCAGTCAGTGGCTTCAATAACACACAAGTACTGAAAAACCAGTTTGTGCATCCAAAACTAGCATGCAATTAAGCACACACTGAATCAAGTGTAGCCCTTCCAGCTTCAGAATGAGAACATTCACGTTATTAAGTGCTTTGAATGGCTTGGGTGATTTTGTTTAAGGGAAATCTGAAAGGCAATGAATGAAAAAAAAAAACAAACCAAAACACCAAACCAAAACAACCACCCCTCTCCCCAAAACAGACTCTGTACAGTTTCATAAAATACTACAGTTTCTTTCAAATAAAACCCCCACATATATTGAGGTTACTAAAAATTTGTGCTGCAAAACTTACTTGTCCTAGATGGTATTAACAATGCCATGTCCTAGAACTTCTTTACCATTCCAATCATACTGAGAGTCTACTCAGCTGATAACACAAGTCTGAAACTATTCCTGGATATTAGGCTGTAACTGTGATTCTGGAATTTACAATCCTCCATAAAATTACTGAGCCCACACACAGTATGTAGCCCACACACAGTAGACCAACTGCAGGTCATAAATTACACATGTGTTAATTTCTTCTGAAATGTTCAGTGCCTTAATTGGGATATAATCTGCATATACAGTGAGGAAGTTATTTTACACGAGTGGATACAACAGGTCACAAAGGGACAGGAAAATTCAAGGATCATAACTTATTTACAGAATCACAGAATATGCGGTTGGAAGGGACCTCCGGAGATCATCTAGTCCAACCTTCCTGCCAAAGCAGGTCCACCCAGAGCAGGTTGCACAGGAGTGGGTCCAGGCAGGTTTTGAATGTCTCCAGAGAAGAAGACTCCACCACCTCTCTGGGCAGCCTGTTCCAGGGCTCTGCTACCCTCAAAGTAAAGAAGTTCCTCCTCACATGTAGATGGAACTTCTTACATTCAAGTTTGTGCCCATTTCCTCTTGTCCTCCTTTAGTCACAATGATTTCTGAGTCTATCCATCAGTTGCCAAGAAACAACTGATACTCTGTTCTGAACAGACTTACTTTGGCTACAAGGCATCTTTGGCACTATCAGTGATGTTTGTTCTTCTGGACCTTGATGTTAAAATAATTTCTCTTAGGGCTCAGCTCAAGCAGCACTCTACGTGCCCACAAAATGGCAGTAAAAACAGGACCTCATATTACTCTGCCAGAAAACATCTCCAGTGGAAAAAATGGCAAGATACAATCCTCAAAGCATACACATAGAATGAATCAGACATCTACTCAAAAGACTAAGATGACTTACACCTGCTGGGAACGGTCCTTGTAGGCACTGTATTTCCAAAGACATTTTGTTCTCAAATTAGAAGACCTGTAGCCCTAGACTGGCAGACTCTAGGGCCTGCCAACAGCAACTGTAAGGAGACAGTTTCTGGCTTTTACAAACCCCTTGAACTAGATTTTTCCCACAATGGAGGTATC
>JAOXNO010000013.1:47127355-47157746 GCA_028565335.1 Limnodromus scolopaceus | reverse complement strand
ATAAGATTACTAGGATTTATAGATTTTATCTACTTGCCAATTTATAAAATCAGCAGCAGCTAGGCAATGATCTGCTAATAACAGTGACCTGTATTCAAATTGTAAAGGAAAAAGGAAATAGAGGGAAATACTAGTCTTTCTTGCCAGTCTGTAATCATAGAGCAGGTCTACATTCATTTTTCTACTCCAAAGAAAGAACTGTTCCAAATCATTACTCAATGTTTTACTAATCTGTTTTTAAAAAACCCAAAGAAAGAAATTATATCTACATTTTTGTCTATGTATCATCCATGACAATAATGTTTCCATATTTGCAACATGTTCCTGTGTTGAATGTTCTTACAATTAGAAAATTCTTCACCCAAAGTGTAACCCAAATAGCTTTTTTCCCCCCCATAATTATTGTATCCTGAGTACATGAAGAACTGCTTGTTCCCTTCCTCTCTGCAGCAACACATTTTAAAATGAATAACTTCTCGAGTCTTTTATTTTGTAGACCCTAAAAAATGCCCAGTTATTTCTCTGATTATTTGAGTCCTTGCTTCCTGGATCTTCAGTTTTTCTTGGTGTTGTTATTTAAACTCTTTAAAATGAAAACCACCTGAATGATATCCAAAACTGTACGCAACTCCTCTGGGGACATTATTTACTTCCATATTAAAATAAAAAGTTAATATAATCATTATTCATGGGCAATAGATTTCATAGAATAAGAACAATTTTTGCCAATGGAAAAAGAAGTTGAAGGGTTTGAACGTTCACAGATTGGAACAGGCTGCCCAGGGAAGTGGGAGATTCACCATGCCTGGAGGTATTTCAAAAACCTGTAGACGTGGTGCTGAGGGACATGGTTTAGTGGTGGACTTGGCAGGGTTAGGTTAACGGTTAGACTCCGTGATCTTAAGGGTCTTTTCCAACCTAAATAATTCTATTATTCTAGGCTTAATTTTAATACAACTGGCTGCAAAAAGTAGCTTATATTCAATAGCTGAAAGCACTGAACTGCCATTTCAGTGAGAGCTGAGGATACTCTGCACTTTGTAAAAGTAACAGCAATATTATTGTCGAACCTTGTGACAATCTGATCTTCCAAAGATCAGTCAAATAGTAAATTACAATTTATTCCAGAAAAAGGAGGTGGAAGGAAATGTCCTTATTAAAAGTAGCTATGTAAAAACAAGAAGTCTGAAGAAAAAGGAGTATTGGTAGTTTCCTGATTCTGAACTAAATATAAGTCTCTATCAGTAGCAAATCTTAATGAAGACTAACACTCCTATACAGCTTATTAAAACAAAACACCTCTCCTTCCTCCAAATCAACAAAAAAAACCCTACCCTGACACAAATTCGTAACACACTATAGTCTGAGAACCTGTAGCTTTATGCAATGAATATGACTGCAAATGTCAATTCAGAGTATCTGATAACTCAGGCAGTACTGCATCATTTAAAAATGCTTAAGTCTTAATATGGTATAAATAGGAAGGACAGAGTTTAATAGTGTGGTGGAGAAGGGAATAAGGGAAATGTCATTATTCTTTGTATGAAAGCATCCTCCTAATTCTTTATCTCAAAGAGAATTTAAACAACAGGTAACTATACCTGAGGTAACGGAATTAAACTTGCAGAATTTCTTTGCTTGATTTTCAAGGCACTTTCATTTGTTTCAGCAAAGGCAACTTAGATGCACCTTTTGTCATCATTTCACTGTTGATTTTTTCCCCAAAGTAGAAAATCTAAAGCATTAGATCACCTCTTATAAACAGTCAGAAAAATATCTGCACTATAAGCATACAAAATATATATGGTCTATACATTATATACACTGGACTGTGCACTCAATACACATACAAGTCGCATATGTGCCATACAAAGGTTTGTGAATGAACCACTTCCTTTTAGCAGCCTTCTCTTATCAAAATAGAGTAAAAAATTGACCACAGATGCTGTTACTGAAAAAAAAAAAAAGTCAAATTAAGAGATTATTAAAGAAAGGATTTTTGAGCCAATGTTAGAATGGTTATGTTCTAACTACTGCACGCATTAACGTGCAGATGCTACACACAAAGCAATACTATGGATGCTGTTCTGGAGAGATGCGAGAATGGCCCAGTAATCAAAATCCTGTAAAGATGTCAGTTTTACTGGACTTAATGAGTTTCCCTCACCAGACCCCTCATCATCGTCAGTCGCGGACTCCTGCATCTCCTCTGTGAAAGCCTGAGATTGGCGGGGGTTATTCTTGTTCTCTGAAACAGTCACTTGTGCTTGTGACCTCTCACCTGAGGTCTCTGTGTGCTGAACTGGCGTCGAGGTAGTTAGGCCCTTGTAAGAAATGTCACCTGTCTCATCTTCCTCATAGTCATTAAGGCAGTACACTTCATCCAGGTCCAGGTCCAGGGTCCTGAAGCCCTTAGTGACAACCCCGGGCCTTGGGTCCAGGATCCCACCTAGGTGAGGCTGAGCCAGCTGCTGCCAGTGGTGCAAAGTGGCAGAACCTTGAAAAGGAACACAAAGACAACCAAAATAAATCAGCAGTCAATCCAGGACCTAAAAGGCAGAAAATCCCACTTCATTTATCCAGAAGACCAAAGGTTTGGGAGCTCCAAACCTTCAATGTTTCCGGGTTTAATATTTCTAGGAAGACACACTACAAGGCAAAACTGCTTCACCTACTCATCATTTCCAGGTCAACACAAAATAAACTTATCACATCAGCACTGAGGCAAAGGCTGGTGGTAAGCTGTGGCATACTTGTGCACGTGCACATCCCCTCCCCATCAATATTCTCATCCCCCTAAATTCAGAGGATTAAGCAGGATCGTTATTTACCAGTTGATCTGAGCACCATCACAGAAAGCTCTAAGAAGAACACGTACCACACATTCCCACATTATGCTCACACTAAGGCAGGTGCTGAAAACATGCCAGAATTGACTACCAGTGCCTAACAGGAGGACAGCAGTCACACAGATCGCACAGCAATTTCAGCTTTCTACCGTACATTTGAAAGCCACATCAACTCCAGGCATGTGATAATGCCTGTGATCTATACATCAAGTCTAAATACTTGTATGGCCCCTATCTGAGCCCCTAGGCTACAGGAACTCAACTACTACATAACTAAATGCTGTCACTAAATGCTACTACTGTACCTGTAGCTTCGTCCTTGGCAGAAAAATGTTTTGAGTGAGGAAAAAGGTGCATTTTACAGAGAAAAGCATTCAATATCCAGCGTTCAATAGGAGACAAGGAGTCAGAAACAGCAATGTATCAGGTCAAATTGATATATACACCAACATGGGCCCACTTAAATCAGAGAGGATTTATCCAATTCCTCAAGTAGTGATTAAACACCACTCTCAAAGGCCTAAGGTGTCCTGTGTGTCCACCAATCATTACTGTGCTGTAACGTGTGACTTAAAACTATTCGTTCCAGGTCCTGTGACATAAACAGAACATCTTTATTTTCACGTCTGCCAGTTCAAATCAGAGCAGTTTTTGTCTTATTCCTGTCCCCTCTCCCCAAAGCAGAATACTGACTCCATCAACCAGCTGGGGTACAAACATCTCACCAGGATTTAAAAACCAAGAATGTTCGATTTGTTGCATGGTACGTGTAGAAATCTAGACCACTGTCACAACTAGGGAAGAGATTGCTCTCATACGCAGTATATTGTGTCTAAGAAAAATCCTAAGGAATGAAAGAAATTGTCATTTCACAATCAGGACACTGCATGACAGGAAGCTTATTGTAAATAGGAAGTGAAAAGGGAAAGCATCCTTCTGTAGAATGACTGGGATCAGTGAATACCATTTTAATTAAGCCTGTCTCGCTTTTTAGAACATGCAATTTTTAGCTCAGAATAATTGTATCTGCTAGATCACTTTGCATAATGGTGCTATTTTTATTTTTTTAAGTAATTTTTGAGGGACTAAAGAGTAGATTTAGACTGATAGGTACTCTTGAAGCTCAAGAAGTCGTAATGATTACAACCCCAAAATAAATAACTAATGAAGAAAAAAAATCCCTGTAACTTGTATTTATTCCTGAATTGTCACAAAGGTCAAGTTCTTTTGCTCCTACATAAAAGAAATATTCCAGAATGTGGAGAATGTGCTAGATGTTGTCAAGTCTTAAGCCAAGAGTAGAGCTTTGCAGTATGACAATACTGTCAAAAGTTAAAGAAAACCACTGGAAATCAAAATTTCTTTCTGCACAGTAAGCAGGTATGAAATCCTGTTGCCAATTACCTTCTATACGCAAGCTTCTGAAGGTGTAATCTTTTTCACCTTAAAGCTCACCAAAATTTACACTCGTAACGTACAAACATTGCACAGAGAACATTTTGCATCACCAGAATATCTGCATTTTGAGCTTTACCATTTCTATTGACACTATATGTTATTAGTTTCTTTTGCAAACGGGAAGTCAAAATGTCCTAAACTTCATCACAAAAAAAGAGGATATCTGAGTTTCTTCCCACCTCTGCTACTTTAATCTTGATCTCCTAAAATACGAGAGGGAGCTTTAACTTTTCCATACAGAAAATTAACACTAATGCTGAAAGCAATGCAACAGTCGTCAATTATGTTATGATTTAAGGGGGGGGGGGTGTGGAGAGAAAAAAAAAGCACCAAATTGAAGAGGGGAATGCAACACTTTAGCTTAGATTCAGTCCCAGGCTCTTACTAGACTGTTTTGTAAATTATGCTATCACAAAAAGCTGACATGAGGGAATTAGTGTGCAACAGTGGGACTGCCAGGCTGAAGGGAGAAGAAATTTAAAAGCAACGTAAAGTACATTAATAGAGTTTGTTTTTCTATTCCTGATATCTGCATCATCGCATGTAGAGTACAGTGGTCAGAGAAAACCTGCAAATTCATGATATGTTGCTGCCACAATTGCAACAGAGTGAGTAAAGACATAAATCAGTCCATGGGTCTAGTTTTCCTACAGGACATGGGGAGTGCTATTTTGTGCTTATGGCACAACAAGCTACAGATGCAGAGTTTAAAAACAAAAACCAAACCAAAAAACCCACCAGACTGTAACTAATGCAAGTCAAATCAAGCAATCATTGTATTCGACTAAAAGAAAGCGGGGATTTTTTCTTGGTTTTTTTTTTTTTAAAGGTGCAAAAGAAGATTTATTTCTTAGTGCTTCTGTCACCCTATTTATTTGACTGTAGGACTTAAAAGATTGCTTTAAAGGCATAGAAGCCACTAACCTGAAACGTATTACAGAACTGATTTTTTCCTTTCCCAATTTTAAGTCATAAGGACCATTAGGAAAACAGTAATAAAAACCAAAGGCACAACTACTCGTAACAGCCTGCAGGTACAACAGCCTATTTTACCCCAGTAGTTTGAAAGTATCCATGAAGTTGAGAATAAAGAAAAAAAAAAGTTAAATCTCACGAAAAATCCTCAGAAAGAAACTAAGCTGAAGTGAGGAACAGAATCATAAACATGTATTTAATAAAAGATAAAAACCACTAAACTGAAACAGGCAGACACAAACATACTACAAATGAGACGTAAAAACCAAACATGAGAAATACTTTAAAAGGTGCAGTGATTTTAAGGGAAAAAAAAATGACCCAGTGAGAACAATGAACAAAACCAAGGAAAAAAAAAAACCAGACAGATAGTAAGATGATGAAGACTTTAAGAGTTTATTGGAAGAAAAAAGCAGATATAATGGGATGGTGACAGAAATCTATTACAGTGGTAGCAACCAGTAACTGAAACAAAGCTGGATCATACCTTCCCTCATGTGGTACAAGAATTTTTATGACCATTTAAAAGCAGTCATGAAAACCAACTACTAAAATCTGCTAAACAGTATGGACTTGTGCGCTATGATTATCCTTTCATTTCAATAGGCAGATACAGCACATCACTTTCTTCAGGACACAAAAAGGGTTATTTTTGCTTCTGAATGTGTCATGCTAAATGCTCCTTATAGACGAAATAAAATTGTTCTAAAAAGATAAAAAAGAGTACTTCTGCAATTAAAACAACATAAACAATTTAGTGCAATACCAGAGTTCTGCTAAAGGAAAAGAGAGAGAGAACCCAAAGCTAAATCATGTCTCTAGCATATCTGTGAAGTACTATAAGAAAATCGCTTCATTTTGTTTGAAATCCAAAGGAATTGACTCAACTTTAACTTCCAGGAACCATCTGAAAGGACTGAGGAGAGCCAGGCAGACTATACTGTATGTGTTCTGTCAGCTTTGTTAGACAGACTACAGAAATGCACTTAGCTCTGAAATAAAGCTCTAGCCCTGACTACCATCTACCTATATCTTGCCTTCTTCTGAGACAATATATGGAGGAAACTGAACTAAAATGACCATGTCATTTCAACACGTGAAACCAAAGCCATGGAGACTCATGTGTGGCCACTCACACAGCTAATGAAAGTACAGAGGTCATTTTTAATCCCCAAAATAGTCCTATTAGATCAACTGGACTATCTGAAGTAGGTAAAGGTCATTCCAGACACTGATATGCAGAACTGAGATTTGATTAACTAATACTCTTGTTGCTTGGATTTCAGATACTCAAGCACCTTCCTTTTCTAAGTACAAAATGGCAACATTGGGACTTAGTTTAGATGTAAGGCTGCACTGCTGATGCACGTGTGGCCTGCAACATTTATGTTAATGTCGTGACTGGAATTGGTTCCTAACACTTTTAAGGCTTGAGGGAAAAATGTGGTAGTTAAAAGATTTCAAACCAACAGCGTGGTTTACTGTCTCTAAAGTAAAAAGAATATGTATTGCAAAGGTTTCCTGCTTTCTGGTGATGGATAAGAGACCACAAAGAGTCACTAAGAAGAACAGATAAAGGCCGAGGCCCTTTGTTATCACCTTCTAGTGGTTTCACAATCTGAAGCTTTTCTGGCAGGTAGGAGCGACTGCTGATCGACATTCCTGAATATCCAGTGAATTCTGAAAATCTGGAGTGAGTTCCCAGTGACATGATGCTCTCTGTGGGGGTAACGGAACCACTACGGAGTTCACCCTTTTCTGCCAGTTCCCGCAGCTTCCTTTCCTGCTCTTCTTCGAAGAATTTCCGCTCCGAGAGGTAATTCTCCCGCCTGAGGGACAGCCTACGAAGGGCAGTCTCTAGGTCACTGGAGCCTGGGGTCCCTGGAGTTCCCGGCTTCTTCATCCTGTCTTCATTTCTAAAGCATAACAGAGGACACACATACCAAAAAAAAAAAAAAATAGTTGAGGAGAGAGAGAAAAAAATTCTTAGAGATGCTTAAAACTTCTGCATGACAGTTTTGAGACATTCACCAATACCTTTAAATTACTATGTATCAAGAACTATATGCACGAAATAAAGTAACTTTTGAAGATGTAAGGCACTGTGTTAACTGCACAATGTAAGACCAAGAGGAAAATAGAAAAGCTTTGACTTTATGTCAGAAATGAACCAAAACCAAAGCCCAGTGCTACAGTACTGACCCATTGTCAGAGGATTCTGTCTCAAGGATGATGCTATTTGTCTTGTTGTCTATCATAATGTTAGAGATGTCTCCCCCATAGAAACTGGAACGTGGAGTGCTGACACAGCTAGAAATGATTGAGTTCATAGCAGAGGACTGGTTAGAGCCTGGGATATTCATTGGCGACGGAGTCATGGATCTCTGCTTGACAACTTGGTTAACATTTCTCACAGTCTCGAAGACCCGTTTCTGGTGACTGGTAAGACATACACATAGTTAACAATCACACAGTGCTTTCTGACCTTAAGAAGGAAAAGAGAAACAGGTAACTGCTTGTTAACCACCCTTGCTATCACAGCTCCACCAACCACCTTGTCTGTACAGTTTCTGTAGAGGCGTATACATAGGGTCCCATACTTCCTACAGTCTGGCCATTCCATTCATTACATGGCCATCAACACAATTCCATCACTAAAATATTTTAGACAGAACATCTCACAATTATGTGCATGAGCCCTCTCAAATATTAATGAAAAATTAAGTGAATGTGCATTTCAGAACATCAGCCAAAAATGCCTTGAAGCCATTGTGTGGAAACGAGTTTTTAAAAAATAGGATTGATATCCATTCAATTCTTAACTATGAACTGGCTACTGCATTTTAATACAGAATATGCAATTACTTACTATCTCTATGCAAGCGAGACTTGTACCTTTTCTTTCTGAAACCAATTTCCTACCCCCTTAAATACCATTTAGAAAAAAAAAAATAGTATCAGAAATATAATGGATCAAGAGTCTAGAGTGAGACTGTCAAGGCTGGAAACCTCATTTTTTAACCTATTCCTACAGTTCGTTCTTTATCACCATTGTCCTGATATCATAACAAACTTTGTTCATCTGCTTCAGATGACACTTTTGCAGAAATTTATTGACAAAATAAACTTGCCCTACGTCGTGTTACAGAAGTGCCATTGCTGCTTTGTTCTACAGTTCAACAATGGCTGAACAAAAGAACAGTGTATCCCTTCCAGCTTAAAGGAACTGCCAGGGTATAACAATGACTGCATGCCTTAAGCTATTTAATATCACTCAAATTTCTTTTCTTCTGTCCATGAGTGCTCAACAGTTGCAATCTTTGTGTGTAGGCTCCAAGTCTATAGTCATATATTATCAATAAAAGGTCCTACAGAGGTTATAGTCACCCCTGTTGAGCAAACAAATAAAACCAAGATGAGCCATGGAACCAAAAAAAGTATCCTTCTCTGGTACATGTATAGCAACATAAAAGACATGAAGTTAAACTGTCCTTAAGTTAGATTAATCTGGAAGGACAAAAAGGATCTTATAGTATGGTTTGAACATGCTCATATCTTTCTGATCTTACATCTTTCTAATCAACACTAATCTAATCAACTCTGTCAAAGCCTCCTTTACAGTGCTTGGCTCCTGCTCAGAGAAGGTTTAAGTATGTGTCAAATTTCATAAATATACTTAAGGTTTCTGGAAAGTGGCTACTGCACCTTCTCTGAGCATCCTCTCTTTGTAAAGATCAGGTCAAAACACATAAAAGCTCTAATAGACACTCGAAATAGGATTAACTTGTTTCAAATTAACCAGTCCATGCTTTGTACAAACAGGTGAGATAAACCTATTGGAGTACATGGGAGTACACGAGCAACTGGCGTCAGTAAGGCCATTTGTGCCAAGCTGTATCTAGCCTTAGCTTTTGGACCATCACAAGTACTTAATTTGTTTCAAACCACTCTCTTGTTTAATTCAAGAGACCTTTAGCAAAATGGGAGCCAACTACCTTGCAGGGGTGTTTTAAGTACCCAGCCACCCTGGCTCCCTTTCTGCACTGATATTAACCCTGTAAAAACTAGATTAGATCAATAATTATCTGGTAACTTCTGTTATAATGCCTGAAGAGAGACCCAAGGGACTGAATTCATGCCTTAATCATTAACTGAAGAAACCTAGCATGGTAATGCACAAGAAAACTAATCTTTTCTCATTCTCAGCACTCAAGAACGAGGATAAAAAGTTCATAAAACAAGGCAAAAACCTATATACAGGCATTCTCTTTTGGTAACTTTAGCAAAAAATATAACTGCCCCAGTAATCAGACATTTTATTTACCTTTCTCTCTATCATTCACACTCTGACAGAAATATTTCTTTCTAAACCCCTAGCTCAGCTATTTCCTGTCTTGTCCTTTCTTATCAAATACTAATTAACTTCAGATATAATCAATCAATTAGGAACCAATTCTTTTCAGTCGTACGCCAAGTCAGGAGAGTCAGGTTCATCTAAATGGAGTTCTTTCCTCATTGAGCCTTCTATCTCTGCTGCCAAAGAATCCTGTTAAAAACAAGCACAAAAGAAAATATCAGAAGTATTAATAAGTTGTCATTGCATAAAATAGTTATTTATATACAATAATGAATAACTAGTAAGGTGTCATTCCAGAAAAAAAAAAATAAACACAGGTTTAACAATGAAAATTGACTGGAAAGCTGGAAGAGGAGTGACCATACCTAAAGCGACTGACAAATCACGGTTTAGCTTCATACTGCTACTGTACTTAACGTTTGCGGACACATAACACTTGTCAAAGATCCTGAAAAAATATCACAGGCAACAACAGAATCCAGGTGCACCAACTTCCCAGACTAAATTCCCTACTCTATAACATGTTCCTTTCATCTAAGAAGTTCTGCTTAATTTAATTTCATTTAAAACAAACAGAAAACACTCTTCCCTTTCGCAACATTACCCACTCACCCACGAAAAAGTTCTTGGTTCTTGGCATGAAGTATTATCTACTATATAGGGTTAAAGGTGACAGGCTATCAATTCTCCACTGCTGGGCAGTAAGTTTTACTGCTTAAACGTAATTAAATGCAGGGTCTAAGCATCAAACATTCCCAAACCTAAATGACTTTTGGTCCCATGATTCAACATCTTAAAAACACTTTTGTATAAAATGCATAAACCTATCCCAGCACAAGCATTCTTTTCTCAGTTTGTATTTGTGCAAGTACAACTTGTATTATTAAATGTCTGCACTTTAAGTTGGCCTGGGTTCAGTTTCAGAAGGGAACACAAAAAGGCAAGATAAGCCTTTGTTGACAATTTACTTCTTGTGAGCACAAACATCATCTGTGTTCCTCCTCAGCAGTGAAGATGAAACATGGCTAAGGACAAAGAGGGCCAGATTCTGCTGCTTGATTACATTAATGTAACTCAAAATAAACTTCACTGATATCATAGCCCTTGGAGATAATGGAATTATCCCAGAGATACACAGGCAAGCAGAGCCAAGCACTGAGTTTACCTAGGCATTCTTATCCACTCTTTTTTCTTATTTGGTTGAGGGTACTGCCTATTCCCCATGCTTTAAATGTACAATATCATAAACAAATGAAACTAGATAAACAAAGCTGCTAATCCCAGCAACACTGCCATAATTGATGTTGCCGTGATACACATTAGCAACAAACATTCTTTTAGTGAACCGCCGAATTTTCAGTGGCCCTAAAACAAGAATATATGTGTAAGCTATTCAAGTACTGAAGAACTAGAATATATACTATAAGTGAGTAAAAGGATGCCATATCCAGAAACCATTAGTTATGTTATCCGGAAGTTACACCACCAAGGATATTGAAGAAATGCAGGAAACTCCTACTGAAAATCAGCAACCATGGTACAGAAGATGCATAAAAAAGATGTACAGAACTGTGTATCAACCTATGAATGCTACCCATGATTCACAGCATAAGCAAAGCCAGCTGCAGGTTATATACAATACTGCAGCAAAACCAAGTAATTGCACAGCACCACTGTTTCAGAACCAGGTATGCAAAACTGATCACTCAGGCGCTCATGGCTGGCCTAGCATTCTATCCCTGAGGCTGCAAGTCAGATGCAAACACAATTCCTCTGGTTTGGTTGTTTTATGATTTGTGCAGGGGTTTTTTTTGTTTTCTTAAATCCGCTTACCATAGGGAAGAGACCAAGAGAGTGGTACCGACGTGATATGGCATTCGGCATAGTCTTGTTCCGAAGGTTTTTCAACTCTTCTTGCGCTTCATGAAGCATTTCCATGCACTCTGCATACTTGTCTTCCAGCTCCCGCAACTGTAACATACAGAAAACAGTCCAAGATCTTACCGGCTGCACAATCATCACAGAGAGACTGCAAATTCTTTCCACACTGGTAAAGCATCACGGTGTAGGGAAGAATATCCCACTTCAAAAGAAAAGAACTCCAAAGAGTGAATATCATTGAAAATAATAAATAACCTGGATTAGGAACAGGAAGGGGAGGAACTACTTGCTCCATTTCCTATCCTACTTATCTACATGATGCCACTGTCAAGAAGATACAGAGCTTAAAGTATCTTTAGTCTGATGAGGTATGGTGCCTAATTACTGCCATGATGACCACAGTGGCAAACAGCACAGGAAAAGGATAAGATATTTCAGTGTTCGAAGGTCTTAGGGATTTTAAAACCAAGACATACATATAACCTCCAACAACAGAAGTCCATGCCTTATTTTTAGCTTGATTTTCTTAGGAAACACATCTTAGCACTCTGTCTGCAGATATTTGTGTACCTTCATAGTTTTTGAGTTCATCAGCCATTTCAACCAAGTTTGGCAAAGGGTTAGAAGTCTGAAATACCACATTCCTACATATTTAATAAAAATAAGATACTTGGCATAGAGAGAGAGATCCTGTTTATGTCTTTCCCAAGAAAGTGATGGAGAAGCATGAGCTCAATCTTTGTGGAGCAGCAGAGATATAAAAAGGCTCATTGGCAAGAAAAGTTTTGGGAAAAAAAAAAAAGAAAAAGGTTTTGAACTCTACCAGGAACATAAATGTACCTCCATTCCATATACAGAGGCAAAATCATTTAACACTTCTGATCCAGCTAAAATTCCCATGGTAAAGTGAACAGCCATTGTCCTAGTACTAAATTATTGTAATGCTAATTAATGTACTCACCTCGGCTGTGAGCTGTCTCTGGGCATCTTTAGCTGCTCCCAAATGCTGGACAAGTTCTTCATTTTCAACAGCACACTAAAATATGCCAAGAAACATTAGAAATAATGTGATGTTTCGTCCTGTGATGATGCTTGTATCCTATACTACAGGTAAGTAGGAAGACTCTAACTTTTCTCAAAACCCTCTCTGCAGCACTATTAGTCCACACGTTAGTTTAATAACATTTAAACACTTTAAGATGTTAACACAAGAATACCCAGCATCAGTCTGTGTCCCACTAAATGAGCCCCCAAGACCCTAGAACTAATGCGTACGTGCCCACTGAAATACTTGTACTGACACTCTAGTTTTACCAAAGTCATTAAGTTCAGTGCAAAATTTCAAATCTTATTTTTAAAATAAATTTAACTATTGTATTTGATATCTCATATATGCATCTTTTAATAAATTGATGCTTTCTAGTCAAGTATGCTAGATATTTAACATCAAATAAGGTCACCCAGGTAACAAGGGTGGAAAATTTCCTTTAGGCTCTAGTGTACAGAGGATTGTAACTTGTCTTCCAGCTACAACAGGAGCGAATCACAACAGTAGTCTTCCGACTGGATTCCTTACAGCTTTTGCCTTTTTCTGCAGATCAACTATCTGAGAGAGAAGATGGGTGATTTCTTCCTGCTGCCGGGCAGCATCTTCGGTTTTCTTTGCTAACTCTTCGGAGATATTGGCGATCTGGATGTTTGCATCCCCTTTAAGATAAGCAATTACAATTAACATTACAAACCCAAAAGAAGGCAAGTAAGCAGAAAGATGTTCTTTCAGAACATTGCTTGATTCAGCAGAATCCTCCCCCAATACACAGCAATGTATTTTTTTTTTTGAAAAACAGCAGAAAGACACACAGCACTCATGCAGCAAAAGAGACTGCACTTGCCCTTAATAACATTTTCTATGCAAAACTATTTTGCGACTGAGAAAGATTTAGCTTACAGACAGAATTCTCTGCTGTGAAATTTCAGCCAGAAACTTTCTACTCCACTTATATAAGGAAAATAAGTACCACAGAAAAACATGACTGACTGATCTGACTCAGTTTTCTTTTTTTTTGTTTTTACTGAACAATCTCGAATGAGAAGGGAAAAGAAATAAGGACATACTTAGCTCTTTTACACAGTCATTGACAAGCTGTTGTTCTTTCTCTTCGTAAGTAATTGTTTCAGTCTTCAGCTGACAGGCCTATTCAAGAAATCCACACCAAATATGCTACATTAGCACATTTGTTCTTTGCCAGTCTGTTGCTGCATTTCCATCTGCTTCAGAAAGACAAGCTTTTCTAATAATTTCTCCAGGAAGACAGTGAGAAACTACAGTTTTTGCCTGCTCCCCTTCACGTTCTGGAAAAAGGGGCCAGATAAACAGTGCAGGAGAGACATTACTGCATGGAGAAACGTGCATCATTATCACCATATCCCCACTAGATGTCACTTGAGTATTTCGCACTTAGAATAAAAAAAAAAAAATCCCTGAAGGTACAAAAGACTAGTATGCAAATCTTGATCTGGTCACCTGAACAAAACTAGGCATCATCACAAACTAACTGAATGATTGGTTTAAATAACTGAAATAAGCACCCAAGTATTTAAAAAACATTCAGATAGTATTTGAGAAGTTCTGGCACTCTAACAGTGTATCCCACACAAAACCTTAGTGCCACCTCCTTTCTTGCTTTGTCTTTTCTGCTCCAATTCTAGGAGCACCAAAAGGAGCACGGCTACACCCAGCTGGTTCTGTCTGGCACCACCTCGGGGGGTCCCTAATCTATTGCCAGTGCTGGGGGCATGGACAGACACCCACAGACTGCATCTGTAGAGGGACGCCTAGCTCGGAGGGTTCAGGTTTGGCTCCATCCTGTGCCTCACTGGCACAGACCGCATCTCCCTGGAAGGGTAGTCAGTGGTACGTGGGGCTCTCCTATCAGCTCCTGATGCAGCGGCCGTCTCAGTTCGAACCCTACCTTCATTATTCTCAAACCATCTATCTACGGCTCATTTTCCTTGCATGACTTCTCAATGAAGCATACACCACACTATCACACGGTGCCTTGACCAAAGATGTGACGCTACCTATTGGAAATGGGCCCTGCATTTGCAGTAGAAAATGCTGTTTTCCTAAATTCATTCTTAGCTCAAGAGTATTTCTTCTACTATTCTCTGCTATATGTTTGCAAAATGGTAATGCACTCCCAAAGTTTGAAAGTTGCATTCCAAATTAAAATGAAATTATTCACAGGATATTAAATTATTAAGTGTTATCTCAGGGAACAGGAAATAAACTTTTAAAAACTGCTTTTTCTGTGAAACAAATGGAATGTGGTCAGAAGTAAAAGGCAAGAAAAAACACATTCGATTTAAAATATTATCAGCCTGACTTGAATCACAAATTGAAGATATTTAAGGCAAATTTAGGCTAGTGATTTTTATTTTGACAATAATTTGTGCCAGAGTGATCACGCCAGCTTACAAACTTCAGATCTTCAGCTAAAGTCGCCCATATCTACCAGGTCAGCCCTTCAACACCTGTTTCAAAATGCAGTTCTGTCCTCCAAAACGGGCCCACGCTCCTGCACGTTCTTTTGGCAAGGAAATTGTTTTGCATGTAGCTTCATGTAGCTTCCATGTTTCAGCCTTTCCTTCATTTAGAAGGGTAAAGGATGGTGATTAAACAACTACAAAGAGACGTGTCACATGGAATTACATACTCATAATTAGACTCTCTCAACTTTTAATACACGCTTCTCAGTACCTGTGTTGTGGTGTTTAAATGAACAACTGTATCAAGCAAAACACAAAGGGAGCAATTTTACCTCAGATCTAAGCACAACATTCTCCTCTTCAAGGTCCTTGAGTTTCTTTTGAAGAGAATCCAAATGAAAGTAGTTCTGGACGGAGGAGGAAGATTCATTCCTCTTCAGCCTTGTAATGAAAACAAGAGTTTTAACTAATTTTTACCTGTATCTCACAGGAGAACAGACTGAACAAAGGTCTCAAAATCCCTCAGGGCCACATGAAATACAGGGTTTTTTTTTCATGCCAGGATGTTTGGGCAGCAATGCATTTGCAGTGATTTTTATAAAATAGTATTTCTTAAAATTTATTTATTATTCTCCAGACTTCCTGTGGAAAAGTTATTCAGCCAAGGCTATGAAAAAGGAAATCACCTTACCACAGGAAGCAACCCAATAGCTTCCTGATTAATGTTGGACACACTTCACCCCAAGGCAGGCCTAACGGCGCGAGCAAGGGCAGGCAGCCCCTCAGAGGCCGCGGCGTTGCTCAGCCAGCTAAATGCCTGCCACCCACGCTATAAGCCATGCTTTATTTCTTTCCCTCTGCTTAAAATTTTTTCAGGGTGCCCTCAGGTCCATCAAGCACAAAGCTCACACGGGTAGCACGCTGTAGCGCAGCGTGCAAAGGTATGTAGTGTAGTGGGGTACCGCAAGTGGGACCTATGTTGGCCTCACCACCACAGGGACCTAGTTCCCGTGAAAGCCACAGTGCTCTGTCAGCAGCCTCCCTACATTCTTTCCCCTCCCGACTCTTGTTGGCACCAGCCTGGCCAGCTGGTCCAATGCAAATCCTTCCAGCTGGTGCCACGCACCAAGTTCAGAGCCCCATTTATAGCTCCAGCCAATAAAGAGATCATTTTACTACTTTTCAAAGCTATCGAATTGTCCAAACTACCCCTGCTTAATACCAGATGAAGGTTCAGTGTTATAGATCAGTAACTTACGGGGTGGAACAAACGGACTCTGGTTCACTTTCTTCAGCAGCACTGGTATAGAACTGGAGTAGCTCATCTTTCATGGAGAGCTCATGCCGCAACTGAGAAACCTGCACACAGATAGAGCTTTCAGATCAGTAAGCTGCTTTTCTAGGCACATTCTTAAGTAAAAACACTACAGATTAGTTATTCATCCTCCAAGCATCACCTTCAGACTAAATCAAGAAGCCAAGATCGGAACAGACCAGAACCAGTTATTGTATTTCTTAGAAAGAATGAAAAGGGTACCTTTTAAATTATCCATTAAGTGTTATTTTTTAGAAGTTCAAAAACACAACTACCCACTGCTATTAGACATGTTTCTCTTTCACGTTCCTTAAGATGAGCAATCCTGATTCACTATTGCATTACTCTAGATTCATATCCACAGAAACGGATATATTGCAATGGTACTGCAAGAAATTAACGTGGCACAATCAATGCAAACATCACTTTCTTACCCATTTTATATAATGGCTGTCATCATCTGCTTGGACATGATCTTGCAGACCTCAGATACAGACACCTCTTCCTCTCCAAGAGACTTTAGATAAAATTACTAAAGTGGTTGTGTAGAAAGGTGGCATTGGGGACTCAACAGCCTATTGAGCTGTAGAACACCACCACACAGCGGCAGGCTGCCATTCTGAGGTCACTGCAGCGGTGGAGGCTGCAGGTGGTTTCTGGGTGTAGTTTGGGCTTTTGATGACTCCGAAACATAAGTCTAATAAAGTAGCATGGGGGAGTCCCATACTCAGCACACACATAGATCAAAAACAAAGAAAACATCAAAATTGGGTGGTTAAGGTACTCTGTAATTGTGAGCTCCACAAACTTAACCTTGGTTAATTCATATTGCAATTCTCCAAGAAAAGGGTTAAAAGCCCAATTACACAGTAGCACTTACACCACTTCACAGCTGCAAATTAAGACCTCAGTGGCAAGAGATTAATTTTTATTTTACTTGCGCAGCTATAAATAGCATAACTGATCAGACAGATCCAATTCCTTCCACTATCACTGCAAGACTTGGCCCTCAGTTTTAACTTTCCAATGTACATATTGCAAAGAAATTTGGGGTTTTAGACTTCTGCTTTTTGTACTGTAGGTATATTTGTAGTTATTACTGGCAAAAAAAAACCCATAGAATATCAATAAAATAATTTAAGCTGCATTTTGATCAACAAAAAAGCAGACTCAATGCAATAAAGCACTTAAATTGTGCAGAAATTTAAGCAAACAAGGTCATTTTCTTTACTAACACTATTCTTTGTAATCAGATGTGCTAAGGCGCCAGGTCCTCCTGAGAGACTGGTTCTAAAATGCAAGGGAGAAAAAAGCCCCAACCAACCACATTTCAGAAAACCATGAAACAAAATCTATCCATTAATTTTGGGAGGTTCACTTTCCTCATTTCAGGAAGAGCTAAAAAGCTGAGCCAAAAATAAAAATTTATTTCCCTCTAGCACATTATAGCTCAGCCTCTTTAAGTAGCAAGGATTCAGATGCTGTCAGTGGGTGGGCACTAGATCATCCTTTTTCCCTATGAATTAAAAAGACTTAAGATGCTATTTTTACTGCCATTTCCAAGCATCCCAATTCTGCAAAGGTGGGTCAGGAGCCAGAAAGAGTGCCCTTTTATGGGAGCAGGACCAGAAGCAATAGGCGTAAACTGAAACACTGGAGGTTCCTCCTGAACATCAGGAACAACTTTTTGATTGTGAGGCTGAGGAGGCACTGGCACAGGTTGCCCAGAGAGGTTGTAGAGTCTCCATCCTTGGAGATATTCACACACAGTCTGGACATGGTCCTGGGCAACTGGTTCAAGGTGGCCCTGGGGTTGGGGCAAGACCTCCAGAGGTCACTTCCAACCTCAACCATGCTGTGAAATGCAAAAAAACCCCACCAAACCATCCCAGACAACAACAACAAAAACCCCAACCCCCTCAAAAAAACAAAACCAAAAACCCCACACCTCACTGCAGTAACTTCCAACAACACTTCCCTTTGACATAGCTTTTTGTGGTATGTTGACCCCAACCAGCAACTAAGCACCCATGAGCTAAGCATGCACTCTGCCCCCCACAACTCCCACAGGATGGAGAGAATCAGAAGCACAAAAGGCAGAAAATCTCATGGGCTGAGATAAAGACAGTTTAATAAGTGAAGCGAAGTTGCTTGTGCAAGCAAAGCAAAATAAGGAATTTATTCACTATTTTCTATTTTCATGGAAAGCAGGGCCTCGGCACACATAATGGTTACTTGTTACTTACAAACACCATAACCGTGAGTGTCCCAGCTTCTTCATCCCTTCCCTGAGCTTTTATTGTTGTGCATAACAACATAAGGTATAGAATATCCCTTTGGTCAGCTATCCTAGCTGTGTCCCCTTCCAACATCTTGCACAGATGGGGCCAGAAGAGGGAGGGGGAAGGAGGAGGAGGAGGAGAGAGAATGAGAGAAAAGAGAAAAAAAAAAAAAGAAAAAAAAAAGAAAAGAGTGCCCTGATGCTGTGCAACCACTAATTGGCAATAGCCAAAACATTGGTTGTTACCAACACCATTTTAGTCACAAATCCAAAACACTCCATCAGAGAGCCTGCCATGAAGAATATTAGCTCCATCCCAACCAGACCCAGTACGCATTTTTTACACTGCAAACCACAGGATTTGTTTTATGAACAGAAAGAACCTTGTCTACATTTTCACAAGCCACTGACACATGTACCCTTTGGAGAAAATGCCACCCTAATGACCTACTCCATTTCAAACACAGTTTACATCGTGATGGTTTATGTTGCTTTGGTACCGAGGTTTAATTTCAAAGGAGACAAATTTAAATGGTAGGTAGCACCATCTCAGCGAGAAGGGACATCTTGAGACTGGAACTGCAGCGTTCTTACTGAGGATGGCAATACCACAGCAGATAGACACCCTGTACCTGTGAACTACGCTTCTGCTGCTGAAAAGGTGGACACTCACCTCTCTAACCAAAACAATTTACACTTAAGGAAGTTTTCCCAATATAACTTTTATGCTTTTGGTATATAATTCTGGAACAGTAAGCTGAAACTAAGGTGTCTGTGCACGCAGTATAGTGCTGGCTTCACTGCGCTCATCATTTGGGGGTTGGACTAGATGATCTCCAGAGGTCCCTTCCAACTCCATATCATTCTGTGATTCTGTGGTCTTCTGTTCTCTAGTGGACTACAGGAAAACCCTCAGTTCCATCAGTTTTTATTGGACAGCACCTTCCTATACCTAAGCAGCACCTGACAATACAAACTCAAAAGACAAACCCAAGAATCTAATGCATTTTGCTCAGGTCTGTGTGTACCTAGAATGTGGCATGTTACAAGGACACAGGAAAAACTTGAGGTACTTAGTGGGATGGTGAGAAGGTTTCATCAGTACAAGTTTGGTAGGTCAGAGAGCTATAAAGCTAAATTATTGATGCCGTGACACATATACCAATAAAACCTTAATGTTATACCACACACCAGAAAAAAAAAAAAATGTCTGTACATTACAGAAACAACAGAGTCCCCAGATAAAACATTTTTAGGCAGTTTTTACAGAATTTTAGAAATACCAATTCAATTACCTTCTCTTACCCCTTGCCCTTAGAGACAGTTGTCTTAGTTACCATTCTATTCAAATACTCAAATTTCATCATTAATGGAAGATCTGAAACCTACTGAAGAAAGATTTTCAACATACAAAAGTGTCATGACTTTAAAGCTTGATGAGCTCTGCCTCAAAAGCATCCGTTTCTGAAGGACTCACAATGACAACATGGAAGATGGGTGTTGATGGAGCATATGGCTCAACACATCAAGCCACCTGGTAAAAGGCTCATTTCTGGTGGCACTTCTCTTAATGCTGTTCTTGTGTCTCTCTAAATAAAAATAGACCAGGCAGAGGCAGGACAGGCCCATCCCTGTCCCCCGATCTTCCTCCATCAAATCTTCCATTCTTCTTGTGTGGTATGAATGTGCTGCCCTGCCCAGTCAGTATGCACATGAAATGCCATGTCAATCAATGCGCAAATAAATTGGTCTGACACACGATGGGACTTAGGAAACAAACAACAGCAGTCCTCTGGGACATAGGAGAACGAGTTTTCCTTGCCAAAAACGGTAGACCACACCAAAGGATATTATTTCTATGTGTGTGCTTCAACACCATTTATCGCGCAACTGGGATTGCTCCATCCATGCTTTATTTATCAGTGCATCTTGGATGCAATTCAGCATCTCACAGCCCTGAGCAGTTTTATTAACAGCCTTTTTAAAAGTCTTTAATTTACTGTAGTTCATTGTTCTCCTGCTCGCCCTACAACTGGGAGATTTCTCTGTCTCTTGCTCAAAACTACATACGGACGAGATTCACAAGCCAAGGTCACTGTCCCAGAATAAGAGAAACAGTATTTCCCTCCTGCTCAGTTAGTAGTCAGCAGAGTTTAGTGACACTTGCAGTACAGATAAAGAGGTCTTTTAAAGCATCCCATACAGTTCCATCCAAGATAAAGAATCTCCCAGTACTTACAGCATCCAACTCCCCATTCAGAGGAATACAGTAAGAAATAGCAACCATATAAATACTAGATTAAAAATTCAATGGTACATGGAAGACAAGGTGTCACTTGAAAGAATATAAGTTTTTGGGTATGTTTTACAGAGTACACCAATTCAGAAAACACATGGACCATCATATTATATTCTAAATGTGTTCAAACATCTAAAACATTATTACTGCAGTCAAACTCCGATAAATGTAAGTACCACAGCAGGCTACTGACCCATGCTTCAACAGATTCTATTACGATTCCCTGGAAATAAATACAGCAAAAAATCACAAGAAGCTTTAAGATCTTAGTAATCTAAATAGAAGGTAGCGAGTCTCAACCTATAACCATTTGCTTCCCAACATAACCTAGTGCTTCCTAACATTGAGAAGTTCATACATATAGAGCATGTTGAATAAAAATGACCGATCACTAAAATACATCCTGACCCACCTGAAAAATGGAAGCTTAACATAAATTTATGTTAAAGTTGGCCCATATTGAAAAATGCAGAATGCACACAATCTAAGTGAGCATGCACTCTTGAAATGTCCATGAATACAAAAAGTGATTTACCTTACATGTGATACCTATATCATATTCAGTTTGAAAAGCAAAGGGAAGCACTCCCAGAATTCAAATGCTATGTTCTAAGAGCCAAAATTCAACTCAGGTACGAATAGAAAAGCATTTGGGAAGGAGCAATTAAACATCAGTTAGCAAGAAACAAGTGAGGACCGAGAAAGATTCAGGGGAAAAACAAGAAAGAGCTGCAACACAAAGGGAGGTAGAGAAGGGAAACAGTGATTGAGTGAGATAAAACAGAGGGAAATTATGCATAAAGCAGGGGAACAAGGACAAAACAAAAATGATATTTGAGGCAGAGCAAAATTCAGTGGCTTGAGGCTGTTAGGTTTTTTTTTCCTCAAATTACCTGATTTGAGCCAACAGGTCAAATTACTTTTTGGATCACATTTCTGAAAGTGTACATTGTATAAAAATGGCTCACCAAATGGCAGCAACACAGATTGACCTGCTACAGACAGGATGTCTCAGAAAATTAAGTACAGAGAAGGTGAAGCTAGAAAGAAAATTCCCCCCATTACTGCAGAAACAGCAGTTGGGTGTAAAAATCTTACCTCTTCCCTGATGTGTTCTACTTGCTCCTCTAGGAAGTCATTTCTTTCTGTGAGTGACTTGTTCTTCTTTAACAGTGACTGGCCAATCCGAGCAGCTAATTCTAAGTCCCGTTCTTTCTGTAAAGCATTAAGAAAAGAAAGCTAGTTACAAATTTTTTATTCAGAGGGAGGGTAAAATCATCATGAAAGGTAAGGAACAAGTACTTGAACAATAAAAAGACTTTTTCCTTCTGTAAGGGTTTGTTGGTTTGGGTTTTTTTGTTAATTTTCTTTTTCTACTCCTGCTTTTGTTACACACACATTCAGAAAAGACTAACCCCTAGAGAGTTATTTAACCATACACATGAAAGCACAGCTTCAAAGTCTAATGTAAAACAATGTAAGTAAAACCAGATCTGGTTCTCTATCACAGTTTTGTTTGAAAAACTACTGAGGGAAACTATTCCTTCACCTTGTTATACCATCTGCAGAATGCAATCACAGAGCTTTAGAGCTTACATTTTAAAGAAGCCCAGTAAAAATAGTGAAGAACTTAGGCGCCTATTTCAAAGCGTTCTTCAGTTTCCGCTTGCTCCACCTTGAAATAAAAGATGGTAAACTGTGCAGGAGCAGAAGCCAATTCCAATGTTCAGCTCTTATATTCTCAGTGTACATAGATCTGTTAGTGCTTTTGTATAAAAAACAAGTCCTATCCCTTTCCTTTTTGCAGATGCCCAAATGTACATTAAGTGGTTACTCTCGTGCCATCCTTGCTCCCTTCTTCCCCCTCTCTACGTGCACAGAATTGGAAATAACTGATCTAGACGCTTCACCACATGCACCAATAAAAAGGAGAAGCTTATCCTGTTGATGACATGTGCTTACACACGTCTCACCTTCTGCAAAAGCTGAGATATCGGGTTGTAATCCGCCTGGGACAGGACGATTAACTGCCGAAAACTTCACACCAATCATTAACCATGCCTATTTATCATTTTCTTACCCTATTACTAGATCTTTAAAACAGTGGGGAAAGTGGCGCTAAGGTCAACTCCCCACTTACTTTTAGTTCAACACCATTTGAGGAAGAGTTTTCTCCCTGTCACCGAAAATACTGCTTGAGGGTTATTTACCGCCCCCGACAGCCATCCAGACTGTGTGACTAAAAGCTACCTTGTGTCATGTGTACATTAATGACAACGCCTACAAAAGCACATAGATTTGAAGTCAATGAATTTGAATGGAGAGGCTTTTGTAGTGGGGAAAAAAAGGAAGTTATATAATAATCAGTAAATGAAAAGAGAGGTTATTGATCACTGCTATATCTACAAATAGCATTTTCCAAATGGTTTCTGAAGGTCAGGTTTATATTTGCATTGAAAGCTCCTGGCATTATCTAGTCACAAAATCTTTATATGATCTTACGTACAATCTTTCGGAACAATAGGTTCCACAAAGTTATCCAAAAAATGTTTGCTTTACGTATCAAGCCAACTTATTGTTTGGTAATTTGACTCACTTCATAAATACGAAGTGGGAAAAAAAAAAACCATACTGGTGCAGCTTTGACTCCACAGAGGAAGAGCTACCTAGCGGCAAGGTTTCCAACCTCAAAGTTGAAGAACTTAAGTGTATTTCCAGGCTCTTAAATTAACCTCCCTAGATTTCCTACGTAATTTTTAGCAATTCAGCTCTAGATCTCAGTTTGGGGTCAGGCGTCTTACACACAGTGATAAACAACTGATTTATTACAGCAATATGCAAGAAACTACTGAAGCCAGACCCATTTACACTATTATTAGAAAGGGATGATAATGCAGGTTCATAGATGACCCC
Source organism: Limnodromus scolopaceus (assembly GCA_028565335.1). Classification (NCBI taxonomy): domain Eukaryota; kingdom Metazoa; phylum Chordata; class Aves; order Charadriiformes; family Scolopacidae; genus Limnodromus; species Limnodromus scolopaceus. The sequence goes on along the minus strand of JAOXNO010000013.1, from coordinate 47,133,929 downwards.
ACTCCTGTTCTTACCACATATGCAGGCAGGCCTTGTGTCACCTGCTTTGTTCAGTTTCAGGGCAAGAGGCACAGATTTTCAAAATATCTGCATGCATGTTCCTTTGAGATCTTCTCTTTCCTGCCTCATTCTCTGCCCCAAAATGCTACATCTTTCACTGTGCTGACTAATATATTCATTTGAAACTTTCCAACAAGGAAGACAAATAAGGAGTAGCTTTTGGGGTTGTTTTTCGCTTATGTGTGTGTGTGTGTGAAGGTAGCAGGAGTTACACCTTAACTTCTGCAAACAGATATAACCTTTTGTGAGAACCACCATTTGGAGAACAGAGAAAGGAGCTGCACGTCTGCCTAAGTGGAGAGTAATAAATAAATAAAACAAAAAAGCTCAGTGAAAGCATTTGTTTTCTTAAAGGTTCACCTATTCCATGTTTCCCCATTTTTCCTTTGCTATCATCCAGACAGGGAGGTACACCAGAAGCTTTAAAACACTGGCTTATCAAGTCCTTCTAGCATTGCTCCCATGAGTGTGATTTCTGGATCTACAGACATCTGGCTACATGGACTCAGGGGAAGGAACAGTTTGGCAGAATGCTGCATCCTTACTAGAAGGAGCCATGGAAGCAAATGCTAGTACATCTCAGACAAACAAGACAAAGGGAACAGGACACAAACAGGTGAGGTGTGAGCATTCCCGTGATTGTTTCTTTGCAGAATTAGAGGAAGAACAGACTGCCCAATGTATCTTGGTTAGACAGACCCCATTTTTTAACATTGCTATTCGCTTACTAAGCGGGCAAAAAAATATGAAGGTCTAAATTACACTCAGCCATGAACTAATTCGGTTGTAGCAGTTCTCACCTAAAGAATTCTTCATAAACATTATTTGGAAAATCATTGCTGCAGATTGCTACAGAAAAGCAGCTAATTTCATTCAAACAATTTATCATGATATTTATTGAATGTAAGTATTGTAGCCTGACAATTGCTTTTTACTGTATCTTGAGTGCCAAGGATTACAATAATAACAAGTTATATATTAATGGCATTAAAAAAAAAAAAACTCAAACCAACCAAACAAAAGGCAAAGGAAAAAAGGCTTGAAGACAAACTAAATATTAGATATTTTCTAATTTTGTGTCCGTGCTCTTCTCTCAAAAGATACTATCTAAGAAAATAATCATGAATACAAGACTATTTGTGAACTACTTTTTTAAAAAAAATAAATTTAAAAGAGAATAAATTAATCAGCAATGATACTGTCAGCTTTACATGTACTGTAAAAATATTTGTCATTTTAAGATGATTCTTTCCCACATATTCCTTATGGCAAATATTTGGCCAAGAGCAAGTTAAATGAAGTTAAATGGCCTCAACTGAAAAATAAGCACAAGTAATGAATCTATACAACTAAGGTAAACAAATGACCTTTACTCAGAAAGTATATTTATCTTACCAATGAGATAAAGTGTATGCACACTTAGATTACTTATTTCTCCTCATTTGAGGACAGTCTACCAAGTCTTTAGTAGCAGCACCGTATAATATCTGTACTAATTTCTTACACTGTGCGTGGGTTCTTAAAGAGATATAATACTTGCCTCTTCAAGAAGACGTGTAACAGCATCTATGTCATTGTATGTTTTAGTCATCTGGCCCACTCTTTCAGCACATAAAACTGTGAGGAAATAAAATAAAACATTAACCATATTTGCAATACTATTAGGGGAAAATATCCTTTAAAGAGTTTAAGTTTTCATCTTAAAACTACTTAGGTATACTCTTGGGTAAGTATATCAAAAATTTTAAAAAAAATAAAGCTTCAAGTTAAACTGAGAATATAAGTGCTTCTCTTTTGTAATGAATATTTGCTTTTGTCAATGGCAGAACAAACTATTAAAATGTTAAAACTTTCTCCTCTGAAGAGGTATGTCTTTTATAAAAAAAAAAAAATCAAGGAAGAAGTGAAACCAGATGTTCTTAGATACATAATTAGTATTCCATCACGTCACCTAATCATTGCATTAGGTGTAGTAGAATTACTCCATGAATAAGCAACACCAATACTATTAGTAACGCTGTTCAACATAAATGTACTACATCATATTAAGTTGATAAGAATTGGGTTCTATGGTACGAGACAGCAAAGTAAATACAAAATACATGCAAAATAATAAATGATTCTCATAATACTGAGACGACACCATGGTGGCCACAGTATCACTCATAAAAAATATTTACTTAGACTGGATGAGATGATTAATCACTAAGGTGGAAGCAGGAGTCTTGTTAGACTGAAAAAAGTATGCAGAAGTTTAGCCTACCACTATAGGTTATCCTTTAAGAAGCTACACTGATTTACCTAGAAGTCTGCAAGTTTTCTAAAAATCCACCGATAATCTGAGGAAACAGCAGCACTTCCTTCTCTACCCTTTCTATTTTCAGCTACACCTATACCTCAAACCCTGTAATTCTGGAAAAGAGAGACTGTTAATGAAGTTGAGTTGATCATATGGACTATTGGTTACCAGGCTGCTGTAGCACAAATTGTTCTTGAAGGGATTTACCCGTGACAACATCAGTTAAGGCTCAGTCTGACAAATTGGCTAATGTTGCTCTAGCGTGCATTAAGGCTGGGAGGGGAGAGACAGATAAATTTAAATCTTATTAGGCCTTAACAAAGAAAAAAAACAACCCAAAGAAAAAGTGTATTGAGTACAGTAACATAGCCAGGAGACAGCTTGCCACCCTAAGGAAACAAACAACGCTACACAATTTATAAATATACCATCTACATATACATAAATATACAGTTGACCACCACTAAGGCACATTAATAATATATCAAGCCCAACAGTACTTTGGTATCTGTTGAAATGCTGGAGGGTTCCACACTTAAAGATCAGAAAGTTGCCTGAACTACAGCAAGAAGTATAAATTGTTTCTCTTTATTTTCCTGTATTTTTTTTTTAGTATATTTTTAAATCCTAAAAATATTTACAATATTTAGAGACATTGGTAGTTCCAGTGCACTCCATAGAATGCCATTCAAAAGTATTAAAAATACAATTACCCGTATCCAAATAGTTGAGTCTGAAAGTGGTAACAGTAAAAAGTTTAAGCTTTCAAGTAGTAATTTCACAAAAATTACCCAGCAAATACAAAGAATAACTATGCCACTGCATCTGTAAAATACAAGCTATATTAGTCAAAAGCAGACTAATCAGCATTCCACAGGGAAAAAAAAAAAGTAAACTGCAGAGAACACCAGCTATAGTAAATAAAGGTGCTAAACAGAAGATTTCCATAAAAACTTCACATAAAGATGGATGGTGTCATGTCTGGAAGACTATTTGAAATAAATAAATAAAAAATTAACATCAACATAAACCCAATTTTTTTAAACATAGTGAGGGCATAACTCAAGCAATAAAACATCTATCAGAAATCCTGGTGCCAGAACTTTTTTTTCCAAAACAACTGTACACTGAATAGTTCCCTTGATTACAACATTCCCTTGCTACTATAAAATAATGTTTGAGATTGTCATTAGCAAGCTTGTTTTAACTCTGTACCTAGCACTAATAATCACCACTGATTATGACTGTGCCAACGTCAAAGCGTCCTAATTCAGGTGAATGTATAACCTCCCTAACATCCAAGCTGGTAAAAGGACGGTGCTCCCACAGACAGAAAAAAGTCACTCAGCCGGGAGAAAGAGTGATAAAGGTTGATTTGTGTGGCTGCTCACTTATGTATTCCTTCAGAACTTACCATTTAATCTTTAACGTGGCAGGGTAACACCACAACCTTATCACAACACTCATGATGAGCAAAGCAGCAGTGACCTGGTCACCAACAGCTTTTATATCTCAAAAATTTCCAGAAAACTTCTGTTGGTCACTCTTAAAACAGAGATCTTAATATACTATTCTGCCAAGGTGGAAGGGCTTCAAAACAGAAATGATTATTTTATGCATCCTCTTCAACGTCCAAGTGGAAACAAACTTCATATAATACTGCATATACATATAACTATATGTTATATGTATATATATAGTTATAACTATATATAACTATACATATAACTGCATATAATAAAATGCCTCCTCCAGCCAACCACCTCCTATTGACACTCAACATGTTTGAGCTACCAACTAAAAGAAAAGTTTTCCTTTTGGAAGGAGGGCAAACTTGCAAAAAAGTGGTGCTCTCCAGCCCTCAGAAGCCAAAGCTGGTGGGGAAGAAAAGGTAGAAAGTGAGGAAAGAGAAAGCAATTCAGAAGCAGCATTTCAAAAACTCAGGTCAGAACAGCGTCTAAGTATGCAATTAGTCAGCCTCCACAGATTACAAAATCACATTTGGCCAACTGCTAGCCCAGTGATTTTCATTGCCTTGGTGTCCAAAAAGACTACCAAGTCAAAAAGACACACTAGCTTGAATAATAATTTTGAGCTCAGTGAAGTGAGGGAGAAAACAACACAAGACACAAAAACCCCAAACTCCACAGCTCCAATGGATTCTGCATAGTAGGTTTCTAGCCTGCTGGAGTTTCTGATGAATATGAGAGCTTGGTAATACTATCATAAAGATAAAACAAGAGCAAATGAAGGGCAACACTCTGAAACACAAAACCTACAGTGCCAGTTTACTGATCTCTTTTTGCTCACTTACAAACCAGTAGTATTTTTGCTTGAGGGCGATAGGAAGCGCAATGTCTAAATGGATGGATGGATGGATGCAAACATACAAATCAAATACCCTTTGCACCTCTCAGTTAGGGACAAGGCTGTTAGACAATAAATAAAAAAATAAAGACTAAATTAAAAAAAAGAAAAAAAGAAAAAAGTGTCTACAGTAAGCAGTGGGACCATAGAACTCCAGAAACACAGAGTCAGAAAATGTGATTTGGTAACTGCTTTGAAACGAATGTCACAAATCCAAAACAGGAAACAAAAAACAGAGAAAGCTTCTATCACATTATTTCCGTGACAGCAATAAATACCAGGGACATATTTGAGGTCCAAAGTATTTGGCTTTAAAAGCCAAACACACGGATGGACAAAAGCTACACAGATCAAGTATTTCCTCTGCCTTAAGGTACCTAGCACCATCTTCATACCCTCTTAATGCTTGCAAATTTTTCGGTACTCGTGTTCCTGTGTTTCTCAAAGAGAGTATAGCAGAAAGAATGCAGTCTGCATTTATTTCTCATCATCTATTTAACACAGCACCTGACTGGAAGATTCTTTCAGGCTCTGAGCTCCACACTGACTAGAGCAAGCTAAAGACGCTCAGGGAGGAGGGAAAGTATGTACCTTCCTGGATTGCCCCCTGAAACTCACACAGCCATCTAGCACACTGCTTTGAGGAAAAAAAAATTATGAAAAAAAGCCATTTCCAGGAACAGGAAACAGCAATGGAAGGAAAGCAGAGCAAAAATAGCACCATTAGGAAGTGCTGCAATGAGCTACCACCTACCAAACATGGGATTCAAATGGAAGAAAGAAAGAATAAGAAAAAAGAATGACAGGAGGCAGCAGTGAGGGGTGTTCTCAGGCCCTGCTGCCTGCACCCCTGGATCAGGGCATACCCCCGCCTCAGGGTTGAGGCCTGTCAATCTGAGAGAAATGAAAGAACTAAATGAGAGCAGCCACAGCTGAAAAGGAAATCCCAGCTCCCATCTATTTCCAGCTGCTGGGAAATAGAAGGGGAATAAGATCTTATGGTAAAGTTTTGCTTTTTGGGCAGATAATACCAACATGTAGAGTCTAACAGGGAGGGCCCTAGTGCATGGGGATCTCCCTACTACCAAAATTTATTTCCTTAGAAACTACATCAGGATAAGGGAATACTGTTCAGGGAGCACAGATCTCTGGCAATTTTAATACTGATGCTTCTTATTGGCAAGGTGGCAGCAGGGGACAAACTAATTGCTTTTTGTCCTAACAGTTCCCTACGCAAAGCCTTTACCTACGGCAAGGCCCGCCATATTCTTGACCTGTCACAAGAAGCCCTGCCTCGCAAATGGCTTCTGTCTCCCTCCCCTCAGCTCAGAGCTCTCCCCAAACACTGAGGTATGATACAACGGCAAGCTCTCTGCATCCTAAATGCAAACGTGCATCGAGATGTACAGAGCAGACATGGCAACACCAGCCGCCCTCCTTCCCTGTCGGATGCCACCTGGCAAAGAGGACTCCTTGGACTCCTCAGCTCACGTTGGTTTCATTGCTGAAAGGCTATTTTTGCCCTCCAAGGATAAAGCGCTTGCTCTAGAACCGAAGCTGTGATTTTTAGCCACCGGTAATTATCCGCTGGCACTGGTTACTGCAAGCACTACATCAACTTGAGCCAAGCCCGTGAGGATTTCTGAAACCACTCCATATAACCTATATTTAAATTGGAAGAGGGGAGATTTAGATTAGATACTAGAAAGAAATTGTTTACTATGAGGGTGGTGAGACACTGGAGCAGGTTGCCCAGAGAAGCTGTGGATGCCCCATCCCTGGAGGTATCCAAGACCAGGCTGGATGGGGCTTTGAGCAACCTGATCTGGTGGGAGGTGTCCCTGCCCA
>JAOXNO010000013.1:47098320-47118844 GCA_028565335.1 Limnodromus scolopaceus | reverse complement strand
GCAGTGTGCCCAGGTGGCCAAGAAGGCCACCAGCATCCTGGCCTGTGTCAGGAACAGCGTGGTGAGTAGGACTCGGGGGGTGATGGTCCCCCTGTATTGGGCACTGGTGAGGCCCCACCTCAAGTACTGTGTCCAGTTCTGGGGCCCTTATCATGAAAAAGACATTGAGGTGCTGGATTGTGTCCAGAGAAGGGCAACAGAGCTGGTGAGGGGTCTGGAGAACAAGTCTTGTGAGGAGCAGCTGAGGGAGCTGGGGTTGTTTAGCCTGAAGAAAAGGAGATTGAGGGAGACCTTATCACTATAACTATCTGAAAGGAAGTTGTGGGGAGGTGCATGTTGGTCTCTTCTCCCAAGTAACAAGTGATAGGATGAGGAAACGGCCTCAAGTTGCACCAGAAGAGATTTAGATTGGATATTAGGGAAAACTTCTACACTGGAAGAGCTGTCAAGAATTCAAACAGGTGGCCCAGGGAACTGTTGGAGCCACCATCCCTGGAGGTATTTCAAAGACGGGTAGATGTGGTGTTTAGTGACGTGCGTTAGTGGTGGTTTTTGTCAGTAACACTGACAAAATGTTAATATTTGGACTAGATGATCTGATCCTCGTGTAAGGGAGAAAGTGTCAAGGGAAGCATATTTGAAGTGAAATGGTTCACTGCACCATCCACAGAGCTGGGAGATGTGTGTTTGAGAGGTTACCTGTAACTAAGGTGCACAGAGAACAAGCTCTTAAAGAGCTGCAGGGGGGAATACTAAATATTCTTCTAATGCTACCTTAAAGGAGTGATTTATAAAAAAAAAAAAAAAAAAAAGATAACCAGGACGGAGTTTCACATCTTCAAAGGCACACTAACATAAGCAAGATAAGGATAAATAATCATGCTCAAAGTGACTAAGAAGTCAAGGAGAACAGGTATTAACATTGTTAATTATTGTTCAGCTAAAGAAGTTAGGGAGCTTGCTGATAGTCATTTCAGTGGACTGGAAAATAGATCACAGGAGAGAAGCTCCAAACTGCAAAGAGAAAAAGAGATTAAAACATTTTAATGTGATACAGGTAGGGGTTGAAAGTTATAGAGAAGAGCATAAGTGATGCTGGAACAACCAACAAAGTGAGATGAAGTTGCTTATGAAACATAAGAGGTTAGAAGCTTCAGCATGTGACAAACAGAGCACACTGTGTGATTGGTGAGGGAAAAATGGAAAAGAGCATCTTTTCTCCACAAAAAAATTGCCGAATCTTATGGCCAACAAACGGAGGAGGAAAGAGCCAACTCCACATACATAAAGTCATCTGGAGTTGCAAGCAATGACCTCTCAGGCATTAGCATGGAGTTGTTCAGCTAGAAGTAAATGGAGTAATGGAAGAAACTGTAAGAAAAGCAATTTGATCCATAGTCAATCTGGATTTCTCTAGAAAGCACTGTTCATTGAGAGGATAAAAATACTGGCCTAAGAAAAAAGCGGGAGTCACTTCTTTACCTATTAAGTTAAATAACAGCATTAAAACCTTAAATCCTGGTGTAATTTTGTAGTGCTTTTTCCCCTTGAAGATCAAGAAATGATACACTGCTAAATTAATTATTTAAAAAGGTAAACAAATAAAGCCACACCTTTTAAATGGAAATCTTAAATCAGCACCTTTGACAAAGAACATATGAACAGTTTAATCAGGAAACTAATTCTGTAAGATAATAGATTACGAGGCTTTCTATTAGCTTCAATGTACCACCCACTCTCCTCCAATGTTTTATTTAGCAAAAAGGGTGAACTGGTAGCATTCACAATTGCATGCACACATACTTCCGAGTTCCAGAGAGTCCATATATAGCAGAGAAATAAGCTCTCTAACTACGCTTCATCTTGTCTTAAAATAGATATTCAAAACAGGTTGGCTGAGCTGCAACTGCCTATCACTCTACTGAATATAAAAAGCATCTCATGCAAGTGACTCCGCTATCAGCAAATACATGGTAGGGAAAAAAAAAAAATCAAGCATCAAGAGACAGGCATCTCTTATAACATGCCATCTGCTCCAGGTTTTTGAAAAAAGCTTAATTTTCTACTGTATTTTAAAGATGCCTTTTGTCTCCCACTACAATGAGAATACCTTTCTTCATCAACAGGAAGCGTCAATACTATTTTAAACCCAAATTAATATGCCAGCACCAAAGGCCAAAGACTATGCTTTCCACCGCACATCTCAAATCCTCCTTTCTCGCACACTTCAACAGGGAGAAGCAGAAGAAAGATAAACCCCATAAAGTTCCATTAAACCTTATGAAACTACCACTCACCCAAGAGACCGAGACAGGACTGACAGTGCTTTCCATTGCGTAAGAAGTAGTGTTTTAATTAAAAAAATAATAATAAAATAAAGCATTATGCCTTACCTACTGGAGAGATTTTTCACTATCAGACATCAAACCTTGCTTTCTCTTCGGGGATAACGCCCCAAATACTTCCAGCTAGCACAAACTCTACCTGACTCTCTCTAGATCTCAGGTCATGGAAGAATTGCGCTGGGCGGGGGCTCGCGCTCACAAGAAAACTTGTCAGCCCAGAATCAGACCAACGACTACCGTGCTCCTGAGGCCCTGCTCCCACAAGGTATTTAAATGCTTGCCCAACACCTGTTGCTTATTCCATTACTGTGGAATTCCCATAGCTTCTCCAAAGCAGTACACACCTTAATACCCAAGTGAGGAGCAGATGAGCTCCTGGCTCAGACATTCAGCCATGCCACACTTCTGCATAATGACAATTTGACCTAACAGACAAAAGACCATAAAAAAGAACAATAAAAAGAAAACTATCCATATTTAACCTGGGGGAGGGAAAGAATAAAAAAAAAAAATAAATCAGCTACAGCTTTTAATGACAGTACTATTTTTAAGCTCTAAAACCAGGCCAACTCAGCCTGTTACATCATGTGGATTAATCAGATGCTACAGTATTTACTAGGGTTAAACCTAGGGGATAAAGGTTACATAATGGATTCAGTCCAACTTAAAGTGGTCAGATCTTTCAAATAAATATGCACCTTTCCTCTTTGAACACCTGGACAGGAATAATCAATTAAACATAAAGAGAAGTTCAAGTTTAACAGGCTTCTAAAAATCACATTGCATTCAAAAAATCCAGTTCAGAGAAACAAATGGAGGCAATACACCACCCGAAAGGCCACAAACCCATGCAAATTTTGTCACACTTATCTTTGCTCTTCATGTCCCCTCTAATACTGTTACTAAAGCACTATGAAATATCTTTGTATACCACATACATAAAACATCCCCTTGGCCTACACTCCTTTCTCCTTTCTGTTCTTTGCTTCACTGTGATCTTGGACTTGCCTCATTTTAGACAAGCTCTCCAATCATAATTAGATCCATATACAACTACTGCTTTTCCAAAGGCTGTATTTGTTTTAGAGGTTACCACTGAGTGCCATCAATGAGGCATCTTGATTTTCCCACTCTGCTGAGTACAGTTTTAGCCATTCCTTATCCTTCCTCAAGTCCCTTCTACCAGAAGTCTGATGAAAACATTCAATGCTCTGATAAAGAAATAATTACCCAAGCAAACCATAGAAAAATCACAAGAGGCCCAGAAAATAGTGCTTGCCAGAGTTAGTAATATTCCCAATTTGAAAAGTTAACCTGCTCCCTTTGAAGAAGCTACAGTTCTACATGTCTTTCACAGACAAATAAGCAGAGAGAAAATGTGTACTGCCTATTAACACATTAAATATATACATATAGCAGCATATTGGTAATGCATAAAAAGCACAAAGATTTAAAATTGAAACCAATACAGAATCTTACAGTAAGCATAATTCAGCTGAATTATTATACATCCAGTTAGCATTTCAAATATTTCTCCCTCGCTCCAAGATCGCTCTTATAGTGCATATGCTCCTCTGCCACTCCCTTTCAAAAAGAGGAAGCCGTACAGCAGTCTCCTGTAGCATGCTCACAAGGGATGCTGAGGTGCAACAGAGATGCGGGCATCTCCGCTACACCAGGATGCTGCCTTTTTCAAGCTCCTTCATTTTTAAAACCAATGAACAACGGTGGTCCAGTCTTACGAGCTCCAAATTCTGCAACAGGAGGCTAGAAAGACATATTTACCGTCTGTGCATTCTTCATAATACCAGTCCAGTTCATAATAATCTGCTTCGATGAATTTCTGCATAGTCAGTATCCTTCAGCAACATAGACGAGATTTCACTTCGCTGCTAAGGTCAAGTGAAACGCAGCCATGCCTTCCTGCCTTTGCAAAAGACCGTATCGCAAGGAAGCTCACAGAAAGCTGAAAACGAGCTGCACATCTTCAATGAGGTTGCAACTAAAAATAAACGGGGGGTGTGGAGGGCGTATTTGGGGAAAAAAAAAAAAACCAACAAAAAAAAATAGAAAAAGGATACAGAAGAGAGAAGCAGATGCCCTGGCAGCTGCTCTAATAAAGAAGCTCTGCACAGGAGCCTTGGATGGGTGTTAACAAAATCATCCTATCAAAAGGCTGATGCGCTGACGTGGGGGACACACACCACCGCCTGGCTGTTTCTAACTCATTCCTTTCCTCCCTAGTCTCCACACCTCTTTCCGTCTAACATGTTGCCATGGAGACGAGCTGGCTCCAAAAGAGATGCAGAGATGAAGAAAATGCCTTTTGCCGTTTCTGGCTCTACAGATCAGAAGTACCCCTCCATACTGGAAACTGAAATCCTTGCTCAGAAAGACGATAGGGCTCTCTGCTGAACAGCAGCATCACGCCATCGCAATCCACTGGGTACATGCAGTACATTAATAATGAAAATCTAGTCCATTACTACTCTCCTCCGCACAGTCTGATAAAAGCCTGCCTTCCCCACGGAAAATGAAGCTACATTAATGCTTTGTTACACTGTTCTGGGCTGATATAATAAAATCCTTTATGCATCCTGTTATTGCAAATGTGGCAAACAAAAAATGGAAGAACCAGAGAAATGAGGACAGCAATACCTTTCCCCTTGCAATAAAAGCTAATCCGCTTCTACTTTTTGCCCTCTAAGTGAACCACTGACCTTTTTTTTTTTTCTTCCCCAAGCATCTAAGCTTCATAGTCAAAAGCAAGGGGTTAGGACAAACTTTCAATACTCCATTCCTAAAATGCTGAAGGTCGTCACACAGAATAGCGTGGTGTTCATGATCAATGTTTTGGAAATTAAAGAAAATACTTCTCTTTTGCAGCATCGATTAAAATAGTGTTTTAGCTATTAGAAGAGAATCCATCTGAGAAACAGATGACATTAAATCATCTCCATCAAACAGAGCAAACAGCACGTCTGAATCTGTGCAGGTACAGTTACCCAAGGGATGACATCCATTTTGTTCGTAACCACCACATATTCTCCATCCCTTTCTCTCCCTTTTCTTGGAAACTATTTCTTTGCAAACCCCATTAGAAGCATTAGGATAGATTACGTTTCGATATATGGTAATACACAAGGCAGGAGGCTGTATTGGGCCTGACAAAGGTGTCTGTCTAGCCGAAGGCTCCATCTACAAGAAGAGCCATGAACAGGTGAGGGAGAACTACCCAATACTTCATCAACGCTCCTCTCAACCTCCAGGTTTTTCCAGCTTCAGAGACAGCCTGAGGCAGATACAGTTCCTACTTTTAGTGATTCTTCAATGACTTATTCTGTCTATTCTTGAGCCCATACACATTTTTAGCACCTCCAACATCCTCTTGCAAGGAATTCCACACAGCTACTATTCATGATGTAAGAAACCCTTGCCTTCTGCTTTACAACTCACTTTTACGAACTTAATTCTGCTTCCAGCTCTGGAAATCTGAACGCTCCATTCATCTCTCCTTTCCAATCACTGACGATTTTGCAGATTTTTATTAAGCTCTCTCTCACTCTTATCTAGGTTGTTACCACTTACTCTACACCTTGACTGGTACCAGTTTGCTTTGCTGTAACAGAAACTGGCAAGGCATAGTCAGGCTATGCAGAGGAAAATACATTGGCTTCGTAACCACATTAATATTTCAGCTTTAGTGGTATAAAAAATTATCACTGTATTAATTTTGAGCTTGGGAATTGCCACTTGCCTTTTACGTATTGATAGCCGAAGCACAGATTAAGAGATCTCTTCACACATCTGCCACACATTTGTCAGTGGCAATTGGCCACCTTATTTACTCAACTCCAAAGTTCTAGTCCACAGCAAAATTTAAATACAACTTTGCCCGCAAGTACATTATTTCACCAGAAAATAATATACTTTTATGTCTGCAAATTAAAAATGGGGAAAAAAAAAAATCACCGTGTTCATCCTACAACACAGTAACCTATTCAGCAATATGCACAGGATTTCCCTCTGCTCAGCACTGGTGAGGCCATAACCTGGGATACTGTGTGCACTTCTGGGCTCCCCAGTGTAAGAGAGACATGGACATACTGGAGAGAACCAGCGAAGGGCCATGAAAATGAAAGGACCATCCCTCCTATGAGGAAAGGACGATAGAGCTGGGACTGTTCAGCCTGGAGAAGAGAAGGCTTGGGAAGATCTCATCAGTGTGTATAAATACCTGAAGGGAGGGTACAGAAAGGATGGAGCCAAGCTCTTTCCAGTGGTGCCCAGTGACAGGACCAAAGGTGATGGGTACCGGCTGAATCACAGGAAGTTCCCTCTGAACATCATCATTATTATTATTATTTTTAATTGAGGGTGACTGATGACTGACACAGCCTGCTCTAGAGGACTCTGCTTGAGCTAGGGGCTTTGGACCAGATGAGTTGCAGAAGTCCCTTCCAACCTCAACCATTCTGCTATTCTATGATTTTGTAATTCAAGGGCCTCCATCCGTTTACTTCATTTGTTTAATTGCCACAGACTAAGATTCTTTGAACTTCTTTCATTACACAAAATACTTATTTTTTAACTTCCTGGACAGTGGGAACATGGTTTCAGACCACTATGAACTTCAAAGATTCACAGAAACTGAGGTGCTAGAGCTCATCCTTGACCCTTGTGAGATGCTCCTGAGCCAGGAAGCAAAGTGCAATCCATGTCTCTAAACTACTGCTTTGTTTAACTTTACTCTTACGTCCTTCTCCCCAAGCCAACCTTAGTACCTAGACCCAAGGCCTGCAGCTCTCCCGCAGGAGGGGGCAATCAGTCAGTCTCTGGCTGAGGAAATCCAGTTGGGGTAGGACCTAAGCCAAGCTAATCAACCTGCTCTTGGCTGGAAGCACTGCCATTCTTGGGAGGCTAACTCAAAGTGAAGCAGCACAGCCTTAATCCAGGAGCCACCACATTTATTGACACTTCCCCCCCTATCTTTTGTTACTTCTGCATCAAGCTAACCTTAGCCCTCCTGAAAAAAGAGGTACACTGAGATAACAAGGGTCTGAAAAGCAAAACTTACTCTTGTTTTGACAGGGATCACATTATTTTGGGCTTCATTCTGCTGATTTTTAGTATGCTTGATATTGATGTGAAAGCAATACAGTAAGTGCACCTGACCTCCAGGTTAGTAAATCACAAAGGATTATATAAAAGCCACTAAAAGCCTTTGGACATGCAAAGGTCATATAATTATCTTTTTTTTAAAAATAGCATATTTTGAATAGTAGAAGCATTTTTGCCAAATGTGATCGTTCTGCCCTCACGCCATGCCATCTTGAAGCAGAGGAATGTGACAAAGCACTCCAGCCCCAGCTCAGAGTTGCAGAATTCCAGTTACACACGCTCACAAAGCAAGAACTGCACATGCTATTAAATGCAATTAAGGCTACACTGTTAAAATACTGTCAGAGAAATATAAAGGTTCCTATGGCAACGTTAACTCGATTGCTCTGCATATAAGCTATTTGTTCCACTTGTATTATTTTTGTCCAAAAGGTAATTTCAGTCTGGTAATGCTATTAAACAAGCATTTCAAATATAAAGAATGAACATTGGCTACCAGCTTAAATTGCTGCAGGGACTCTCTCCTTTTTATCTCCCAACGTTTTAAACAAAGGAAATCTTCAACGTGCTAGAATTTTCTTCTCACTGTCCTTGCCCCTGCACACACACACACTTTGAATGGGACAGGGTAAAAATAGTTCAAGGTGGGGGGTTTGGGCTTTTTGTTTATTTGTTTTATTGACATTTTTCTATAGATCTGATTGGAAACATCCTGGTGTAATCCAGAAAGGGCATTATTTTTCTGTGGAGAAATATCACCTGTGTGGCCAAATGATTTCATAACTCCTCAAGAGACTTAGAAATATGGGATAAGTGTATGAACTTATGAAAGCAGCGTGAAGAGAGAAACCCTGGACAGACAGAATACTATATATCCAGGTAGCCACATGCGAGCATCCCTTCAGTTATATGAGAAACATAGCTCTACAAAGGGGGAGGCTGGAAAGGTTGTCAAGTCAAACATCAAAGCCGGACGAGGCCGACAAAACAGCCGCATACTCACAGAACACTCTTTCAGCCCCTGCAGCCCTACTGTTCCTTCCTACAGCTACACATTGTGATCAGAACAGTACATTTGCCTGGTGGACAGCTTCTGCAAACATTAAACTTCTGTGTAAATTTAAATATCTATGTTACAACATTGCATTCGGCTGGGGTATTACTTTGTTACTTGCCTAAAAGTTCGTAGGAAACTTGAGGTTCAGAAAGATTTCAGGTAACTGATCCGTAACTATGAAGGACATGCTTTTTTCCTATTCCAAAGCTAAGTACAGTTACTCACTTTCATTTGGCGCTCCCTTCCAGCTGCTGGACTTTGTTCTATTTGTCTATGTAAAGCTTTAAAGCAAACAAAAACCACCACTTTTATCCATTCTCCACAGAGCAAAACATACAGATCGATAAAGAATTTTGGCGGCCAACTCTGATCGTCTAGGCTAAGCGCTCCTCAAGTTCATGGTTACAAAGGGGAATTATTAGGCACAAAAGTTGACTTGAAAAGCTCACGAGTCCTCTCCTCTTTTTCTTCTGCTGCAATAAATCCATGCCATAGGTCAACACTAACCTCAACTGCTTAAATTAGCCAGGTTACGAAAATTATACAAACCTTTTCCCTTATTTGAAGAGGATTTTTGACAAAGATAATTTAAACTACCCCGTTTATAAACATGGCACAGTCAAGGATGCAGTGAACCATGTTGCTAGGATGCAAAGCAGCATCTCTGCTGGCAAACTATTCAAAGAATGTCATTACATAGTGTGTCCCTATAAATCCTGTGTTCCCATGCTTAGTCATTCTCAGCTTTCTTCTCCAAACCCTGTCCAATTCCAGGAGGATCCTTTGATACTGAATACCGGACTTGGATGGAGTACTTCCATGGCATTTATAACAGAGTATTACTATTATTTGATAAACTCTGGGCCACAATTCTTCTTCTCTTGGCTACAGCATCACATTAGGATGTTCAGATAATTAAACACCATATCCTTTTTTTATTTTCCACAGTTGCCACCACTCTATACCACACCAATTCCAAAGGAAATTGCCCATCCCTTTAACATTGTCTGGAGTCCTTTTTAGCAGGGCAGCTGTACAGTCCACCACCATGCAATGCATGTTGTTAATAGTCAGGCGTTGCTGCAATGTTTATTTCACAAACTGACATTTTTTAACTGGCTTTAAAAAAATAAAGTTATTAAAACCCATTGAAAAGGAACACAAGCACATTTAAAAGCCCAATTCATTTTCAAGGACAGGCTGGCAGTCTTATTTCTAAACTGGGATCTCATTTATTGTAGTGAAGAGTTACTGGTGTTTCACCTTCTAAAAAAACACTGGAGAGGAGTCATCCTGTGACTGCACATTCTGTAAGAGCAAACAGCTCTGGACAGAGATCCCTGTCTAGTGTAATATTTTGCTTAGCAAGAAGTCACTGTATCTCGCTTAACCTGAGAAGAGTGGAACTGGAGCAGTGAAAGCATGGTGTCAGCAGCTTTCAGAATTGGTATTTAGAAAAATGGGTGCTTCAGATGTGATCGACTCTCCCTCATCAAAATGGGATTACTATCCAGGGCTTCAAAAGGGTACAGGTACTTCCTACAGATGGGGCAGAACTGGTGCTTTCTGAACACCACAAGGGCACAGTGACCTCACCTGGTACAGACAAAAGACTCTTCTAGTACAGAGAACAGCCTAACTGTTCTCCCACTGAAACAAAGTGATTTAACGTGAGACGGGGCAGACAGATGGAATTCAATTACTTAAGGACAAAAACTTATTTTCCTCATGAAAGGATTATTTCTCCCTTCCTCCAAAATATTACTGGAGAGTACTATATTTGCATTTGTATGAAATAAAAATTCATGTGGTCTTCAGTAATCTACCTGCGAAACCAGCTGCGTAATTTACTTAAAGTATAATTGGACATATTTAAATATTGTAAATAGGACCATGATACCAAGAGCTGGACATTTAAAAGAATACACCCCTATCCAGCATAAAGAAATGAAAAATAGTAAAGCATTAAAGAGTCAGATTTTGTGAACTGTTCACCACCCAGAAATAATGTAAACTACAACCTCTGGGTTTTTTTGTGGTTATATTTTTCCTGGAGACAGCAAAAACATTTGTAAAATGAAGTTGAGCTTAACATCATGCTTGATTGGATGGACCAACATACTACAGTAGGATGGTTACGACCTATTTTTCTAACAAGGAAGGAAAAAAAAACCACTGACAGTCATGACTGCAACTTCCTGGGAGAGGAAATGAATGCAAGTTGCATTACATTGAAGGAATATAGGATCAGGGAGCCCAGGACTAGACCCAGCACTCCAGGTGTGGCCTTATCAGTAGTGAGGAGAGAGGAAGGATCATCTCCCTTGACCTGCCGGCAACACTCTGCCTCATAATAGCCCATGATACCATTAGCTGCCTTTGCAGCAGGGACAGGCTCATCTTCAACTTTGTGTCTGCCAGGAGCCCCCCAGGTCCTTTTCTGTGAGGCTGCCTTCCAGCTGGTCAGATTCCAGCATGCACTGGTTCATGGGATTGTTCCTTCCCAGATAGAGGACTTTGCACTTCCCTCTGTGGAATTCCACAAGGCTCTTCTTGACTCATCTCTCCAGCTGCATGAGAGCACAATCCTCTGGTGTCTCAGCCACTCCTTCTGCATCCTGTCTATGTCTCTCATCCTCCCTGATGCTGTGCAGCCTGCTGTCTTCCTCTCCTAACTTCTCCACTTGGTGACAGCTCTTCAACAGCAGCACACCTCCTGCAGAAAAGAAGGCTGTCTCTCCCTACCTCAAGGAGAAGCCTGAGGCACTCTCGGCAGCCTGGGACTTGCAGGGCTGCATGCACCATCTGAAGCTCTGTCTGGGTTAAAGTCGCTCCCCTGGCAGGGACACATGCTCCAAAACGTGGGGAATGCACCCTGTGGCACATCACCACCATATCTGAGGGTTTAGGCTGTTCTGAGCTCAGACAAGGACCCCTTCTTTGCATCCTTCCACACAAACTGCTGCATCTGTCAGCTGTCTCTGGGAGCCGTGCTCCAGACCTGGCTGTCACATAGGGGTCTTCCAAGCGCCAGCTAAAAAAGTGCTTGACCATCCCTACATCATCAGCAGCTGCAATGAGGGCTCCAAGCACCCTTGGATCAAGGGCAGCTGACATCTTCTCAGAAGCCACTAGAGCTTCCTCAGGCCCACATCCCTGTGGCTCCCCTTACCTTGCCCTTACCTGGCAGCAGCAGACACCCTCAGGTTTCTCAGAGGGTTCCTCAAAGTCCCCAGACGAGCCTGGGCTCTGTCCCCAGAAGCTCCCAAGGCAGAACCCAGACTCTTGCACAAAGTGCTGTGTCTGTTCACTGTCTCTGGTAGCTGTGCTCTAGGCCTGGCTCTTATATAGACCTCTCCATGGCCACCAGGGTGCATGACATTCCCTAATCTGGAGGCAGGGAGATGGAATGTCACTTTGCTGTATCATGCATTCACACAGCACATTTTGGATTGGCTTTAAAGGCACTCTGCCTCAAGAGTTTAGTGAGTCTGGTAAGATGATGTTTGATTTACTTGATTATGCTTTAGGGTCAAACCAGTGTTTTGTTCATTTGGTAGGGACCGGCTGAGTCTTCAGTTTGAAGCATATGAAGAAAATAATGACAGATATATGCTTTGGAGTTTTGGAATGTAAAAAAACAGCTACAGCCCTATTATGCTGTTCAGTACCTCCCAAAAGATATCTTCATCCAAGTGTGAAGACTCCATTTCCCAATCACCAACTAAATTTTACAAACTAATTCTCTGCATCACCTATCCCAGGCTGATAGCTTAAGTTCCTCTAAAAAGCTGCAAATAAGTTAAAATGCTTGTTTATTTAAATATCCATCTTTCTACCAGTTACTTCAAAAATCAATCCAAAAGGAGGGCTAAGTAGACTTGTGTCCACACTCTTGAGTGACGCTGCCCAGCAGATACTGTAACTGCCAGTCTTTATGGTCAGGAATTGGACTGAGGATCTCAAAACCAAAGAGCCAGAGGAAGGCAGAAAAATCTGCTCTAACAAACCACAGCAGTATCACTAAGGGTCATTTTTGACTCCTATCCTGTATGGATCAACACAGTAGGAAACACAGCATGCTTCCACCAGCAGCTTATAAATCAGCATCTATCTCAGCACGTAGTCCAAAAACTGCAAGCGTTTTTTTCAGAAGTCATTTAGAAATCAAATGCCCTCCTTGCTTAATTGCTCAGACTTCAAACCTCTAATGTCCATATACAACAGTTACAATGACAACATTCAGCGTGTAAGCCTTACGAAGCTTAACAGAATACTATTAAAAGTCAAAAGCTAGATTTTTCAGTTCCAAGCATAACTCTTGTCAAGTCATCTGAATTCCAATCAAAACCAGTGAGCTGTATAAAAGGAGTTCCATAGGAATGAAATAGCCAACTGCAATCAGTGTTTTGCCTAAAAGTTTCCATGTAACTTGTGGAGGGAGATTTAAGACAAAGGATCCAAACATCCCTTGGTATGTATTTTTCTTGCCCACTACAGAGAAAGTAGTTCTAGGCAAGATCACCACTCCTGTTGCAATATCTTGCAATGCACATCCTCCATCCTATTAAAAGGAGTTTAGACAATATAAAACCTTGCTGGAAATGGCAGAACATTATAGCTTCAGCATGATAAGGCTGCACTATTTGTGAGATATTTTTACTTAAAGTTTGCCTTCCATAGTGAAAAGAGTATGGAGGAACCCACTGTTCTAATAATAATGACTGAAGAACAATCCTTGTTACTGCAAAATGCCAAGAAAGAAATAGTTTTTTCAACATTTTGCAACTGTAAAGATTAAAATACCATCCAAGTATCACAATGAATTTAAGAAATCTGAAGGTGCCATTGAAGGAGTGACTTTAGCTCATTTTATAGATCTGTAGCATTCTTATCCTTGATTTATCTTGTATTACAACTTACACAATATTTATGTAAGCCTACAAGAACAGTACTAATAAGCAAAAACATAACATCTTTCTTAGTATTTGCTAAGAAAAACTAGTTTGTAAATTTGGTTACTGACAGAGAACAGAGAAACTGCTCAACAGAGAAACTAAGGTTTCAGTCATTACTGAAATCACCATAAGCATGCACACACACATCCACACCCCTCCAAAATCTCATTGCTTTTTGGTTTTAATAGGTCAGATCTTGACTCAGTTGTAAGCACTACACACAGTCAGAAGATTAAGCAGAACAAGTTCAGTAGACTTAAGAACCAGAGAAGAGTCAGTATTAAAGCACACATCGCTGCCATACGGCACTTGGGCATCCAAGAGATGAGTGCAGCGTAAATACTCGCCCTGTATAGACTTTTAGATGACAAGTCTTGCTAGTCTGGATCTTAGTAATCAAACTAATTGAATTCACTGTTTCTCATTATACGTCAGCTGCAGAAGATACTTCATTCTACTGAAGATCTTCCCAGGCCACAGTGGCTTCCCTACTCTGTCTTTGCCCTGTAGTTCTCTCTTCCTCCGTCCACACTTGTGCTTAACTTCTAGTACGTGCTTAATGCTTGGTTTCATATTTTAAGGAGAAATAATAGAACACAAGAACAGGTGGCATTTTGTGAATATCAAATTACTTTAGAGGACCGTTGCACTCCGTGCATCCTTTACAGTAAGGTCCTATATGTCATTATGCTCTCTTAAATATGAACTTACAAACCCAAGGAGACCTAAAGAAGCAATCAACAAAAGACGAGGAATATAAATGGAGATGTCCATTAAGACAGTGACCTTATTAAAAGCATTTACACTCTCTTCATTTTGCAAACCAGAGGAGATGTTTTCTCTTTTCACTCAAAAACAACTGACTTCTTAAATTCAAGCGTTCCATTGTGATACACTTCCTATGGTAAAAAGGAAACCCATCCGTCTCTGTCCCCTGACACAGTACCTGTTCAGTTACAGTGAAAAAAGTATGTGTGAGCATTACTAGCTACTAATCTACTTTTTAACTGAATGAAAATGCATCTGTATGCTTTAAAAGCTTGATAATAGACCACTCCAGACACCCATCAACTCTTCAGAAAACTCCATCATTTCAATGCTTCTACTTCAAAGGACAGCAATGCAGCTGGCAGTTACCTTATATGCTGAATCACTCCTGGAAGTAATATTTTCTCATGGATTCTCTCCTGGGAGCAAACGTAAACACAGATGAACTCAAACTTGAGAATAGTGTCACTACAAGTGATTTAGATTCTTTCACAGATAACAGTGTTTGGGGACACCTGAATCTATCCAAACAACCACAAAGCCTCTCTTACGATATATAAATGTATTATTCAAAAACTCAAAATCACAGACAAACAGGTATGGAGTAACACAAGTTCCCTATTAACAAGCCTGTGTTATAGAAAAGGAGAATACTAGGATGGATAGGGAAAACAACCTATAACATGCACAATGGATGTATGTGAACATAGCGCATAGGCCTAATACAGAAATCATATACTGTAATTCATATACAAATGACATTTTAAACAGCAAATAAATTCTTTGGAAGTACAGTTCTCAGAGAGAGATAGCCCATGGAGAATTAGAGCGCTGGTTTCTGAGTGCAGTTAATGTTTTGGGTTGGGCTTGCGAATCGATTAGAGCTTTTTACTTAACCTTTCTGACAAGTTTTCTCCCTTTCATGTTGCCATTCTAAAGTGGGAACAAATAAAGACAATAGTAGGGCTTAACAGGCATCTATTTTCAAAATCATTTTACTTACTAGGCTTAAGATAGACACATTTTTTAAATCCACTTCAGGGCACTTTACAAGACTTAACCAAAAGTGCATTTGAACAATTATTTTCATTTTGAGCAGAGATTTAAAATTTGGCCACGAAGTTTTAAAGTCTGGTCAAAAAGGTAACTACAAATCCAACTGTACATTGCTACACATATACTATATATATATTTATTACGCAGGCACACACACACACTTTTTTAATATATATATATACACACATACATATATATATATATATATTACACACACACATATATATATTTAGAACTCCCCACTTTCCTACTTCTGTGGGCCTTGAAATATTTTTAAGCAATCCAGTACTGCGGTTCAAAGACATCTATCTTGTTCAAAACTTACAACAGGAGTGGGGACAGAGCTGGAGATATGGATCACAATTAAGAGAGAGGTTAAAGAGTCACTGAGTATGGTAATGAGCCTACAGCAGAAGGGAGGAAAAAAAGCAGCTCTCAATTACCGCCCCCCAAAATCAACCTCCGCTGCCCTTGGATGGCGGGGTGGGAATGTAGTTACAACCAGTGGAAAAACAGACACGTTCTCCTTCCCTCATTCTGGTTGTTCACAGTAGACACCGGAACACCATGAAAACAATGAGTTACAGTGCAAAACCATCACTATTGTGTTACCCTTCAGATTATTTCCAAGGTAAGTAGTTACACTTTAACTGGTGTGGTGAGAGGTTATGAAACATTGCTCTTCCTGAGAAGTTCTCTCCTTAAACAACAGGGAACCTTACAAAAGACATATTTACATATATTAATAATGCACAATATTTACATATATTAAAACATGCACAAACATCCCCCCTGTTGTCCAGCATTTCTCAGTCTATGAACATTTCCTGAATAAAGCCACACGGTATACCTCCCTCCCTGGTAAATCCTGGTTTCGAAGCCGATTGACGCTATAACATACCAGGAACCATAAGCCCTCAAAAGACTTAATTTCACATCCAAAAATATTCTGCACTAGCACAAGTTTTAATATTAATTTTATTTTCATTATCTTCGTGTGTCCCTAAGAAGCTTGAAGAAGGCTAAGCAACAATCTGTACAAGTAGTGCATTTTAATTCTGATAAAAGTATTTATTTTGCAGCTAATCCTTTTCTGTTGCAGCAAAACTGATGAGTTCTTCCTTCAGTTAAGGAAAACTTTTGACAGATTAGGAAATTTCATTTTTATTATTTGTTAAATTTAACTATGTCCATAGAATTCTTAGACCACAAGGATACTGTTTTGAAAATAGAGGAATTTTGTAAGATTATACTAAAACTTTCCAATAGAGGAGTTACAGTATTTGCTAACCCCCTCATCAATGTTTTTAAAACAAACTGAACAGGTAGAGGAGTGCCTTAATTGCAGCACTGAAAATGAATCATTGTGCAAGCAACCACACCCTGGAAAACACTCTCCAACGTGATGATGGTACAATTCACAGGACTTTTCTGCCAGCTTAACAAACAAAAATATTATTTTAAGTATTTTTTCCATAAACCAATGTTTACTATCCATGCCATAATTTCCAAACATGCTGAAGTTTTATGATCTTGCACTCGTGTATAGATGCATTATACAACTTGTTCACGATAACTTAACAAGGGTAAAGTCAGAGATCTCCGTTTCCAGGGTATCAGTGTAAGGCTCAACCCAAATTTGCATAAACTTCTCAAACTATCTATACACAAGTAATGGTATATAAGCAGTAAGGAATAAACTTTTCTTTACGGAAGTTATCCTTGCTTGGTTCCTGTTCTTTAGGCAGTTATTTCCCAATGAAAGCAGAAAACATACATTGTGGCAGGAATTACACTCATAACATTTCCTCATTCAAGCCACTTGATTGGATGAAATCTTCTATCACTACAGAGTTGCAGTCATTAAGCTTGTAAGCTAAAAACTGGATAAAATTGTTTAAGCACTCACAGTTACAAGCAGCCACTGCTATCTGATTTCTCTGCTGTGCGTAGCTTCATTTTGTATCCACCCCCAACAGTCACACACTATTGCAAGTGACATGGACCACCAGTATCTCAGCTGGGAGAGCCAGGATGCTTCCAAAGGGATTTTTTGCCTTCCTTGCCCCACTAGCAAAACATGTTTCCCGTGGTTATTGCAACAGCCCACCCGCACAGACTATCTTATTCACGACACAAGACCAATCCGGTTACCACAGACTTTGGAAACCTGGCATTTCAAAACATGTCTGTAAGCAGACTTCTGCCATCGTTACAGCAACACTAATGGACTGACACAAAACAAGGAGCTATAGCACAACTGACTCCACAGACCAGCTTTAGCTCACCTCTCCCCCCTCCCACTGTTTTTGGCCGGTGTAAGCTATCTACTAAAATACTTAATACCTTCTACTGAAGCACTACAGTCAGAAACTCAGTTCTTCATATTCTTAATGTTTTTCTTCACCAGCCTTGCTCCTTACAAAGTGAATTCTCCGGGTGCTTCAAAAAGCGAGCCATCTTTGCACAGGTTTGTGTTGAGCCCTGTAACTCATCTCTTCTGAGCTCCACAGTGCCGTCTAACTACTATAGCTTCAGCATAAAACCTATTGGCTCGATACTCTACAGACTATTTTAACATGCAACACATACACAGGTGCCACAAAATTGCATGTTCATGGGAAGCCATGGAGGATGGGGGAAAAAGGAACAACCTTTTAATCACACATTACTCACTCAGCAACTAGAGGATGAATCACAGAAGTTTTCTCTACTTGCATATCTTAAGTCAATATCCACAGTGGAAGAACTCAGACAGACATTCACCATGATAAAAGCATTTACAGGCTCAAACAAAAGAATGCAAAACCAAGGTCACAGCACTACACACTTTCCCTTCAGGCACAAAAGATACCTTTTTGTCCAACAGTACAAATGTGAACAAAAGAAAGAATGAAGAGGCAAGTCATCCCAACCAAATGCTCAGAATTTGGTTCTTCACAAGCCTTTCCTAGAAGGGTAAGCTGCAGAAAAATGATTTGATGTCATGCTGTGATGCTGGCACATAGTGCCATCAGACAACAGTGCAATGTGTCAGAGAACATGAGAAATTTAGACATTTAGACCTGTCTAGACTTTCTACATTGCATATGTACAGAAAATTTCAGTCTCTTGCCAGAGAGATCACAAGCAAAACCAGGTATTTCAGTTTCACCAATATAATAATATGATAATGTGAAGAGGTGTGTGCACAGATTACAAATGCAACTGCTGTTTCTCATTAAATGCTTCCTTTGTTTTCTATCTACTGCAAACTTGAAGACCAAAGCAGTAAATCAAGAACAGCTCTCTTGCTTTCCACAGTTGTAACAAAATTGCACAGATTCTTCAGAGAAGATACCAAAAATAGCATATTTCATTTATCAGTACAATTTCTGCATTTTTGACTTACGGAAGTATTTCAAGGTCTCTTCTATCTGCTCAGTTGTTAAGTCAATATTCGCATCGGGGGAAATGAGAGGTGTATGAAGCCAGTCGTCGTGGTCATAACCATAGATTGTATCTGCTCTTAGCTTATAATGAGGCAGCTGCTCTTCCAGGAGACTGATGATTTCAACTTCAGGAAGGTTGGTACTATTGCACACATCTGGTAAGAGAAGAGGACAATGTCTATTAGTTTCTTTAAATTGAGTACTACACGTACAAGCTAGCAAAGATGTCAGTTTGTTTTGGCACCAGCAAGATTTTTCTGCATGTAGAAAACAGCTAGATACTGATTGGTTTAGAACATAAGACTTGCACAAATGATCCCAAAATAGCATCTTTACTAGCAGAAAATAGAAGGGCATGCTCTTAAGGACAAAAAGCCCAATCTCCAGAAGCAGGGACTCATCTACTGAAGAATAAGGTTGGGGGTGAGGGGTGGAACTAGAGAGCAAGTGACCATTGACCAAGACAGGGTACTTACAACCTGGGTATAGAGTACTGCATACAGGAATTTACATTTTTGATGTTCTATTTGACAGATTAGTTTTAGCTTGCAAGCTTTACATATTTCTGTCTTTGACCACAGTTCAATAGCATTATTTTTTTTGCCTTTGCTGCTGGCAGATTTTTCTCAAGAAATCCAGGATCGCAAGAGGAAACAGTGTCACAGTTCACACCTAAAATGCACTGGTAGAGGTGGAGTCAGCTGAAAGAACTTCTAGGGAACCTTTTGACACTATCTTGACCTGCATTCTGTGATATCAGTCCCTCATGTTCACAAATATATCAAGTTTGCACACAGTTTTAAAAAAGGGTACCGACAGCCATCAACAACTGCAAAAATGGTGCAATTAAAATTGGAGATTTAAATTCAGGACAAGAGGGAGCTGAGAAATTTTAAGACAGAAAGTTACAATTCAACATAAAAACTTTTCCACCATAAGGATGGTCAAACACAGGAACAGGGCTGCAGAAAGCCTGGGAAACCTCCCATCTTTGGAAAGATTGACAACCTGACTAAACAAGGCCACGAGCACTCAGACCTGCTTTGAGAAGACATCATAAGAGATGACCTCCGGAGGTACCTTCCAACCTATATTATTCTATAATGAAGAATTTTTTGTGTGTGTGAATATCCAGAACAGGCCTGATCATTTTAAACATATACATTTTAATTACCATATAAAATTAACTACGATGTCTTGCTAAGTAATTATTAAGAAACGGAGTAACTCCTGGTATGTTTCCCATAAATACTTAAGTGCAATCTGCATTCCCATTTCCGTTCCAGGACAAAAAAGGAAAGAACACAGCCCCACCACCACCACCCCCACACATGCAAAAATAAGAAAGAGCGAGGACTAAGGAAGCTCAAACGCTGTGCAACGCAGCTCCATCTTTAACCACTGCCATAACT
Source organism: Limnodromus scolopaceus (assembly GCA_028565335.1). Lineage (NCBI taxonomy): Eukaryota > Metazoa > Chordata > Aves > Charadriiformes > Scolopacidae > Limnodromus > Limnodromus scolopaceus. Next base: position 47,098,696 of record JAOXNO010000013.1, on the reverse strand, counting down.
CTTGCAACTACTGTGGAGCGACTCTTGAGCAACAAACAGCAAAGACTGTCACAGCCCAAGTCCACCCCCATGGGTGGACTCTACTGCCCTGACCAAGCTCATCAAGGACCAGCACCCTCTGCCCACCGACCCAGGAGCCCCACTTAATCCCAAGCTCCCCTTATCCTCCCCGGTGCAGTGCTGTAGGGTAGGTCTGAGCCCAGCTCTGTCCCCTGCTGGCACAGATTCATTGCTTGGGCTTCCTGGATTGACTACAAGGTCCACTCAGTATCCGGAATCATAGAATCACAGAATCGTTAGGGTTGGAAGGGACCTTAAAGATCATCAAGTTCCAACCCCCCTGCCCTGGGCAGGGACACCTCCCACTAGAGCAGGT
>JAOXNO010000013.1:47087893-47098220 GCA_028565335.1 Limnodromus scolopaceus | reverse complement strand
AGAGTCAGTTTTGACCGTTACTGCCAGCACCTTTGCCCTGCTCAGGAACAAAAGGACCGGGCTCTGTCAACAAGGATCCTGCCCTTCCCATCCTGCGGACGCACTCAGCTGCTGGCAGGGCTGCTCTTGCAGTTCCCTGACAAAGAGACCTACTTTCTTAAGAGAGAAAAATCATTACTGCAGGACTGATGCAGACCTACAGTTGCACTGCAAGCTAGTGGAATTAACCTCTGCCAGGGGAGGGAGGAATGGGGAAGTAACACATACTTTTCCATAGGCCAATAATTTCGGGGTTTTTTGTTTGTGTTTTTTTGTGGTTTTTTTTTTTTTTAAATCTAATTCAGAAATTGCATTGTCATAAGCATCATCCCGACTGCTAAAGATGACAAGAATATTACTATTCTATCAGACAACAGGGCAAAGGATTCAAAGACAAACTCACACTGGTTACCTCCTGCCTATATCCTTTACAGCATCCTATTGATTAAAACTAAAATCCACTTGGGAAAGCTGCATTATACCTTATCATTCAAGCAGTCTGCTATCATCTACCAGGAGGTGATCTCCTCTGCTTTCATCCAGGCTGTTCTGCTAACTGTTGTACATATGGAAGTGTTCTCCAAGCCTCACCACGTAAGTGAATGTGCAAAAATTAATAGGATTAGGTACCCACACCAGTAGCAATGCTATTTTTATGGACTTTGGTGCAATGCAAGAGTCAGCCTGCACACACCAGTAGCCTTCTCGGAGGACTACTAACTTACACAGAAAAATAAGACCCATCTCCCATGTTTCCAAAGCTGAGAGGTAACCAGTAACTACAAACCTTTCTTTTTCCCTGGCTACCTTTCTAATTGCTGCCAACATCCACCTTAGTGCCTGCAACCACCTGAGTTCAGAAAAGCCAGCTGATCTCCTAAAAAACACACGTTCATCTCAACTAAACATTCAAAGATGTATGTGTGCACATGCATACACAGAAGGATTTTTTATATATGTTTATTTACATACATACAGATATATAGATATAGATATACATCACGGGATTTTCTAATTGCTTTCACTGCCAAGAATATGGGGGTCATTTTTTTGTTGGTGTTGTTTTGGAGGGGGATGGTGGTGGTGATGGTGTTTGGCTCAAATGTTAGTTTGCCTCGTGAAGAATGTAAGAGTCTACACAGCCTGACTGAGGTGGTCTTCTTAGGAACAAAGAAATAAAAATTCAAACCTTTAGTGTCTTTCTGCTTTTAACTAGTATTTCAAAAGAAATTGGCTGACTTCATAGAGAAAGTTTCAGTCAAATAATTTTGTGCAGAAAAGTAAAATGGTTTGCAGTGTCAAAAACCAGCAGAAAATGGAATGCAAAAGAAGTTATCAATAAAGTTTAGCAGGAAAAAAGCCAACCCAAACCTCACGCATGCACATACACAAGAAACTCATACTCTTTCATTGTGGAAACGAAATCGACCAGAACACAGTAAATAAGCAAGAATTATAGTGGAATAAAAGTCAACCAAGACAATTCTTCTACTCTGTCATATGACAAATCTTGAGTGTTTCTGAGCAATTCCAAAGGTTTAACAGCTGGAAAAGATATTAACGAGTAACTGGAAAGGCAACTTATGATGCTATTGTCATTAACTTCTATTGCGATTTTAAAATCTGTATACCAGCAGGAAATAGAGGCAGGCTCTGATGTAATTGCCTAATTAGAAAAACAGGACACTGTAATTACACTTGTGTATGACTAAACATTAGTTCACCATTTAAATCAGCGCAATATTCTCACTGCTACCATTACACCTTCTTCCCCTTCACTTTTTCTCCCCTCCCTTTTCTGAGGTGTAGGCACTTGTTATGAGAAGATACGCCGATTAACGCCATCCCTCATCCTGAAACCCCAGTCACATTTTACAGAAGACCCTGACTGCGCTTCCAGATAGTTTTAATGAATGTTTCTGACTAAACTGCAAAGATCCTGTAAGCTAAATAAGTTATCTGCTCTGAATACCTGATACATTTATGTTTTATGATCAAATTAACTGAAGTCCAGCAGGCATAAAACTGTTGCACTTCCTCTTGTCCTAACTGGTACCTTCCTTTTAACTGAGATAAAAATAACACCACAAGCGTAAGACTAATGATCATAATAGCTTAATCACAATTATGATCAATTAGCTGATCATTAATAAAAGCGATACAACAAAACAGTTGAAATATATCCTCAGAAGTTGCTCTGTTACAGATTTTGTCTAAGCAATTTTAAACTTGTAGTTTTCTGGACATCCTTGGCAAATAGAAACTTCTACAAGGAAATTAAAAAAAACTTAAATAACTAAATGAAATATGAACTCATGATTCTTACTAAAGTGTGGGTCATTGAAGGTTCTGCTTTTGAAAGAAGAGTTAAGAAAGATTTTCTAAAGGCTCTTGCATGCTGTAGAAGTCTGCAGCTTTCAGCACTTTCTAGAAATACTTATATATAAACAAAGAAATTTGTTCATTCTTTTCCACATTATTTTTGTGAGTAATGCATTCCAGTGCTTTGCTATCTTCATGGCCTAAATGTGGTTCATGTACAAACATCCTCACCTCTTTCTGGTGCAAAACATATTTTTTGCACCATATCACCCTATTCCTCAGAGGATAAAGTTCCTCAGTCTGCTTTACAGGAGTTTTTGGCATTTTTCCTCTGTATGTTTTCTAAATGAAATTAAAACAAATTCTTTCAGATACTTCCCCTCCCTCCACCTGATGCTTCATTTTCTAATCCACTCTTTCAATAAAGATGCAAAACTGAGAAGAACGCTCCCATTGAGCTCTTTCCTGCATTTTTTCTTCCTACTTCAGTACCTCTTGGGTAATTATTAATGGATTACATATTCACTTGTTCTATATCTTTTCATACATTGGCATTTGACTGACTGGCGTATTTCCCTCCTCTGAGCACCTTAAACCTCTCCACCACCTCCCTCCCAACTTAAGACAGCCACTAAAGGTTCACCGGTTGCTTCAGTTTGTTTGCATTTCCTTAGAGAAATTTTTATTAGATTTGCTGATGTAGATACCTTTGATTATTTCATCCATTCCCTCTCATGTAAGACCTCTATCGATTTGAAAAGCACAGCAAGTTAACTTTTCTTCATGGAGATTAAACTGACCGTGGCTTTTTCTTTTTTTGGTAAATTATCTGAGGAAGAAAGAGGCATAATTTTTAGGGCGACCACGTGAGGATAAGAGTACATTTGGCTATTTTGGGATGTACACTTACACCCCTCCTCTGTTGACAAGTGAGCAAGCAGTTGATCGAAGAGAAAACGGAGTGAGAGGTCTAAAACAATAGGAGCTGACTGTATTGAAGGGGCACAGCACCTCAAGGACTGCCACTGCCCCTCTGTGCTCGTAACATCACCCAGATCATAAGACATTGAGCAGGGTGCTCTCACCCACTGCCATTTTCATCATGCACTCAGGCAACCATGTGACACATTAGGTCACTTCCCATACAGAGTTAAATATATAGTTAGCTGTTGGTGTTATGTGGACAGAAGGAACTATGCCAGCACCTCATGACCAAGCAATTCAACTTCAGTTGAACAAACTTCAACTCAAGCTAACTTCAACACGAACCACACGTAGCCAGATTTGAAGATCTCATTCCAAACAACATGGTCACCTAAAGCAGCTCAGTGTCAAACTCCATTCCCTACCAGGCTTTTGGGTTTCGCCTGTTTACAGCTATGATTGAATAGTCATATTTTAGAATGTAGAAATGAAACCAAGCTTGACTGATAAAAAGGGAGCACCTATTTCAGCAGCAACTTCACATAAAAGTAGTGATAAATTGAGAAAAAAGAATCTAAAACAAAGAGATGGGGGTGGGGGATGGTGGGTGTCGTGAAGGCGGGGAACAGATCAAAAAAAACCAAAACACACCGAACACACACAAAACATACACACAGAGGAGACAAACCCAACAAATCTCAAAGCCTGCTGTTATCTCCAGGGGTTTTTAGAAACACTCTACAACATAGCTAATCAGTGTAGTCATTGCATGGAACATAAAATATTTAGCTTGGATCTGTCTCAATTCTGGCCCAAACGATCCTCAACTTTATGGTTTTATTGGTTTGTTTTCAAGCAGAGGCTCCCCCTTTCAAGGTTAAAAGGATTTCCAGGTCTTTACAGAACCTGCTAGCAGGAGATGCTGCCACCTGGCGTTAAGAGGTGCCTTAATACCCAAAACACCAAGTCACCAACAACATTTTGTCAGCCAGTTTCTCGTTTACAGCCCATTACTGTAAATGGAACAAAACAATTTCTCATAAATGCAACCTTGCCACAAACCATGCTAAGGTCAGGGCTGTGCTCAAGAAGGGAGAGGCTAGAACACACAAGTCAAGACAATGAAGACTCCAACCAAACCACCCAGAGACCGCATCATTCCTAGAGCACCATGCTCCAAAGTTGTGGTTCTGCCGGATGCTAACACCCTGGAAACAGCTCAAAGCATCTCTGCTACCCTGAAGTGCCTCCTCTGAGAAGAGGGAAACAATTGCTGTGCAGAAGTGGTGTGTCCAGCAGAACAGCTACACTCTAGGTGGGACCTTAGGGAAGTGCTGGGCTGGCTTGTCAACTTTCAAAACACAAGGTCTGGTCGTCAGGTTGTCTCACCCACCCACCCTGAACATCTTCTTGGGGACTCTACTACATCACTACCCAGCAGCTGGTACTCAGCCCACAATCAGAAAAGGGACATCTAAACACCTTCTCCTTATTAAACAAAAAAACCCAAACCAAATGGACCTCAGTAGTCGCTCTCAGGCAAATTCTTTCACTTCCCACAACAGAATTAAAAAATTCTAACTTGTCTCAATGTTTTGAGGCAGGTGAGGAAAGGGAAGTACATAAGAGCATAGCAACAAAATCAGATGAAAGAAACAAGGAAACTCCCTGGAGAAAGCAGGAAGAACGAAGAAGTCTACTACTTTACTTCAGAGCCACCTATTCCTCTCCCTGGTTTTCAGTCCTGTCCTATTTCCCACACACATATTACACCCCCTTGACACTTAGCACTCTAAAGTTTAAAATAGAGAAACTTGAAAAAAAAAAAAAAATCAGTCTTTGAAAATGGCCTGTCAATAAAGAAATTATTTTTGAAAAAAGCACACTATACCTGAAAAGGGACAATTCCAGTGCTGGCTCCTTACTAGTTAAATAAAAGGTAGGTTCTCTGGAGGACAGGGCTACCGCATGGAGGTTAAAGTCCAGCCACATGTAACACAATAAATTAAAGTTCATCAACTTGAGGCTATTTCATGCTAAACATGAGTGAATCTAGACTGCTGCTTTTGTGTTATGTGATGCATATATGCACAGAGAGTACAAACTCAAAGTCTGTGTCCCTTCTCAGAAACCAAGGATCAGTAAGCACTTGGCATATTTTTTATCCCTGTATGTAAAATGACATAAAATTCTATTACACATGTACCATCGCACAAGAAAGCATTACATTCTCTACTATTTAAGTAGGAAGTGCCCTGTTTAAAATTCTCAGAGTATTCAGTACCTCCCCCATTTTTAAAATGAAGAAACACATAACTCCATAATGTGAAAAGTCATCCCATTCCATTGGGCTGAGAAAATTCTGGAAACTCCTTCCAAGAAAAAGTCACCTAATCTAGCTCAACAGCCACCCAAGAGGCCCTGACTATATTAGGATTGTCCTTTCTCAGCAGACCACAAGCCTAAAGCCTAATCATGTTCCAGGGATGGAAGCAAGAAAGATGGGTCTTTCTCTAAATGCTTTTCCAGTAGGTATTTCCTGGATGCTTGAGGCAACCTGGTAGCCTCATTTGCCCAATGCTTTCTGTCCATTTAGACAATCACGGAATGGAGTGAACTGGTCATTACCAGTGAGAAAAGTTCCACATAAAAATGAAAAGCAAACGGGTATATAAGAAACTTCAACCCCACAATTAGGCTGCTAGCCAGCCTACTGAAAAAGGGAAACACAGCATGTAGTAATCCATTATTTGAGCTCTATAGGCCCGCACAAACACAGGCATGAAGTTCTAATTGGGGGCCAGAATTACACGTATTTCTTGAACATTATTTAAAAATTACTCTGCACCTATACCTGCAATAGACAGAACCCCCAGAACTCACCATATTCCTATTCAATTCCAGTTCTAGGATGCCTCAAACATGGCTAATTATACTGAAATCTTACAAATACTACTGCTGAACTCGGGACTGCACACACACAATACATATGTTTTAATGTAAAATGTGCAATTAGCTTCTAGAGCAATGAAAACTACTTCCAACAACAAGAAAATTCACTCCTCCCAACTCACTGACTTGCCCAAAGGGAAAGGCAGCCTTAGCATCCTACAGATCAGAAGTCTCACTGCTGGCTGCAAAGTCAAACTGCTGGAAGAAAACCTCTTCAACAAGAAAGCTGCCTCATACCTTTAAAACTCAGACTCCTCAAACAGCCGTGGCAGCTTCTGTAACTTCACTGGCACGACAGGATTTCGGAATTGCAAGTCCTGCCACACCTTTAACCAAACCTGTATTTAAGCAGTGGTTCTTCTGCCTCTAAACATGGAAAATACTGGACAAAATCCAAGCCTTCCATGGGAAAATAGAAGACCCCATGCCAACTCTTGGATATTCTTATTCTGGGCTGCCACAGCAAGGCTTCAGCTGAACTGTAACTCGGTACCACACACGGTGCTTTCTCTCTTCCACACGTAGATCTCAACTGGACTTCCCACCTCGTGTAGGTGGGGCACCACAGGGGAGGCAAGGCAGTATTTATGGTAGCCAAGTGGGTACACTCAATCATGGAAAAGGAATTCTGGATGAGAAGTCCAGCCCATGGAGAAGAATGAATCACCCAAAGATGGATAAATTCATACAAACATGCACTAATAAAAGCAAGGATAGGAGCTGAAAAGAGAAAGATTCTCACGAGTTTGCTTTTCTTCCCCTCTCCCACCCTCTTCCCCTAAACAAATCCAGCTTCATCCCTGGAAAAGAAAGGGTCCCTTCTCCCCACAAGTTTTAAAGGATTTGTGCAAGGGTGGGGAAGCTGCACAGAACATAATCACAGTTCTTCCTTTGCTACAAAGGAGAATTGGTATGAAGGTTCAGATCATTCAATATTGTTCAAAAGAATAATGTGGTGCAGGAAAAAATCATTACGTTGACTAGGTTGCTGGCTGAAATGGAAGCAAAAATGCTGTTCCTTCAGTTCTGCCACAGTAGGCACTGGCCAAGCCTATCTGTGGAGTGGACAAGCCATGGAACTGTCTTCTCAGATAGGTCACCGGGTTCAGCCTACATCTACAGTTTTGGGTATGTAGAGCACTAATATTTCCAGCGCGTTACCTTCCTTGGTAGGAAATTCTACTTAAATTTGCAATTGAAAGCATATTGAAGAAGTAAGCTGGGAGAAAACTTGGCTTAGCCAAACACGCCAAATAAAGATCGGGACAAAGCTGGCAATGGCCAAGCTAACAAAGATAAAACCACCAGAAACTGCAGTTCCAATGTGAAGAATGACCTTGTTTATTAGGTTAAAGTCTCCCTGCTTTATAGTTTCATCCTACATATACATTCCTGCTGAGTATAAAAAGGCAAGACATATCTTGGGGATGAGGCCATTAAACTATTAGGTCCCTACTGTACATTAAGCCATAAGTTTAAATGAATTTTTGCTTCAGAATGGAAAATTTTTCTCCCTGTAGATAAGTGCAGCCATACTTATGCTTTTATTTTTACATTAAACAGAAAATAAAAGGAAACTCCACCACCACAGCTATTCTTTTAGAGCAAGAACAAAAGCTATTCATGTATCAAATGCATGCTGGCAACGCTCTGTTCAACAGCAGTAAGAATAAACACATTCATTAACCATTAGGATCTTTCAGCTGCCAAGACAGACTGAGAATGTCTCAAAAATCCATTGATAGATCACTGAGTACAGAAAACCCTGAAAAGCAATTGTCCTGCTTTTGCTTGTTGTTCAGCCCAGCTACAAAATGTGCCAGTCCCTAAACAATGGCTCTCAATGAGGCTTTAGAATCACAAGCAAAACATAATTCTTATGTAGCTTGCTCTTCACAGATGTTGACTTTAAAGGGAAAATTTGTTGATACATGATGGACACATACACACGAAGGAGAAAGGTAAAGCTGCACTCAGCATGTTATGAACATAAATTATGGAATAAAAGTATTTTCACACATTTAAATCCAACAAAATCAAGTGTAGCTTTTTACTCTTCCAGCATTAAAGTGCACAGCAACAGGAAAACAAAAAAGACAAAATGAAAAAGCACCCCAAAAAAAAGTCCACCAGGCACCTGCCTTCAGGAGCTCCTTCTCCAAAGAACAAACACAGAACACTGATGAATACTTACCGTGCTCTTGCGCTTCCCTACCCCAAATAAAGCAGACATTTAGGAATGACAAGTGTTTCCCTAAACAAGGGAAATCTAGAAAAAAGATTTAAAAATGTCCCACTGGACTTCAGTAATTCTGGCAGTTGCTTTTACAGTGACTCTAGAATTGACAGTTTACACTAAAACCCACACACACGTCTTCCTAGTACGATATAAGTAAGCAAGAGAACTATATAAGGAGCATTATACATTATATAAGGAGCAAAATTCTGCAGGGGGGGTTAAAAAAAAAAATAATAAAAAACCACCCCATTAAACAACAAAAAAACCCACCACCAAAACACAAAAATATATTCCTCGAGATAAAAAAAAAAATCAGCGTGCCAGGGATACAGCCTAAGAGGTAGCATAACAACCTGTCACAGGAAAGAAATCAGGAAAAGCACTAAATTATTGGCAAAGGGAAATAAATGATGGGAAGCAGGGGGGTTGAGGAAGTGGAGGAAGGCTAAACTGTGTGAAGTTGACTGAGAATCCACCAAAGCCAGCCAGAAAATTCAGAGGCAATGATGCAGCAGGCATAGACAATAAGATCATTTTATTAGATTATGCTGTACAGAACTAAAGTCAGACTCATAGAATAGTTCCAGCCACACCGTGGGAGCTCTCTCATTTTAATAAGGACTAACATTTCTGGCATACTTTACAGAAAGAAAGAGTGCTCAGAATTTAGCAATAGCTGCTTATTGGAAGTGGCAGGAAAGAAGAGCAAGAAGAGACCATAATTAGATCAAGCTTATGGAATGAGACTGGGAACAGCAAAGTAAATGGACTGAAGTAAGAGCCCACGTTCTCAAACTTTTAAAGGAAAGACTGAGAAAGCTGGGAGAGGAGAAGGCTGGGGTGTGAAAATGATGGAGGTTTTTCAAAATCATGAAGGTGAAATCATAAGGGGAATGAAGAACTAATATTCACCAAATCCTGCAAAACTAGAAAAACAAATACTGGCCGAAACCAGTGGGAGACTGGTTTATGCACCACTGCACACAGCCAGTAAAAACTATGAACATGCATAGTAACACAAGCAGCAGAATCAAAAAGGTTTCAGACAAAGTCAGACAGGGTCCAACACTAAATAGACACTAAAAGAACTAAGCAGGGATGTACCCTCTATATCCCCAGCACAACAGTTCTGCATGATGGGGGTACTTACACTAATAAGAAGCTACTGAGAACGGCTGTGCACGTGCTCTCCATATCCAACCTCTGAGCTGTTGCTGGAGTCAGAAATACAGTCCTGAGCAAGCTGGTCTGACTCAGGAGAGCATTTCTCATTTTCTTCATTTGAGTTCCAGCTCCACCAAAAAGTATCTTACACCTCTTTTCTCATATCAGCAAAACTGAGAACAACATGGAAGTACCAACCCAAAAAAAGGAACTAAAAAAAGATAAGTACTAGAGCAAGCTAGAGCTGTGTAGGGAACTACCACTAAAAGAGAAAGGTAACCACAACAGAATTCAGAGAGGTTCAAACAGAGGGAAGCAATTAAAAGCTGATTTTTTTTATCAATTCTTTTGGAAGCATTTAATGCTTAGAGGACAACCACCCAGCCTGTAACAGGTACCAAGCACAAATCAGAACAACCTGCTCAATATTCTCAGAATACCAAGCATCCAAGGTCTGGTGGTATCTCATGCACCCAAAACAGGACAGCCACAGCTAGAGCTTGTTTCCGTCTCTCCAGGGAGACCTTATAACGGCCTTCCAGCACCTGAAGGGGGCTACAGGAGAGATGGGGAGGGACCCTGTCAGGAAATGGAGCAGTAGGACGAGGGATAATGGTTTTAAATTGGAAGAGGGGAGATTTAGATTAGATACTAGAAAGAAATTCTTTACTGTGAGGGTGGTGAGAC
>JAOXNO010000013.1:47047001-47075158 GCA_028565335.1 Limnodromus scolopaceus | reverse complement strand
CCCATAACAAAAAAAAAAAAAAAAAAAAAAAAAGGAAAACAGTTAAAAAAATCAGTGCATTGCATTCCCTTTCTGCAATGCATCACGCTACAGCCTGGGAGATCTTAGCTAAAGATACTGCGTTCCGGTCTTGGAAAGGGAAAGCTGTTTGCCCACCACCACTAGTCCAGAGCGTATGAGAAGTGCATGCGGAGTCAAAGGAGGAATTACTCAGGTAACAAAGCAAAGCTCAGAGGTAGAGCAACGCACACGGTAAACACCTCAGACGTGTATTTTCTCTTCATACCCATGCACATGCAAGGTGCTCACTGCGGTAGATCAATACAAGACGGGTCCAAGGGGCATGGTTCAATACTTGCTGAAGAGGAGGAAAGGATCTAATGACTTAAGAGAACGAACCCAAAAAAACAATAAGAAACACCAAATCATTTGGTATTTAGCATATATGATCTTCTGCCTCGTACACAGCCAATGCACAAGCTAAACTACTTGAACGTAGAATCACAGAATGGTTTGGGTTGGAAGGGACCTTCAAGATCATCTAGTTCCAACCCCCCTGCCATAGGCAGGGACACCTCCCACCAGACCTGGTTGCTCAAAGCCCCATCCAGCCTGGACTTGAACACTTTCAGGGATGGGGGAGCCACAACTTCTCTGGGCAACCTGTTCCAGTGCCTCACCACCTTCACCCTCAGAAAGCAAAGAATTTCTTTCTAGTATCTAATCTAAATCTCCCCTCTTTCAGTTTAAAACCATTACCCCTTGTCCTATCGCTACATTCCCTGACAAAGAATCCCTCTCCAGCTCTCCTGTAGGCTCCCTTCAGATACTGGAAGGTTGCCATAAGGTCTCACATCAGTTTCAGTACATTAGCATATATGCTGCCTACCAGTATATCTTCCCATACCACGTATCAAAGATCTGTCAAACAGCTCAGGTATGGGGGAAACTATTGCACTAAGCAGCAAACCAGGTCCTCAAATAGTACAGATGGGAATAGTGATATCAGAAACCTGAAAAGTGGTTGTTTGTACACCAAAAGAACATGAAACTCCCCAGTTTTTTTAAGTTCTCCATAAGCCTCACAGACTTTCAAAAGATAAGTAAGTATTCAGTATTGCTTTTCCCCTAGTTGGGAAAAGCTGTGGGATGACCACAACTTCTCTGAAATGCAGCAGAGGAGGTAACACCACTGTGTCTGCTCTGGAGCCCTGAGCTCATTTCCCTTCCACAGGAAAAAACAGCAAGAGCACTTGACCACAAGCAGAACAGAGGTGAGAGGCACAACTGCAGCAGACACACATGAAGTAGCTACTAGTAAAGTGGAAAGCAAAACAAAACACTCCCAACAACCTGCTACTGAACAGTGCCTGGACCTACGACAGCATGCAGTATGCAAAGATATTCAAATTAAAGTACTTTACCATTCCAAGCCAAACCTCATACCAGCCAGCCAAGCCATACCTTCTTCCTCAGGACATTAAAGAGCAAGGGAAGGCAGTGAGACCAGCTGAAAGACCATGCTGGAATGGTGGTTTCTCCCCCTCACCACCACTACTGTTTAAACAAAGATACAATTAACATAACTGCCAACAAATTAGGGCCAGGAGTTTTAGTTAAGTAACCAGCAACAAAGAACAGACTGACTCAAAGCTGATATTCATCGTGATTTAAGACCTGGGGGGCAGGATTTTAATATTGTTTTGTATTACTATTGTTTTTTTCCTATTACAGGAGGATTTTTTTTTTTTAATTTCTCACCCTCCACAATAACTTTTAAGAGTCTGCATAGAGTTGGTATAATTTAAATTTTTAAAAATGCTGTTTTATGGGATTGGAGAAGTGTCATTATTTCAAATTTTAGTAGCTGTCCTTCTGAAAGGATTTACACAAAATATCACAGAACTGAACTAAGACTGCTGCTTTACTATTTCTTATTGCACAGAGACTGTGAGAGCAGAGGCGAGAGGACCAGCTGATAGAAAAAAAGGAATAAAATTCCTTGCAAACTGCCCTAAACCCCCACACACACACACACTGTACCTGCTGTGTCCTGATTCACTTACTTTCAGACTGAGTTTATTGCTTTGGACCAAGTTGAAGAATCATAGAATCATAGAATCATAGAATCATAGAATCATAGAATCATAGAATCATAGAATCATAGAATCATAGAATCGTTTGGGTTGGAAGGGACCTTAGAGATCATCTAGTTCCAACCCCCCTGCCATGGGCAGGGACACCTCCCATCAGAGCAGGTTGCTCAAAGCCTCATCCAGCCTGGCCTTGAACACCTCCAGGGATGGGGCAATTTTTTTATCATATGATAAAAAAAAAAAAAAGAAGAAAAAACCCCAAACAAATCCAAATCAATTCTGTGGAGTAAGAACATCCCATTTTTTTGCAGAAAGTAAGAACTTAAAGTTTCCTACTGCTGCTAGAAACAATTCTAAAGAAATCAGGAAGCTTACCTCCAAGAACAGTCAGACCACCAGTTCCTGCTCTGAGAAAGAAGCTCAGATCTGCTTTGGCTCATTAGCATCATTGGCCCTCACTCCCTGGCAGCAATCCTCCCCACCAGCTCCAGCAACTGGCACAGTGCAGTGAGAACCTCCCTCACTCTCCAAGGTTATCTTACAACCTTAAACATGCACAGAGTTCCTCAGAACCTATCCCACAATTTCTTCACAGGCTGTTAATATCCCTGGGCCTTGTATCCATTTTGTTTTGCCACCTTGAAGTAGTTATACATGGGAAAAATGCTTTCAACCATACACTATTATGTTTGAGAAGACACGAGTGAAGTGAACCCAGTTCTGTCACAAGCTCTATAATTATAGCCCCTCTCTAAATCTTTGGGCTGGTGGGAATACAGATCACAGCCATTTTCAGCAAAAAGAAAGCCAGACCTCCAACACTTGTGGACACTCGGGCCTTCCAAGTCACTTTAGGTACCAGCATTGAGTGACCTAACAATGATAGAATCACAGAATTGCCTAGGTTGGAAGGGACCTTTCAGATCACCTAGTCCAACCATCAACCTCACTCTGATAAAAAACATCACTAAACCATGTCTCTAAGCACTATGTCAACCTGTCTTTTGAATCCCTCCAGGGATGGTGCCTCAACCCCTTCCCTGGGCAGCCCATTCCAAGGCTTAAGAACCCTTTCCGTGGAAACATTTTTCCTAATGTCCAATCCTATCTGAACCTCCCCGCCACAACTTGAGGACATTTCCTCTTGTCCCATAGCCTGGGACTTGGGAGAAGAGACCGACCCCCCCCCCGGCTACACCCTCCTTTCAGGGAGTTGGAGAGAGCAAGAAGGTTTCCCCTCAGCCTCCTTTTCTGCAGGCTGAACACCCCCCAGCTCCCTCAGACTCTCCTCGTATGACTTGTTCTCCAGACCCCTCACCAGCTCCGTTGCCCTTCTCTGGGCCCGCTCCAGCCCCTCAATGTCCTTCTTGTAGTGAGGGGCCCAGAACTGGATACAGCCCTTGAGGTGGGGCCTCACCAGTGCCCAGTACAGGGGGACCATCACCTCCCGAGTCCTACAAGACAATGGATTCCTAAACATCCAGCAATTCTGGGCTTTATACCAAAGCCTTGGTCATATGAACTTCCCAGCAACTGAGACATGAGCTGCTGACTAACAAGAGTTAGGCATCTCAACACATACCACTCCAACCCAGTGCTGCTTCCCTCCAGCTTCCACAGAAGCTAATGGCTGCAACAAAAGAGAGAAATCTCACAGTCCTTCTCAAAATGCCACAATGTAGTTTAAAAAACCAGCACAATTATTCTGTCAGGTCATTTTTCTGCTTACGAAGTTCGTGTGTATACATCAAGAATAAAATGGGAAAATAAGAATTTGCTGTTTAAAGGTTACTCTGTATATTACCATATACACTTGTCTGTGTTCTTGGGAACCTAGAAATGTTTATCTTAACAACAGGCTGTGGAATTCTAGGAAACTGAGCCAAATATCCATGGCTTAGTGCCATTAAAGTCAAAGTCACACTAGCAAAGATTTTGGAACAGTTTTTAGAAAATTCCAGGGGCATTAACATGAAGATGGCGAGAGCAACTCTGTGATACAGTCTTTAAACAAAAAACCCAAACAAAACAAAAAGTCTCCTTAAAAGGAAGAACTACATAAGAGCACAAGCTAAGGGGTAAAAATGCAAATTAAATGCAATACATGGTATGTTTTTGCTTCATTTACAGACTAAGCTATCTTACTTAATTACGCAATGAAACTGAAATCCAGCATTGTGGGTTTCCCCAAAGGACCACAAAAATAAAAATCTGAAGTCACTCAATATAGATGGAGCAAATGGTTCCAAATCATTTGGAAACTGATTTTGGAAAAATAATTGCAGTAACACTTAAGCATGACGCTTCTTGAAGGCATCCTCAAATAAATTCCTGTATGCATGTACATATTCTCCAAAACGCAGAACAGATAATACTGGACATTGACCCTCACTCACCAAGAGTCATGGCACAGGCAGTAAGAAGGCACCTGACTAAACTTCCCCCTGCCAGCTCTTGCTCTGTGGTAAGTCTCTGTTGATGGAGACCTAAAACTACTGTAAGTGGACTAGGCAAGCCCACTTGCTTACCAATCAGTCTATTCAGTTTCCCACTTCTCAGCATGCCTTATGACTTACTCATATCTTAGCACCCAGTCAGAAGGCATTCTGAGTATACCAACAGCCTCAGGCAAGCAACCGAGCCAGCTCTCAGCGAGGGGAAACAGTTCTTCAACGAACTTTATTCCTGCATGTCAAGGATTTTTTTCCTGTGTGTACTCTACAGCTTAATTGGTAGACTGAAATTTCTCTGATAACTTTCTCTGAAAGTGAAATTTTTCTCTACAGTATCAAAAGCAAGCCTTGCTCGAGCAGTAAGAGGAACTGCACAAATTCAGTAAAATATTAGATACACATGGTAAAGGTGGAAGTACACAGAACAACATGTAGGTTTACAAGGTTGGAAAAACACAGCATTTGAAGTACTTCAAATTTTCATTTCATTCAAACAAAAAAAATTAAAATATCACTACTAATGTTCCCTGCCCCAATTTAAAAGAAAGCATCTCTTGATGCTTAGAAATTTCTTCCTTCAAACTGTTTTCTCATGATCTAGAGTTGGCAGGGCAAAGGTCCTATCGGCCTCAGAACCACAATTAGGATTCTTTTTCCCTAACTCATGCACACACTCTATCACAAGCAAAGTTATCACTCCCAGTACTCAGTTTCCTTAAAATAACAATAACATTTACTCAGATTTAAGACTGCAACACCCTCTAGATTTTCAGTACCCACAGATATATTAGAAGATAATAACTTTTACACCATAGGAAAGCATCCCTAAAGCCAAAGTAATTGACTATTTTAAAGACTTTCACAAGTTTTCCTTGTGCATGAAGAAGTAAACTTCTGTCAAGGGAGCTGTGGAAGATTGGGATTTCTAGATCAACAAGCAAAATGGAAAGCAAGGCCTACAAGCACAATCCTGAATATAAACACAGGATTTCCTGAAAGGAACAGACCTCTTTACCTACTCTGTAAAATCCCCGCGTAGACTGCTCATTTCATATGCAAACTCTTATTTGAGCCAGAAAAGGGAAAAAGAAGCCAAGATTTGACAGCTGAAGCCATTAACATTAAAAAGTGCTTTGAGACTGCTCACCCTCAATTTCATTATTTAGCCTTCATTAATTTTAGGTTCTCTGTCCAATATATTCAAGCATTAGACCTTAAAGCTTTATCACAACGCTTTTACTGTCAAGAGAGAATATAAAACTCTCCTTGCTATTAAAGACGGTCTGGAGAGCACTTCCTTGCAACTCCGAGTGGCAGACAGGGACAAATGAACTTGCCTGAAAAGGGCTGCACATCGTATCATTAGAAGAGAAAATTTTTAGAAAAATACTTCTATATTCTATAGCCACCAACTTCCCTAAAACAAAGTCAACCTATTTAACTCTGTGGTTCACGTAGAAAAGCCTTTGATGTAAATTTAGTTATGCTTTAAGCACAATCAAGGTGACGTATTATAGCATATCTCCCTGAAGGTTTAGGATCTAACAGAATTTTCTGGACGAAATGCTGAAATGACATTAGAAAGCATGTCCAATAGCAGCAGACATCTCCAGGCCGTCACTTGCCCCACACAAATAACAATTTTGGCTTTGCTTAGCAAATTCTTGGTCATCCTTTTGGTCGGAAAAACATAGCAATGCAAACAGTTTGTGCAGCAGTTCAAGCAAAAGACAAGACTGTATCCCAAAGAGGAAAACGGCAATACTTCCCCTACCAGGATTCAGGGAATTAAACACGGTAGTTATTCCTCCTGTGGAGACCTGGGTACACTGGACCACCCTCACTTCCCTTGCTGTGCTGGATCAGGACTCAGTTTTCAGAAACATCCTGTTTATTCATCTGTACCAACTGTGGGGTTCAGCAAAGACACGACCCCCAATTTCTACTAAGAACCATTTTCACTTCCCCTCAGTAAGATATTCTGCCGTCACTTCAAAATTGTCACTTCATAATATTCCATTTTTCTCCGTGTGCTCTTATGTCTCTAAGATCCCATGGCCCACTGCAGCGAAGCTCAGTTTCCACACACCTGTCCCTCACCATGGAAACAGAAAAGAAACAAAAAACAGTGTGCACATACCTCATATATATTATTAAATGAAAAAAAAAAGTCATCAAAATACCCTACTGATATTCACCATTAGGCTGGAATCTCCACGGCAGAAACAGGAAGCAGAGTTTCCCATGACTCAGGCCTAGCAATTAATTCCCTTGTAAACTACCATCATCATCATCATGACCACCAGCAACTGACACGTCAAGGCCAAAATAAGCAACCATCCTATAGTTTAAAACGGCAGCCAGTGTTTAAACAGCAGTAAGTCTAGCACAGCCCCTCTGGGGTGAATGTCTTGCTAAGTGACAAGGTGCACCAGAACCTTCCTAGAGCCCTTCACAGATCCACAGGTTTTCATCGTAGTTCTGCAGTTCCACCACCCGTGCCCTTGCTCCAAAGCTGCTGTTCAGTCCAGACTCCGCAGCCACCAAAATCCATACCAGTTGCCTCCACAGCCCAAGAGACCTCTGTGCAATTTGAGCAAGGCATGCTGCCAGTTTCTCAGGGGGACGAGCCTGGCCCAAAATGCCCTCTTCCTCGCTGCACCTACACGGACTGCAGCAGAAACACCATCGTTTATTAATAAGCAGGAGGAAAAGGTCAGCGACTTGACTTGGATCCATGACTTTCTAGGCTAAGATCAGTTGCACGGTATGCCAGAAGGGCCAGATAAGAGACTGGTTTTCCCAGAATATACCATGAAGTCGCATAGAAACACCACAGCATACACCTCTATGGTCTCCCACAGAACCCTGCTGCCCAAGAGTGCTCATACAGCCACGTCGACAGGGCACAGAACAGTGTTTTACAACTCCCAGTGATTTCAGATAATCCATGCTAGATTTATCGTTAAGCAGGGGAAAAAGCAATGTAAAAGAAGTCCAGCAACAGATCACTTAACAACTGGCAACTACATTTTGGGGGGGGGGGGGGGTTTGCAAGTTTTCTCCTTTGAACTTTTGTGTAACAGTATCATTTCATGGGTTTCCACTCTTCCTCAATCTTTACGTTGTGTTCAGACCTGAAGACGCTGAACAAAGAACAGAGTTGTTCATTAGCCTTTCAAAGACCTCTTATTTAGAGATACCAATTTACAGTGCAATTAAGTAACCACAGAAAACCCAAACATATAGTTAGCACAAAGAAGAGTATTTTCTTGCTAGTAGAGCGCATACAGGATTTACTGGCTTGGTGTTCAGCTGCAGGTTTCTGAATTCAGACAGATTTTGCCTCTTTCCCCTTGCACAAGTTCATTCTCAGCTGATAAGCTTGTTTTCGCAGTCATGCATCCCAGCTATGTCACTGAAGACGTATGAATTTGTTCTGTTCAGTTCTTGGATTTTTTTATTTTCTTTTTTTAACACAATTACGGTTAAAATAACTTACATGCACGTTAGCGCACAATGGTAGGGTATACTTCGAACAAATGAAGGCAGGAAGAGAATTTGAGCATGCTCTATCTTTGCTCTAAATATACCTGCAGATATTACAGCTGCACAGGTCATTCATGGTGCAAAAAGGCAACCAGAGGGACACTGGCCACATCACTCTATGTTCCTCAGTGCAGCCACCAGGCTCAGTGACTCAAGTATGTCATCAAGTCTTTAAAACCAAACATTTAATAGTTGGCTACCGTAGTACATTTGCATTCATTTTCAGCTCCTCTTGCTGCAAGACAAGGGCTGTCACCATCGCCACCAGGTTTTAACCATTATGGTCTGTGTTCTTCATATAAATTACAAACAGCTGTAAAACTGAACATCAGCTTAACAAATTGCAAATTACCCAGAGTACATCATATTCTACATGACAATGGGCAGAAAATACCTGACCCAAGAGCTACATGCAGAACTTTCCTACAAACATCCTACATAAGCAAAGTTGCATGACCAGATTAAGCCCAAAAAAATCCTCAGGACTGCACATGTAGCACAAAAGTCAGCCACCATACAATAGCATCAGCCGGTCCAACACCCACCAGTTAAAATGAAGAAAGATAACATTCAGCATGAACCCATTCTGACTGGCCAAAGGACAGAAAGACAAATGTTTTGAAAGTTACTTTCAACCAAGAGAAAAGGAGAAAAAAAAAAGTTTTACCATATCAGGTAGATGACACTACGCCAGTATGAAGAGTTAGCATGATGGAACATACAAAACCTAACAATAAATAGTAAGAAGAGAGATGGTTGAACTTTCACTTCAGCACTCCTGCAAACCTTCTGCTGCACAGAATGGTATTTTATGAAACACTGAAGCAACGGACACAGTCTACCTCACTTTATCTTTTGGTATCCCCCACAGCAATGAAATACACCCAGCAGAAACATTTCAGTGATGTGGCAGCGTTCCCAGGTATGTCATTTAGAGAAGTCACAAACGGTTTTGAATTCCATTTTAAATTCTCTACCTGCAAGTTTTACTTAGAAAGATAAACACGAAAGTGAAGAAAAGCGCATTCACTCAGCCATGGACATGGAGACTGAAACACTGGGGATGACTTGTGACTTTAGCACTAAAACAAAACACACATTAAAAATAAAGAAAAAAAGTTGGAAGGGAAGAGGGGGAAAGCACCACGGTGTATTTAGGGGAGTCTCACTAGCTATTTGGCCACAAGGAAAAACCAGCAGCTTTCCTGCCCTGAGGTTATGGTGGCCCCTCTTGTGCTTTGTGCTATTTTTCTACCTCAGCTGTCTTTTTGCACAATCCTTCTGTGATAAAAATAAAACAAATTGAAGCTCACAAGTTTTTTTCTATATAAAATTTTAAATATTAAAAAGCAGCTAGTAGCTGAATATCACTACCAAATTAAAAGTTCCACAATTTACAACCATTTTCTTTTTTTTGGTGGTATTGTCGTCTGCATCTCCCTTCCCTGGTTACTCTGCAATCAGGAAAAGGACTTGCATGTAAGTAAATGCAGCGTACAACTTAATGTAACTCCCACTCCATCCAAACTGTCTCGGGTCAGAACCTTTCCACTAAGGCATAGTGAAGAGCAGCACTTCCCAGTTTCACTCCAGTTCAAAGGTGTGAGTGAGCTTGTTGAGAGCCAGGCAGCCTTCGAACATCACAGCAAGAAAGGAAGTTTCCCCTCCTGCAATTGAACTGATTTTCTCCCCCAATAACATAGAGATTATTCCTAACAAACCTGGAAAACCTGCCTTTTCTTCGCAAGTTACCAGGAAATAACAACACAGTGAAAAATAGACAATGCAGTTGGGAAGGAAAGGTACCTTTTCTCCCCCCTTCCCATTCCAAACCATTAGCTGCTCCCTTTCACAGCTCTCTGCCAGGGCTCTGTCCCCCAGTGACTCTCCGTCTCACCAGACTGCTAAAAATAGCTTCTCAACTACAAGACATGTACATTATCAGCGGAAAACATTTCTGCAGACCTAGTAACAGCCCCACAGCTCAGCCTGGTGACATGAGAGGCTGAAGAGGCAGACTAAGGAATGGTTTGTTGAGTTAGGGAAGCATTTGCCGCATGCCCATCGCAGACAGAACACATTTTTTTTCCCCTAGGCAATTAGGTACTTTACAGGCAGTCTCAAACAATGTATTAAAAATGCCCTTTTTTGCATTATAAACAACACTGACTGTAAAACCTGAATCTGCTAGAAACATATTGATAATCTGAAGTACACTTAAGTAGACATTAGTTCACAATTCAGCAGACTTCCATGGTTGTTTCTTTATAAAAGCAACATGTAATAAAGTATGTGACGCTTCGCAGGAAAGTGCAAAGCTCTCAAAGTTATTTTTCTCACTATAAAACAGTAATAAAATAGAGGAATTAAAAGTCTTGCCTGGGTCAGTTTTGTATGGATACCTGTGGTTTGGGTTCTGTAGTTTCACTGCATGCTATGATCACTACAGGGAAAAGGCACATGAGATCCTCCAGTACCCAAAGTTCAGAGCTAGAGAATTAAATGCCAGTTAGAGTCTCCAAAAGGCATGAGAACCTTGCCTTTTGAGAAGGGAGGAAAAATTTGGTAGCACTTCAGGAAACAAAAGAGTGCTTCCACACTAAGAATATGCAGTTGCTTGTTCCTTTCCATCTCTGGAACTGAGTTCTCTAGTTTAACAGCAAGAATTTAATGGAACAAGGGATTGGTCTGGTGTTCAAAAAAGTTGTACATAAAAACATTTGGTTTGCATTTTGAGCAGTAGTCGTAACAAAACCTACTTCTAATACAAATGAATTATAGAAACTGAGGCTGTCCTTCAAGTAGATGTTCACTCAACATCTTGAGACAGTCATATCTTGTCAGTAGCAAAGCCATGCAATGCAGTTCAATAAAGACAAAATATAAGTATTTCCTTCTTTCCCCCTTCAAGAAGTTAGACTAACCAATAGATTCTAATTATTTTTAAATTACGGTAAATGTAACAGAGACATAATCAGAAGCAGGTCATCTTCAGATGTTGCATTAAATGGCATTCTGCACTGTATAACTATGCTTAAGTGCCATCCAAAATCTTCAAGACAACTTAAAAAAAAAAAAATCATCTTGACTCACAGCATCTGTATTTGAGACTATTTCTTTTTAACCAAAAAGGAACTTGCCATCTCTCAGAAAGACATAGAAAGTTATCAAGATTTTGAAACGTCAAGCACAAAACTGTCCTCTCTGTATCACCCATAAACTTCTGCAGCTTCCACCACTCTCTGCTACCAGAGGACAGTTCTGTGACTTACTCAGAACGGATGGAACAACAGAGCTCTTGTGTCATTACACACAGAGCAAATGCTCTGCAACCCACCACAAAGAGCCTTGGTCTGACTCTTATTCTAAATGGTTCATAGAAGTTAGCTGCGTTCACGGAGAATTTAAGTAGTGAAATATTCACCATCAACTTAAAAAGTTTTTGAAGGAGTCCTATTTACTCCATCTCTTTTTTTTGTAAGAATATTGAGGTATATTAATTCTTCTCATGGAAGACTACAGTAGCTTTCATAACGATACCTGCCAGACTGAATCTCCGGTTATGAAGTTACAGATCCATAAATATGCTTACATGTCATAAATGGTGATTGCATTAAGGGCTGCAATTTTAAGAAGTCTGGGAGTGATATCAACAACACCTACTCCAGACTTTGAACAGACGCTTCAGAGGCATTTTTTACTTGTACAGTTAAAATCCCCAGCGGCTTCCAGACCAACAGGATGATTCTACCCCAAATAAATTCCTGTGTGAAGCTGAAGTGATACTTGAAAGCATCAGATTATGACTTTTTTTTGAAGTACAGATTTAGAGTGTGGGTGAGGTTTTTTCCTAAGCCTAATGTAGATTTTAGCAAAGCAGAACTTTCCATGGCTACTGCAAACCTACAGGGAACCCATTCGTCCACTTGTTTTTCCCATGACACTTCCATCAGAGGGCAAGTCACACCAGTTACACCATGACCCTCCTGCTGATGTTATGTTAATGACCACGCCAGAAACAAGAAGTTTTCTGAACCGAGTTAAAAATTACTGTGCCATTGATGTAACAGCTATAATTTGAAGTTACAGTATTGGGAAACATAGAAGTAAACTAGTGCTTAGGCATAATTTACAGAAAATAAAAAAGGAAAACAAGTAGAAATCCCAGTGAGCTTGCACCTTTCTTTAAGAGGCAGAGAAGAGCAAAGAATTTGTCTGATCTAAAGATTGCCATTTCAAGATAAATAAACTCAAGATTGTTTTCTTTGGTTTTGTTTTACATTGGAAGGAGGGCACTGAGAAGGTGGTGCACGTGAATTAACTTACCTGCTTTCCTCTCCACTTCAAGAGACAAGCATTTTTCCTAGGACATTCATTGTCTCTCTCACCTCTTCAAGAACTTCACTTGTGGGAAGAAAAGGAAAAGCCAGGTTCAAAAGTCACCAACCCATCTCAGCAAGAGGAAAGATACTCTGACCGGAACCACTACTTGTTTCACCTTCTCAGTCAGAGAAGCAGCACCAAACAAGTTTACTGAAGACTCCACTGAAAACTGGCTAAACCAGAACAAGCGTCAGTATTGGAAAGCTGTTTTTCCTTCAGTCTCCCTGGTACAGGTAGGTGTAGTTGTGCAGAACAGCCGTCAAGAGTACTACATTTCCCAAGAATGAAGAGTGGGGGTTAAGGGAGGCAAACAATCTGGCCAGACACAAATAAAAATAAGCTCAAGGTCCTCTTATATCAATACATGTCTAAATTAGAGTTTCCACATGATAGCTGAGCTATCTATATTAAGCCTCTCCGGCCAGTCTTCCACTAAATTAAGCTCTTGAGTGCCTTGAAGTTCACATGATTTTTCAGAGCCGAGCTAGGCAGCTATTCTTTCTTCATCTCCTGTATTGAAAGTTTGTCAGCTACATTTTTCAACTTCAGTTCCAGCTTTCTAATGAAACCTTATATGTATGAAGCCAAATGACATCAGGAAGCACATTTCATCTCTTTCAGAGCAAAATGATTTCAGAATGAGGCGGGATCAAAGGGAACAGTACCACAGTTGATGAGGAAATAGTTTCAGTATTTAAAAATCTAACATCGAAACCGTAAGGTGAAATACACTCCTATAGCTTCTAATCCTCAGGTTTTCCCAGCAATTCCTGTACAGCCGCATGATGACCAGTCCTGATTTGAAGGCAAGCGGTACTGCTCTAAAAGGCCACATATTCACCTCGGTCTTTAATTTCATATTTGAAATGAGTTGATTCAGAATAACTCCAACCAAAATGCTAATTAGGAAGGCTGGTAAATGTATTATAAATTAGTCCCAACACTTTCAGTTCTATTTAAAGACTTAAGTTATTCTGTTTTCTGGCTAGTCTGCAAATTTTAATACAGGTCTGCGCTTTGCTTTTATCCAAGCTGCCTTCAGACATTTAGACCCAGACTGCTCACTGAACAAGACCTCACGACTACAGAGTAGTTTCCAACAGCACCTTCCACAGAAGTTTCCTCCACCTCCAACTTTTCTTTTTACTATCTGTGTTAACGCCATGTTTTGGGACACAGTTCACCACAAGGAAACAAAACTGATTTCCACTGCAGTCCATGCCATAGCAGTACATACATTAAACAGCAACACCTGCAATACATAAGGAGGAGGGATGGGGACGAATTGAGAAGAAATAGAAGGCTGTTGAAAATACTTCTGATTTTAATGTATTCCTCCAAAACTACCTTCTCCACAAGAACTGAAAATTCCCTAACACCTGTGCAAGGCAGGTGTTCCTCTGCATTTTAGAGACAAATAACGAAAGTAGGGATAAATTCTGAGCCAACAAGAAAAATCCATCAGATGTATTTCACTCAAGAACACTGCAGATTTTTCAGTCTAATCCCTACAGACAAGGGCTCCTACTAGAATTTAAGTGCCCTTCCGTTGCAACGTAATCCTACCTGAACTAGTGGGGCCAGAGGAGGAGGAGAGTAAAAAGAGCCAACAAGAAGGGTATTCTTTCTCCCTGATATGAACTGCATCTCTGTTCAGCTAAATTACACTCCCATAATTTGCAAAGTCAGGTTACAGATGCTAACAACTCTACCAAAAATGTCTTATTTCCTTCCCTTTGCACTCCTACAACAGTCTAAGACCAGCTCCAGCACCGAGATTTTTGAGCGCGTTAAGGATTTTAGGCATTGCAGGTAGTGCCAGTCCAAAGCGGTTTTATAAAGTTTGAAAACATAAAGCTTTCGATGAAGAAAAGTCAGCTTCCTCTAAGTCAATCACAGCACAAGGAGCAGTTCTCATGGGCATTGTTCCAAAGCTAAAAAGCTCCCAACCATAAAAAGGCCCTTTAAACTATTTTGGCTCTGAGATGAAATGGGTTTTGTAACAAAGAGCATGTGAAAAATAGAGTTAAACTTCATTTCTTGTTTTAATTTATTAGAAGTTGCAATTTTTATTATTATTATTCTTTTCCCCCCATCCAGCCACCAGAACACAAATACGTAGGTCTCCAACAGCAATCTAATATTTCAGAGCCATCAAGGTTTAAAATATTCTTTAAAAAAAAAATTCTATGAAGAAAATAGTTCATACTGCCCAAAATCCATGCATTAATTCTTAACCATTTTGCTTTTCTTCTGTTTTAAAGTTCTAGTTTCAAATTTAAACACAGATAAGAAAAGCAAACTCAAACCAGATTCGGAAAATGAGCTTAATAAAATGACGACATCTCCAGCACAAGTTATCTTGCGTTTCAAAGGAAACACTCATGTCTAAGCTCCTTATACTGCAGAAATTTCCATTTAACAACAGAATAAAGTCCGGGATACCGGTTAGACAGGCATCACTAATAGCATACTTCAGTAAATAGGCTTAAAATTACCAAAGTATTTATCAGCATATATGAAGATTAATACACACAGCATATAGATGCTAAAACATTTCCTGCCTCTGGCGCTTCAAGATCACCAATAGAAATCAGTGACAAATTAATTGCCCTGTGAATACAGGACAATATGTGTATCCCAAAGAACTGTAATTTCTTTGCAGTCAAAAGCCTGCAGAGCTGTGCAAGTAATTCAGCTTGCACTGATTTGCCTCATCCCACCACACCACTTGTTTAATAATGATATCATCACTTAGGACACCTGACGCCCAAAGCAGTTTCATCTGTAACTTCAAAAATATTAGCTCTTTCAGATTCCTTCTGGTTTATTCTCAAAAAACAAACTCCTTTTGGTGGCAGAATTTTAAATAGTATGGCAGTTTACTAGGACTAACTTTAGACTTTGAGGTAGTGAGAGAGAAAGTAGCCACAGTAAACAGGGATTTTTGACCCATTCAAGCACAGCACCCTGTCCGTGCCCTATTTTTGCACACCAAAGAATAAAGTCTTTCCCCCTGCCCCACCAGCACAAAAATCTGCATCTGACAACACACCAGCAGCTCAGCATTATTTGAGAAAAGAGGCCAGGCAACGTTATGCAGTGCAAGAGTTGAAAAACAGCATTCAGCTAAACTGCAGAGTAAGGGAATCCAAAAAGTACTAAAGCAGCATTTGCCATGTTCCCTTTGTCTGAATTAATTTAAAACACGGCTAGCAATGCCTCTGTACACACACTACGTACATACAACATTCCCAGCTAAGCTCCAAGAGAGACAAACAGTGTATCAGGGGATTACAGCTCCCTAGCACCCATTGCTGTACCTGGTTTTCAACTCTTTTTGCTCTTGATCGTCTGCATGGCATTCTTCCTTTCTTGAGCCTCCTCTTCCCCTCCAGAATTTCACCATTTGGCTAGCAGGCTCAATTTTAAGCATCGCTTCTATTTGCGTTTCCCCCACATGAACAGTTCTTGATGCTGTAAGGTCATTTGAATGCAATTGTAGCTTTGGCTCAGGCACAAGTTTCCTCGCCCTCTCTTGGCAGAGCAGTTACACAAACTACCAGAGTCAAAGAGAAAGGGTTAGACGACTACCCTCTTCAGTCTGCTGCATTTAAACCTTGATCTTTCAAATCCTTTTTACAATATCTACATTCTTAACCATGTGCAAAAGTTTTGGTTTGAGCACAGAGCGGTACAGACAACCGTATGCAAACATCCTCTGGACAGAATAGATGTTCGCAGATCTTTTCCTTTTGAACATCACAGAGAAAACATAAACAGGGAAGCATATACCATCATGAAAACACTACAAAAACGTTTCCAGAGTCTTCATAAAAATATTAAGATTTATCTATAGAGCAAAGTAAAGTAGTACTTTAAAACGGCAGACTTTTCAAAAGACTAAGGCTTTCTGATGCAAGTGAAACACTTGAAACACTGATGAGGGAATGGAGCTATGAGCTCATCTGGCAATCACACAAGTACTCCCACAAATGAAACCCCGTTTTGCTGAAATTATCCTCCAAAGGAAAGCCAGTCACAAACTCTGCCCTCCTTCACAATGGCATTTTTATACAGCACACCTATAGTCACCTCAGCAAACTCTGAGTTTGAAGAACTTAGAAATAAATTTCCCATTCCTCAAGAAAACTGTTGAGCAATTTCCTTTCTTAATTTCTCCTCCAAGAAAGACCACGACAGTTCTTCTCAGACAGCCGCCTGGCCCCTCACATCCGGGAGAAGTTTGCAGTCCCAGCCACCTCTTCTCCCAGCAGTGATTCTCTTTGTGGACTGATTCAACTCTCCGTGTCAAAACAGAGGATGTGTAAACATTGTCTTCCAAGGGTAACTTCACACCAGTGACAAACTTTTGAATCTCTGTAGATATGAGATGCAACTCCCTCCTGGCAAAACCGCTCCAAAAACAGATGGTCCTTCCGACAAAACAAAAGATAACACAATTTTAAACATTTCTCATTTTATCTTGCTTATTAGAAGTTACCTTCCCACTTGTGTCTAACTATCTAGACTTTTAAAGTTCAACTGCAATTATTCAAAAGGCTCACAACTACATCAACAGTTATTTACGGTGCTTCCTATTGCATCAAGCTTTCGGATGCTGACAACCCAACTCTGATCAAAAGAAGATTCCTCATTCTGGAAGGACTTCTCATTATATGAATCTTTTACACTTGTGCATGTTTTCAGACTGATTTGCATTCAATCATCCCATTATTCTTCAGTTCAAGACTGAGCATAACTGTATGCCTGGATAATCTCCAGCCTTTAAGATGCACAAACTGTCATTTACTTTATCAGTGGAGCTGCAGATATTCCCAGAGTCCTTGCACATCACTGTTTTCCTGCTTCACAACGGTCCTGACTCATGCAGTTTTAACATATTAAAGTGCAAGGACTGCTATGAGTATCAGGCTGTGATTATAGAAGACTGAAATTCACCATATGGTGAACAGTGGATTTGATGAGGTGATTTACATTTGCAAATATAATTATATTCCCATGTGCACTTCTACGCTTCATCTTAAGCTTGAACACAAAGACCCGCAATAGCAGAAATTAAATTTGAACCTGAAAGTGAAGTAACAACATTTAATGTAATAACAAATGAAAATACTTCACATCAAACTTTTCACTGAGAAAAATACCATACATGTCCTGTGTCTTCCCATCCCCAAGTTATTTATAACATTTAGTTCCACTGTTAGAGAGATAATTTTTTTTCCAGTACCATGAAACTTTAAAAGGCAGAGAGATACAGAAAAATAATTTTAAAAAAAGTTTCCCTTTCTTTCCTGAGAGTGAAAAAAAGAAAAAGAGAAAGAAAGAAATACAGCAGTGGGCCTTCCGCGATCAGTATCTATTCAAGACAATCCAGAACTAACATTTGCAGCAATATCTGAATACAGCACTTTAGTGGCCAGGAAATGAAATAAAATACTCCTTTAAGGCTGAAATTTCAGAGAAAAGTATTTCTTTTCACCAATGTGGAGAACTAAGAAGAAAGATTTCCTGTTTAAACCTTTTGTGTAAAAGTTGGTATTTCCACAGATGTTCCCCTGAAAATCACCCCAGCTAAAATATCTTGTGAAAATCCATTTTTTTTTGTTTTCATTCATTTCTCAGTTACAAAAATCTACTTTTTCTGAGAATTAAGAAGTTTTCAACCAATATTTTTTCTTCTGATTTCCCAATGGGTCAACATAGATCACCACCTTCCACCTGCCTTGCCCACGTATCTTCAGAAGTAGGAAGATTTGCGGACACTATAATCAAGAATGAAATTAACAGTAACATTATTGATCATTTGCCAGATTGCATCACCGTTAAATATTCAGTGAGATAAATTAGGATTTAACTCTACAGCTAACTGGCTACTAAAGCTAGTATAGATTTGCTTAGGTTTATTATTTGGGCAAAGTTTATTCTGAAACACAAGTCACCGCCTTGCATGCAACTGTGGATGTGAATTGCCAGATCAGCGTACGTCAGACCTTCAAGGCATTCTACTCCATTCCAATTTAAATAATTTATTTGTTGTTAAATTAAAGAATCATCAACTATTCATCTAACTTTCACAGGGGAAAGTAGTTTCCATCAAGAAACTCTGTTGAGCAGTATCTGGGTAAACTATTTCTGAATGATAACCCCTCCTTTTTTTTTTTTTACTTTACAAAACCAAAAAGCCTGTATAAATCCCAAAGCACATTTTACTCAAGATACTTGCAGTACAGGCAGTGAGACTGAATTCTCACAAAAGTGCAATCAGCTCTGCTCCTGAAGAATGGAAAGACAAACATGTAACAACAAGAGAGAGAACAACAAATGACAGATTTGGATACTTGAGCGTCACCTCAGATTTTGCTAAATATAAACATAAGGCTTTTATAAGCAACAAGAAAACAATTATTTGGTGCTAAATATAGACAGATATTTATGAAGAGTCACCTTGCTGATACTATTAGACCTCCAAAGCCTCACGGCATTAACTAGATATCTCCTGCCTACCCATAAAACATTATGTCACCACAGTAGGAAAAATCCATGACCTACATCATCCATCTACTCCCAGTGCGTATCCTCTGCTTCATGGTGGTACTGCAGAGGTATTACAAGTAACTTGAGTCTACAGTCTGGCACATCTATTCTTTGACAGCCCATTCACTATGGGAAAAAACTTAACCAACCAAAAAAAAAAGAAAGTGACTCTCACAATAAACCTACATCAAAGCACAACATTTCTTGATTTCTTTTACCTGCAGCACTTTTCAACTCGCTTCGAAACTATTTTATTTGATATCTTACCCTAGTGGTGAGGAAGGAAAAGGTCATCGTCTTTTTAAAAAAAGAATCTAAAGAGAGGTTGGAAGAAGGGAGTAGTTTGTCTGTGCTATTAACTAGTGTTGTGTTACAAATCTAAGGTAACAGAAGTTTGTCCTTTGCAGTAACTGCTATTAGGCATGGTGGGTGTAAAGATCCAAACTGAAGTGATGGGCCAAGAAAGTCTACAGAGAAAACTGTGGATCATTTTTCCAGTGAAGAATATCCCCTGCACTGCCCTTTCACACCCACACAAGCAAATATGCCTTCAATCTAAAATCCTTTCCCTGCAGCTTCTCAGAGAACACTCTATGTAGGCAGCATAAATTATTATTCAGAACTGGAACATTTGGAATGTATCTCAGCTTTTTGGGTACCCAGGCACACTCAGTAAACAGCAGATTATGCTCTGAACAAAAGGGCAGACTAATAGACTGTCTTACTATTAAAAGTATAAAGT
This sequence comes from Limnodromus scolopaceus, assembly GCA_028565335.1. Lineage (NCBI taxonomy): Eukaryota > Metazoa > Chordata > Aves > Charadriiformes > Scolopacidae > Limnodromus > Limnodromus scolopaceus. Next base: position 47,055,377 of record JAOXNO010000013.1, on the reverse strand, counting down.
AAGTTATGCGGCTGCTATAGGAAAGCTATAAACCACAATATGGACAGAGTTTAGAATTAAATTGGAAAGATTTAAGATCTTGCAAAAATAGGATTGAGCATTGTAAACAGGAACTGTTTCCACTTTCCACCTCCTCTAATGCACATTTGCAGTCTAGCATTAAAAAAAAAAAAGTTAAAAGCAATACAGCCACCCCTCCAAACACACACATCGAAGAAAAGCACTCAGGCCTTTCACCAATCTGCATAATATAGACAGAAAAAAATCCCAAGGCCAGAAGCAGAAAGCAACAGATTACAAAACATCCCTCTGCACCTCGGTTGTGTATGGTATCCCTATCACATCTCCATCAAGAAACTACACAAAAAGGTCCCGCAGCTGAATTCAGATATTAGCAGGGAAAGTTTCACTGAGGATTAAAACAAACCAACCAAACAAACCCTGAAGCGTCCTCCCCGCCTCTGTCCTCTTTCCCTACACACAGTGCACACTTCACGTGTCCCCACACTACACAAGACATCAGTAGCTGCAAGTGTCTCTCCACATGATGCTCCAAGTAAACAAGCGCCTTCTAGTTTGAATCAGCCACTGTGGCTCATTCTTCATATTTAAAGATGGAAAGAACAACTTCTCTACTACAAGTTCCCTACTCTGGGAAGGGTTCTCTTCCTTTGAGTTACATCAAACAATTCACGCTTAGGTGTCGCAACATAGACCAGCAGGAACAAAGCAGTAAGCTCACAGGCTAAAGGAACCTTACCATTCAGTATTCATGGGAAAGGACAGATGTAGAACACAAGCATTGATCCTTACTCAGCGTACCCGAACGACAATGGCTCTCAGGGAAAAAGGCAAGAGAAGGAAACTTTAATGATTATTTATTAGAGAATTCATCATGTGTTTGATAGACTTACACAGGCGCCTGTGCCAGGGACCTGCAGGGTCTGGCTGAGGAACATCAAGCAGAGCCAGGTAGAGCCCGTCTGCGGCGCAGGCAGCAGCTGCAGAAGCCGCATCAGACATTCAGTACATCTGCCTCTACCCTCACGGGAGCTCGCTGCTCCAGATGGCAAACAGGTAATATGAACTGTATGGGGATCTTTTTTCCTGAAATCAGTTTAAAGAAAGACAGACAGCACAAACTGAATACGTTGTCAGCTGGTTTTGAATAAGAATTGGCTTGGTGTCACTCTGATTATGCTAAAATCTCCCAAAACAGCATCAGGAGGTTGCCAGTAGAAAAGCAGACAGAATACATGTGCCATCCCTCCCTCAGGCCCAAATTCCCTCTGCCTCCAAATCTGCTATTAAATAGTGCTTGTAATTATTAAAACCAAACCACTTCAGAACAGACACCAGATTAAAACTAAAGATAAGTACTCAATATTTATGGTTCCCTCCATAATGGCATGAAAAATTAAGGTAGATGTGCTTTTGAGGGGAGATAACTTATATCAACTTATATAAGAAGTAGCATTGATTTGCTACTCATATTTTAAAATTTTATATTTTTAATTGTCTAGGTTGGAAGTGACCTTTAAGATCATCTAGTCAAACCATCACTGAAGACAATTCCAACAAGCTTCTGGATGCCTCTGAGTAGCATAACCCTTTGCTCAGCTTGCATCTGCAAATCCGAAGCACTCAACTGATCTATTCATTTTTCAAATGTCACCACCTAACCATCAGGACTGTAAGACTTGAGTTTACGTAGCAGTCAAGTCAACCAAGGGTCCAATTCTGCCCTCAGTTACACCCCTGTAATTCCAGTCAGTACAGCTGTGCTACTTTGGATTTACACAACAGTAATGGTACAATACAGCATAATATAAAAAAAGCTACAAACTAAAAGACAATTTAAATTAATGTTTTGGCTAACTGCTTAAGTTTAAACTTTTTGGTTGGTTAGAATGTGCAAACACAAAGTCCCCAGCAAGAAAAGTAGCCCTATCAGGGAGGCAAGCTAAGCTAAATTACTCATAGTCCAACAATCCTACCTAACCACGCGTACCCCCAGACCATCCAACCCCTCCGTTTGACAGCCCAGCGTTGTATTCAGATATGGCACCATTTAATTATGAATTGGATTGCTAGAAGAGAATAGGACAGTTAACTTACTGGTGTTTAATGAGCACGCTCTTGTTAGTTGTGAATACATTCACTGTACTCATTAAATCAGGAGGCGCTGGAGTTCTGAATACATCATTAAAAGGATCCAGGAATGCTGCTGCTTTGTTCAGCACGACTACATGCTCCGCTTGACAGCTGGAAAACGAGCAAGAAATGTAAGCCCCTTCCTGTTAGGCCAGGAGATCTAATTTTAAACTAGAAGGAGGGACAGAAAGTGGGAGATCTGCTTCTTCAGAGTTTCACCTATTTAGAACACAAGTAAGTTTCTCTTTTTATTGCTGACTTGAAGCAGTAACATGCTCAGTACTGTAAGATATCAACAAAAAGAAGCTTCAGCCTTGGTAGAGGGGGTATATATATTAAAAAAAAAAAAGCAGTCACAGCCCGTCTTTAATACACCCAAGGAGCAGGAGTGTGCATTAACCTATCAACCTCTTAATTAACAAAATGAACCTTCATAAAACAAATACACACATGCCCCTAACATGGCAGTTCACACATGATGTACAATATATTGATTAAAGGTGAAGAGGGAGTGAAATTGGCTAGTAGGCTCCTGTACATTCTAACAGGAGAGATTTAGAACATATGTTCAGTGAGAGGATGAGATTTTCATCTGTCAAGGGTTGATCCATCTACCCACAAAGATACACACCCACATGAGAATCTGTATGTCTAAAGCATTCCAGAGTTAGAGAGAAATTAAAACCTAACTGGGAACTGTTTAGCTTGAACCCATTGCATGGAAGCGTTTTCTGCCAAAAGAGGTCCATGAAGCAGCATCACTGATGGCATCACTGGCATTGCAGAGAATCCTGGAAGTTAAGATTTAACAAGCACAAATGCTTCCTCTAGCACATCCTCGAGAGGGGGAAAATGCATTTCTGAAACATGTTTATAACAAATCCTTTTCTCCTCTCCTCCCACCTCATGCACAGAAAATTGGACAGGATGCTAAAAATCAGAACTGGGAGGGGGAGTGGAGCTGACGGGGGCTTAATACTCTTGGTGCAAGACTCAACTGCTTTAATCCAAGCAATTATTTTCAACTCAGAAAGCTGTTTATACTGTAAGAAGCTATATAAATACTGGATTCTAGTCAAACAAGGACTACCACCTGTCAAGGAAAGTATATTACCACAAGCACATTTACCACAGTAAATTTAAAAATTTACCTCCCATCATGCTGACACAACAGTTCATCTCTTACCTGGGAAAAATCTGTTCTAACCAGTCACATTAGCATGTTAGGACTTTGCTTGCCTTCAGAGCAAGCTCCTGGATCTCATCAAGATCCTGATTTTCTCAGTTCTGCCAACAAAATAATCTTTGGGAAAAAATCCTTCTGATTAAGCAGTCAGGTTTAATGCAACATGCCGTGACTAATCCTCTTAAATTTTCTCTGTGCCCTGCACTGTAATCTCAATAACACAGGAGACACTGTTCTTTTCATAGGAGCTATGTGACTCTATGGATTGTCACAATCTTATTCAATTGATTCCTCGCTGCCATCAACCCAAGTAATCAACACCCAGGTTTCAGTGCACAGACTAGTCTACTTTGGGTAGAATCACGGAATTGTCTAGGTTGGAAGGGACCTTTAAGATCATCTAGTCCAACCATCAACCTATCTCTGATAAAAACCATCACTAAACCATGTCTCTAAGAACTAGGTCAACCCATCTTTTAAATACCTCCAGGGATGGTGCCTCAACCCCTTCCCTGGGCAGCCCATTCCAATCATAGAGCAGCACTCTCAAATGACTGAGTATAAGAGAGCACTCATCCACATGACCCACCAAAGACTTCTGGGGTCACACCCCACAGCTCTCCAAACTGCAGTAAGTGGAGGCACTCAGTTCTTTTACATTATACTGTAGGAATGGCCTCTGAAGAACTATCTGGTTCTCCAATGGTTTAAAAGATCACCATTACTAAAAAGTAGAAAGGTTAACAGCTTGGGGATGGGGACATCAAAAGAGGGTATCACATTCAGACTAGATCTAGGGATATATCTCCTGCCAGAAACAGGCACCTACAAGTCCTAGCACTTGACTAAAATCCCAGTTCACAGACTTAAAAAAAAAAAAAAAAGAAACCCCTTAGATCACCAACATTGTTTTTTTTGTGTCAGATAAAACAATGGCAGAGAATGAGTATTCAGATTTCTGATCAATTTTATGATCTGTACCTGTAATACCCAGAAAGGAACATGCACAGAGAAAATGCATGGGAAAAGCATGAGAATCCCAGCAAGAATTGCATGTTAGAGTATTTATTTTGGGTACTATTCTCTTTAATCATACTAAAAAGCTCTGTACAAGAGAGCTGTATGATTAGAGCTAGAAAGATAGGAGATGGCAATATAAAAATTTATCAAGTGTTGCATTTTCTTCCCTTTGTGCTTAGCACAGGGCAACTAACGCAGCATCTCAGCTGGTTCAGCTCAAAACACACCACACGTTTTAATGAGAGAAAGGAAAAGATGATGCACAGGGAAATGTTTAAACATTCGTTGTTCTGCTTAGCAACACCATGCTTACATGGTTAAAAAACCCATAACACAAGAAATACAGAGACATAGTTGTTACCTATTACAAATAGTTCACATTCTTCAGCTCTTCATGTACCTCTGGTTTGCCACTTAATCAGTCTTGCATCTTCCTGGTAGACACCTCCTTTTTGCATTTTGTACAACTATCGGAATTTGCATTGCCTTTCAGAAGCCCACAGAATCCTAAGCAGCTTGTGATTTTGAGGGTATTTAAACTGGTTAACTGACTTCCAGAGAGGACAAACTACACATTCAGAACAAGACACACATACTCTTTTCTTACTATGACAAAAAAAAAAGAAAAAACCCATGCTTTCCTCTGTGCCATATGCTATATCACTGTAATATAATAAGCAGCAGTTCTGTTCACAGATTTTAATCACCACATTATTAATCCCTCTTTGTTCTGTGTGTGTTACATCTCATCATATGTCTCATCACATAGATTAAAAATCTTTGCAGGAACAGTTTTACACTATAAACGTACACAAAAATTAATATAGCAAGGGCCCTGTCTAAATAGCAGTGTCAAAGACAATCGAAAACAAACACATGAATGGCAGAACATGTGCACCTACAGACTTGAGTCCTGGCTAACCCCCCAAGTCCTACTTTCCAAACAAAGCACTTGTATTTATTCTCATATGATCACTTTTTAAAATTTTTAATTTAATTTTTTCTATTTCAAATACTCTAACCTGGGTTTTGATGCATGCAAGTTAACATAAAATACCTTGCCCAGTTGCATGGGGGAGGGGAGAGGGAAATCTGTTGCATGGAAAAATAATTTGTCAGACGTTTCTTTTTCCATGTACTCCACTGCACCATATGTGGGGGCTGGAAGAGAGCCTAAGAACATCTGCCACAGACTTTAAAACCCCTAATAATAGCACAGCTGGTGTCCCCAGTCTAATGATCTCAGCACAGACTCATGTGACCACTCCTGACTCTGGCCCCCAACCCAGGCAAAGCGCAGAAACACTCAAAGGTTGGACCTTTCATTCATTCTCAACTCGATTTGCATTTCACAAAAGAACCAGCACCGAAAGCAAATTGAAATGCTTACATTTCAAGCAGTTCAACAGTCACTGTTTCCATAGGATTTCCCCATTAAATTCCAGTTCAGCAGAGCACTCCCTATTCCACAAAATGAAGCTACTCAACAAAATATCTGCAAGTCTCTGTGATCCAGGGTTAGAAACATAAAATGCTTTAACAGCATCTAACTGTATTACAGAGATGTTGGTTTGGGAGCTTTTTTCCATGCTAAACTCATGGAATATCTTCCATTCCTGTCCATTTAGTTTACTTGCAAATAAATGTTTCTACCCACTTTCTTTTAAACATGTTCAAAAGCTGGTTTATAGAGGAGAAACCCTTTATTTCAAAGAGGAAAAAAAAAAAAGGCAGAAGAACAAGGAATTCAGGAAATGGAACTATGCTTTAGATCACATAGGGTAGGCATTGAGCATTAACAGGCATTTATCACGCAGATGTTTTAGAGAAACATCTGAGATTTCCCATGCCCAAAGGATGTGACTAGCAAAACAATATGATGGACTCGGTGAAGGTGGGAACAAAGAAAGCAATGTTTGGGTGGGGTGAGGTGCCGGAGACTCTCATCACACTTGAGTCCACCCTCTGTCCTCTTCACTCTTTCATCTACACAAAAACATAGGTAGCTTCCAGAAGTTAACAGGCATGAGCTCAGTTTATTATTTAATATAATGTGTGCAGGTGCACCCATGAAAGGCTAGACCTGACCATCACTGGCACAGACAGGAGAGGCAAGCATTCCACAGCCAGGTTTAGTCACTGGCAATGCATGAACGGGTAGCTATTTTAGCAAATTACTGTATCCACAGTAACAACAGACTGAATACTGAGCTCCAAATTCCAAGAACAACCCATTTAATCGGTCTACTATAAAACACCAATATGTGACACTAACATCCTCATCAAAGAATGTTTTCATTCTCGTTCTCTCCCACGAGGGAGAAAGGGGACAAAAAACGCAAAAGCAGATAAAGACAACACTTTGTAAATTCCCACACTGTCCAACAATGTTGGCCCACTTTAAAATAAGAGCCATTTAGCAGATAATCTTTCTTAATTTGCACCACATCGCTGAACAACAAAGGGAAAGAGAAGAGAGGAGAAAATACAGAGCAAGTTACTTTTTAGCTTTATATAAAAGCACTGAAGTCTGAGAAAGGCTAATAAACAAGATCAGCCCAGTTACAGTAATCAGTTTGGCTGTGACAAACGTACTTACAGTCATGCATCACTTATGTGCCTTAATCCTCTGCCAGCCCTCTATCTCATCTGTAACTTTTCTCAGAGCTATCAAGATACGTTTCAGGTAGCATTTTTTCCTCGAGTCTCACAATTAGGCTATTAAACTACACACGTGCTCTTATTTCCGACTTCACTATGAAAAAAGTATATTTGAAGAAACTAGGCAAACCGTCCACCTTTTCAACCAAAATCTGAACAGTAGCAAAAACTAGGTCAAAGAAGAAAAAAAAAATCTGCAGCAGAAGAGCATCTATAGAAAGAAAAGATGGCCTCAAACAATATCAATTTGATAATAAATTCTTAACAATACCCAAAATTGTGCAACACAACTGCCTACAGGAGGCTGTATGTTTGTATGTGGTCATGCAGCAGATTTTTGACAGTGCAAGTAAGGCAAACCCACTTCATTCCCACCTTAAACTGTAACTGGGGAGCTAGCTGTGCAATGGCAGCAACAGCTGTGTCACAAGTGTTGGCCATGGCAAAGATCTGGGCTGGCACCAATAATGAATTACACTGCTTTTTAAAAATAAATTTGACATCAGACACATTAAAGAAGTCTTCTGTTGCTGTGCTGTTGCTCGCGTAACAGATACAGTAACTACAAATAAAACACATGATGCCCTTCAGCTTGGCAGAAAAGACCATCCTTCACAAAACAAGCATGATCTCCCAGAGGCCCAAGCCATTTGCAGAACGAACAAAGTTCTCCTGCATAAGTCAGGTCACAACTGCTGGCTCGGGGTGGCCACATTATTCTAGATTTTGTTTCCTCCCTTGCTACAGGCCCCAACTCCTTTTGCCCTTCTCTCTGGTGCCACGTGCTGTAGCTCCAAATCTCCTTTGACAGAAAGAAGGTAGAAACAAGGAATTCTTCTAAGTGGGTTTGTACTTCCACACTTCAGAGAGACAGACCCTGGCCATCTCTGCTGCAGGCGCACTATTTAATTCAACACAACAATATCTGCACACAATATACTCAATACAATATACTCAAGCCTCACCCTGCTTACAAGATGAAGCTATTGATTGGGGAAAGGCCAGGAATCTTAACCTGCACGCTTTCTAGCCCACCTGCACGCTGCGCCCTTCCTCTCAGCGATTTGTAATTTATCCAGAAAAAAAATTTTCCCTTCCTGGGTATTTCAACTCGTGCCTTATTAAGCAGCTGTCCTGACAGAACTTGTATTTTTGCTACTGAGGAAACTACAGGCTGGAGTGTAAGACCAGTGAGTAGATTAGACAACAAAGACAGACACAATGCAAACATTGTATAACTGCAAAGTACAGTCATTGATAGCCACGAGTTACCACAACCTGTACTAATTCCTGCCTGGCCCGATTCCCATATGTCTCTGACAGCACTGCTGCAACACAGCCTGCAGAAGATTGGG
>JAOXNO010000013.1:47034501-47046991 GCA_028565335.1 Limnodromus scolopaceus | reverse complement strand
CCGGGGGGGGGGGGGAGCTGCTTTAACATTATAAACTAATCACAAAGCTCATAAATAACACCAGATCACACATATGCAGCCATAGAGTAGCCTAGAGGCCTTCAAAACCACAACTAAGCTTGGTTAACAAGACAGTCCCCTACCTCGCACAGCCTTAATGTTCAGGGCTACAGTTTGATTCACACCAGCTGAGCACTTTATATAAAGAGGTGACAGGCTCCAGTGAAAGTCCCTTGGCTAAACTTAGCTCCAAGAGTAACAGACCCCAGAAGCAGACGCCATGGAATAATCAGCTATGCCTGAATCTTGTACCAGTTGTTATCCCCCGTCCTGAGTAAATATCAAAGCAATAATTAACAGAAGTGGATAGCACCCTGGTATCATCGCAACTTTGTACTGATTTTTGAGTTGAGCACGCTCCGTACACAAGAGGCAAAACCGGGACAAAATACCCAAGAGAGCATCACTATGCTCAGTGGCACTTACCAGCACGGAGCTGATGCAGGTGGACAGACTAACCTTACCCTCCGGCTCGCACTATTGCCCAAGCAAACTCCCCCATTTGCAAACCCATCCTTTTTAGGTGCAAACGGGAACCGCTCCAAAGATAGCCTCAGTGCTGCCAAGAAACACATCTGCTCCTTTCCGTGCCTTCTTCTCATGTAAGCTGCATACGTACTTTACCACAACGTATTATTCCCCAGGGGGCAATGAAAAAGTGGAAGCATCAGCGCCCGAGTATTACCAGAGCCATTTGCAGGCGCAGAAGACAAGAGTTGTTTCATGCTCTCGTTTGCTTCGTGGTCTTTTGGAGGTATGCAACTACAAAAAGCTCCATACAGAGTAAAACAAACATAGCCCGGGCAGAGCTCACGTCAGCGGAGATCTCTTAACCTGAAGGTCATGTTGTCAGCATTGCAAACGTGGAAGCAGCTGCTGACATTTTGACATGGTCCATATACTGCAGCACACAAGATCCAAGGGACTGTAATTCAGTGACACATTTGAGGTGTCAAGGATTCCAGACTCTTCTACCTCCACAGCTGAGGTACTGTGTATCAGTCAGGTGCACTACTGTATCCATAAATAGTCATTTGGGCTTTTTTTTTTTTTAATTAAAAAGCAGAGAGAAGCCCAGAGGTCAATAAAGGCTCACGAGACAAAATACTAGCCATTTGGACCATGTCTTGTAATGTAATGGATCCTTCCAAATTCTATTCCTCCTCTCCCAAAACATACCCACCCCATCACTATAATCCAAATTTCGCCTTCTCCACCTTTTTCACTTCAGGCACACTAAGGGTGATCTTCGCACAAAAAGCAGTAAGTAACAACCTGTTTAGCCATTGTGATTCAGAGAGTCACAGAATGATATGGGTTTAGAAGGGACCTCTGGAGATCATCTAGTCCAACCCCCCAGTTCAAGTCTTGTTTGCTGTTCTAGAACATGAACGGTAAATAGTGTTGAAGCTAGACTCATTTTGCTGGCTCCTGTAACTATTTCCCAAAAGAGCAAAGATAACCTTCAAGACAAGAAACCCCAGACAAACAGAGCAACCCACCCTTTAAAATCAGTAATCCACAAATCTCACGATTTGGATTTTACTCAAGGAACCATTCCCGAGTTACGGGGCCATATTCTGCTTCTCATACTTGATATGCATTTATGGCTGTAAATATCAGCCTCCAATGCCTATTAAAATCTATTCTGTAAGAGGTTATTGAGTCTACTTGTTCAGAAATGCCTTTTTTCAGACCAGTTTTAACCGGCACTATATGAAGTTTTTGTTAGACGTGGAATACAGTTACGGAGCGTAACTTCTTTTGGCCACTGCAGCCATCTCTGGGGTTTATTACAAAATCCAAAACACTACTTAGTTTTCCTAGACAAGAACTTCTCAGTATCTTTTGTGAAAAGTTGCTTAGAAAAGAAATCTAGAAAATAATTATTTCAGTTTGGGGGTTTTGCTTTTTTTAAGAGTTAAATCTTAAATAAGACCCTCACTTGCATTTTATCAATTCCATTTGACCTTGTTTGTTAATTTCTCTTTCAAATGCCTCTGTGTAACCAGTTGCTACCAAGAACTTTACAAACCATTAACTGATTCCCTGTAAAGGAAAGGAGATTGTCAGTTTCCCTCTTTGAGCCCTTAACTGAGGAGATAAAGGAAAATCTGTAATACTTCACCTGCAAAACAAAGCCAGAGGAACAATATGGTTAAAAAAAAAAAAAAGGCAGGGAGAAAAAGTAGAAAAAGTACAGAAGATTAGGCAAGATGTCAGAATTCATAAAAGATGCTTGCAAATGGCTTTAGTGTCCTTAAAGAACATTCAATACCTTAACATTCTGAGATCCCAAGAGTTCAAAATCCTTTCGCTTCTCCTGCGGTAACCAACAATAGCCTTGAACAATGCGATGTCCAAACCAGTCCCCCCCCAGAGTCTATTCTTTAGCTTCACATGTACTAAATTCCAAGTTGCCACACAGCTGTCCTGTAAGTCTTCTATACAAAACAGCTTCCAGCTAGAAATCAAGGCAATTAGAACCACCAATTCCCACTCAGAAGATAAATTAATTGCCCATTTAGGATTCAGATCAGAGCCAGAACAGGCTGAAGGCCTGCAATTTCATGCCTTCCTGACTTGTGCAGTTTGTAGTATTCCATAGCCGTTCAGTCTAAAAGTTTGCTAAACCAAAAAAGAGGTATCTTTTTGGCCATATTATACTGACCCCTTGCTTATCTTTTCCAGAGAAAGCTCTGACAAACAAAGAGGAGAACACAGCATTACAGCTGCTGTAACAAGTCATGTTATAAGCTGATCATTTTCCTGCAGCCCCTCCTATTTCCTCTTACTCATTTCTACCGCTACAATATTATAGCATGTCTTAATCTTCAAGTTATCCCCGCTGGTCATAGGATCAAAACAATAGGCTTGCTGCTGGGTGCATTTAGGAATTTCCTCTTAGCCTTCTTGATGAGGTAATTAGTGCTAATTTACCATCTCAGATAACAGAAATAGGACAGGGTATTCAATCTTCCCCATGCAATCTTGCTAACCAAGATTACAAAAATGAGATTTGCCACTTATATTAAAAAACAAACCCACACAACTAGCAAATGGTACAATTTTGGTAACATTAACTCACATTTTAGAGAGAGCTATATAACTTATCTAAATACTAATTGGCCTTGCCTGCACACTGCTGCCTTATCTTTGTGCGATCTCTAATGTTCATCTAACTCCTGGAGAAACGCTCTCTCAGCTGGACCATATCATGCCCGTACAAGAAGCAGTGCATGAGGTAGGGGCGAGGATGGGGAAGGAAGACTGTCCTCTTCTGCAGCTTCAGTTACTTGCCAGGAAACCACATTTTTAAGAGTCAAACCACTAAACCAAGGCAGAGACATCTTTCGCTAAATCAGGTTGCTCCAAGACCTGTCCAACCTGACCTTGAACACTGACAATGATGGTGCATCCACAACTTCTCTGTGCCTATCAGTTAAAGTCATATCATTAAGATACACTTCCTGCCAGCAGGTATCACCAACAATAATTTGGGAACAGGAATAGCATACAAAATATCCCTCAATGAATGAAATAAGATCATAATAAAATCACGATTGCTGAATTTAAGAAATCCACTCTGCTTTTTGGATATATATTCAGCATCCATACCCGAAGTACAGTGGCATCAATCTGCCTGCTCCACCAGGGCTGAGCAGCTTTTCATTGGCTAGCTATCTACTGTGAACTGCTATTTCTATGTTTATTCCCTTTGAACTACACTTGCTTATGATCTTTGCTTTTGCTTGCAAACATCCCCAGCTTTAATACTTTACTCACCCCACAAAAGCAGGTATCTAAATTTCTTTTTTTAAAAAAAAAAATAAAAGAGACAGCAATATCCCCATGAACAAAACAAAACGAAAGATTCCTATCCAGACATTTCAAGTGAAAACATCCTATTTCCCTCTTATCTTTCCTCCTATGCAGTACAGTAGGACCTTAATAACAAAACTTTCTATCTTAGTTCCTTTATGGTAACATACAGCAGGTATGTTGAAAGTCGAAATACTGAAAGTGTATAAATACCACAAAACAGGTGCAGTGTTAACTCTTGGAGGGGGGAGGTTAGTAAGTCAGGCTCAAGAAGCTCCGAGACTCTGACTTTTCTAGGTAAGTCATCAGTGAGCAGAGTGAGATGGCGCTGGCTCTTGGATGTGCGGTGTTCCCAGCCTGTGAAAATCCCAGACTCACATTTTGAACAGTAATCTTCTTCACAGTAGTACACTGTGGTTAGCTTAACAGTCCATCTTTGACTTTTACTGAAGTCAAAAAGAATACAGAAATCTCACTAAAATCACTGTTGTAATAGTAGCACCGTTTTATCCTGACCAACCTGTCCGCCAGACATGTATTTAAACCTTCCGTAAAATGCACTCAAAATTACTTGAGCAAATCATACACACTTCAGAAAAAGGAGAGTCTTCTGCTCCACCTGGAGTTCTTCCACTGTAGAATTAGTGGTGTACACTATCCACCTTATTACTATAGGTGAAAAAAGGGCAGGTGCAACACCCATGGCTGCCTCATTCAGATACTCTACCCTACAAGGTCCTGAAGAGCTCATACCACAGAGCGTGCCAATCCACTGACGGGCTTAAAACAGAGATTCACAAGAACCAGACTTAATCCTAGTGCTGCTACCAACTTCCGAATCACCTCAGTCGAATGTTTTGATCTTGCTGACCCCCTTCATCCTTCGCAAAGTAAGAGAAGGCTGATGTTGGTGACTCGTGAATGTTTAAACAAACTCCGTTAATCAGAAGTTTACCTTGTAGCTTTTCAAAGGTAAAAGGGCAAATTATCTAAGAAAGTTGCATTTGCCTGAGGTGCAACAGTTCCTAAATGAAATCTCCTGTAGTAGATAAGAGCAGTACAAGTGACTGTCATGGAGAAGTCAATGTTCTCTGCAGAAAAATGATAGGATAACCCACATCCAGTAGCTTGGCAGCAAAGATCACTTTGGACTTTAGGACAAGATTGTATTCTCCCAGATAAGTGCACTATCTAACATTGTCTTTTCATTCTAACGGCTTTGGATGTCTTGTAAAATAAGTTTTTTTTGAGAAAGCCATTATGGAGTAAAACTCTAGAGAACAAATACAAGAGTAATCCAAGGTTATAAACATTTCAGACAACCAGAAGAAGCACTTTCAGTTCCGATTGCTTTAGACTGGAAATTTATGGCCCTCAGATCAGCCACATGTACCCGGGTCAAATCATAACAGGCTCACCTACCACTTGACAAGATGACATAACCCTGAGGAAAGAGAGCCATAAAGGGCTATGACCTTCACACATGCAGGTTTGCAGAATTCATTACAGGACCAAAGCCACAAAGAAGGTAACGTTTTTTGTAAACATTAATCTCCATCCCCACCATAAGTTCCTGGAAGTGATCATTACTGTAGTATTACAACAACAAAACAGTAGTCTACCACTCCTTTCTGCAATTTGTGACTACAGGAGAAGATCTATAAGAAGAAACCATAATACCAGAAAGATTGATTTCCTCCTCATCACTTCTGATCAACAGTGCATAGCCCCTCAGAGACACAGCTAGTACAACCAGTCACAGCTGCAGAGGAAAAAAAAGAAAAAAGAAATCCATTCAAGACAGGTTTAAAGGACAGTCTAAGGACTTTGCCATTGGTCCAGATCTGCTCATTTCAGAGGTACCACTTGGGCAACATGTTTGCATGGATTTGAACTGTAAGGTTTCTGCTTAACTGCAGAGGAGCGGATGGTGCCCCATGCAAAGCACACGAATGTGCAGTATCTGATGGTGAAACTGGGCTTTCTGGGATAGGCAATGTTGTTAGTAATACAAGCTCCATTTACACTAACACTAAACAGGACACTAAGTGTAAAAGGCCCCATTTCCCACAAGCAGCAGAAATTGATGTAATTTTTGAAAAAAATAAAATACTTCTCTCTTCAAAACAAAACTGCACTTCGGTATTCTCTAGGACACCAAATTATGGCTGCTGTAAAACCATAATTCATGCAGAGTCCTGACTTGTGTGAAATTAAAGTCCGATGCGACATCACCAGCAATTGCCTTTAAAAAGGGGAATTTATGTGAACATACAATACAGAACTACACCGATCTGTTTCAATTCACAGTAATCAACTAATCTCCTCAAAGTGGTGCACATAACTTCTCCACTGTGCAAAAAATTTTGCAAACACTATTAAAAGACTCAGCATTATTTTAAACTTCATTGAAAACTAATGATAAGCAGTTTTCCATGTCTTGTTTGAAGCACTGGAACTGTTAAATGAGGGGTACGTGTGGTTCTTATGTTTTCTCTTTAACAGCTCTAAGCCAGGTGGGAGATGAGAGGTGATCCTTCCCCTCAGCACCGGTGAGGTGGCACCTGGGGTACTCTGTGCAGTTCTGGGCTCCCCCATGTAAGAGCCATGGACATACTGGAGAGAGTCCAGAGAAGGGCCACTAACACAAAGAAGGGAGACCAGAGCACCTCTCCTATGAGAAGAGGCTGAGGGAGCTGGGACTTCAGCCTGGAGAAGAGAAGGCTGGGAGGAATCTCATCAATGCATATAAATACCTGAAGGGGGATAGCAGAGATGATGGAGCCAGGCTCTTTCCAGTAATGCCCAGCGACAGGACCAGTGGCGATGGACAGAAACTGAAACACAGCAGGTTCCCCCCCTTTTTCACTGTGATGGTGACTGAGCACTGGCACAGGTTGCAGAGTCTCCATCCTTGGAGATACTCAGATGTCTGGACCCCAAACTGGGCAATCGGCTGTAGATGGCCCTGCTTGAGCAGGGGGGTTGGACCAAATGACCTCCAGAAATCACTTCTGACCTTAACCATGCTGTGATCCAGCAAACAAAAAGCAGCACGTGTTCCACAGAGCTCCCGTCTTCACACAGGACCATGAAGTCAACTTTGTTCTTTCACAACATGTTGCCTGCAATATCCCAGAAATATAACGCTTAAACACTTTGTATTTCTCTTCTTTGCACTTTCTCTCTACACCGGTCATTTTCATCCTGGTGTTTACTGATTTCCTTAAAGGGTCTGCAAAAAGAAACTACGGAAATAACTTTTAGATTCTTTACTACGCATAAGACTTAAAAGTATTTACAGACCTTCTGCAAAGTTGTAAGAGATTCACAAATTAAAAGTGGTAGGGGGAAAAAAGTGACTGTCTTAACAAAACCTCCCGCTTCTACTTTCCAAATCCTTCAGAATACATCCTATAAGTTAAAAAAATAAAAATGGAAAAAAACCCAACATAGACACCTAGATGATTACAAACACATAACGAAGTCTTAACTTGGATCAAAACACTTCAGGATGGAGCCATAAACTCCTAGTTTCGATAATCAAACTAGATCATCCAGTTGTTTTCTTTCATAGACCATAAGACCAGAAAGAACATTTACCTGCTGATGTTACAAAACTTAAGGAAAAAAGGCTCTGCTGATTTTGTATGTTTTAACAAGGGAAAGCCTTTCCAAAGAAGCCTGCTAAGAACAACTAAGTGAAGGAGTGAGAAAGAAAACACTCTTTCCCCCCCCTAAAGTTAGTTCATATTACTTTGTAAATCTAAAATCATACTGTTTTACACATTCTGTTTTGAGGATTGCATTATTCACAATATGGACTATAATTTGTGGGCATCTTGCTCCGGAAAGAGCACTCAAATGCAGCCTGAACTGAAAGTTAGCATAATAAAAATATTCAAATTTATTCTTAAAAATATTCCCATTCTGTATCTTAGAGGATGATGTCTGTGTAATAGCCTAAGAACATCAACTACTGGGTATTTCTCTTCTGTTCATACAGGTGCTGAGAGTCAAGAATACTCCCTAAGCACACGAATACAGAGCAGGTTATTGTCAGGCACAGCATCAGCATCTCATCATCCAACTGGTGTTGGTTATACCAGAGCTTAGAGCGTAGCAATTTCAAAATCAGCTTATGCTCACTGAAGACTTTCCCCCTGACACCAAAGCCTCAGCCACTTACTCCTGTCGCTTCCCTCCCCTCACTGCTAACAGCTGCTCAGCTGCCCAGAGGACAGACAATCTGATTGAAAATTAACCTTCAAAACAGTTCTTAACCAAGTCACAGTTGATTCCCAGCACCATGATATGGAAGGGGATAGAAGAGGGAATCCACAGCCAGAGGAAAATTTGTTCTCCTGGGCAGCAACATGGTACCAAACACACCAATAATGAAACTCTGCAAGAGCTTTTAAACCAAACTCGTCTCGCATTTCCTTCCTCCTTTTCTAGTTCTCTGACTGCTACGGTGTTCTGAACTTCTGCTATAAATGCAAGCAAAGGCAACAGGGCTCTAATAGACATTAATCCATTGGCATACTTAAAAACAAACAAACTAACAAAATAAATTAAATAAACACTACACACATAAGGAAATACGACAGTTATCGAGCAGCAGCGTCATTTGGGTTTACAGCATCTAATGCACTGCAAGGTTAGACAATCCTGTCCAGGGAAGCTGTAAGATAAGGCAAAGAATCGACCCCAGTGCAGTCACTAACCGATTTAACTAAAGCAAATCTGCCAGCATAATTGAATCTAAGAATTATCTCTGAGCTAATCTGTTTGTGCTATCAATAAGCCTCTTAGCTGGGCAACCATAAGCAGGATGACTATATAGCATGACTTTTTGCACCGTAATCAATAGGCTCAAATAAAAAGAGAAATATTGATGAATCAAAGTTCAGACAGAGGTCAGTTTTAGACACAGAATGTTAGCAGTGAACTCCTGAAATTTATTTAGGAGTCATCACGTTATTCACTACAAAGTAAAATATAGGAGTGCTTGTAAACTCACACAGCCATCTCAGTCAAACCACAGAGTAAGCAGGAAGGCTTTGAATCAGACACCAACTGGCATCTTGGAAAGCCCACATTAACAGGAAGTTAATTCTCCAGATTTTTATCTCTCCCAGTAGCCTGATCCCACAACCAACTGAATCCCCAAAACTGAGCCCTCCGTACAGGTGCAGTGTTGCAAGGAGGCAATGGCATTGCTTAGGGAGTTTTAATGATAAAAAATGTGACTCAGAAACATACTTTTACAGCAGAGGCATTGTAGATCACAAACCAGCCTTACAGTTCCAGCGTTACAAAGCTTCAGACATTAAGTGAGCTACCTACAACTGAGCAATAGCTGTTATTTAATGACTAGAAAGCATTTCTCCCATTTACTGTATTTTTTTGATAACTCCAAAAGCCACTGGGTGTGCAGTAGCTGCTGGAATCTATTCCTTTTAATAGCCCTTATGCAACACTCGAATGACAATCTTGTTCACAGCAGAAACAAGGAACAACATGATCATCACACAGGGAGATGCCAGTATGCCTTTGGTCATTTTACACACAATTTAAGTGTATTTATTCTTTAAGTCTTGGTGGCATCACTACTTACATAGGCAGAAATGCAGTGCACATCTGGAGACAGGGATAGTTCAAATGAAAACAGAGCCAGTTCTAACAGCCTACCTATCAACAATAGTCCTTTGACCAACAAGCTAAAACACAGCTCCTAAATCCCTATTCTAGTTATCCAGACTTCTCACGTCACTCTGGCCTGTCTGTTCTTGCATTGACATGGGGGTATTGTGAAATAAGCAGCGCATGAAATCAATTGACAGTTTTGTAAGAGTTAAAATGAGGTTATTAAAGACGTTACACAAATGAAGTACCCGGCCTAATATTGCAGACTTACCAGAGGCAGCACCCATTTTTGCAAACAGAACGGTCATTATTGGGGCAGGGGAAGAGGTATCTATTTCAAAACTGGAAACAAAGAACACACCATTTTTTTGCAAACTAACAAGAAACACCCCACCAACCTGAAGTACCGCTCCTAACGCGCCACATCCAGACAACACAAAATAAATGACGTCCCACAGATGCTACTTCTGTTCCTATTAACAGGAGCACCAAACCACCCCAATTCTGAAAATCAAGGAAAATTATTTTAAAGACTTTGGACAGAAATAGATTTCAAACAAACATAACTCATACACTGCCTTATTATCTCCCCTCTCCCAAGGGTAAGTAACGTAGGGAACTGTCAAAAAGAAAAAGACGTAGAGCTTTTAAAAAGGGTGAAAGGTTTATTTTTAACTTCTTGCCTTTCGATAATGCAGATGCCGCCTCAATAGCGCTCATTCTGAGAATTCTTTCTACCGAGCTATTAGGAAAAATAAAAGAAATTCTTACATTCAGCTTACTGGCTATCGCAGCAGACACAGCGGGAAGTTTCAGCATTTTTCCTAGTACTAATTTCATATTTATACAGTAACAACAGTAAGATATGATAGTATTGATCAAGTGCACTTTTAAAACAAAAATATTTAACCTGCACTCATTTCTACAATACTAATCTCATTTTTCTATCCCAAAGTAGATTGGCTAGAATATTTTAAAACTCAAAATCCTCAGAGGACCACGGAAAAGTTAGGATCAAATTACTTCGACAAAAGCAGCTGGTAATCTGTTAGAGAGACAGAATGTATGAAGCAGCAAGGAGCTCAAGCACGAGCTGCAGCAGAGAGAAAGAACAGGATTTCCAAACAGTTCCAGGCAAATCTTTTCCATCTGATCTTGCTCTCTGGAACAAGCAAGTTCACTTACTCCCACCAACTCTCACCTGTGTCGCACACACTGACAGAGTGCCAAGTTAACGTCCGTTAATATACATGGCAAAACTTGCAGATCACGTGCTGGTACTGCTTGGTTAGTCAGGACTCTGCACGGGTCAGGTGCTCAGAGGTTGCAGCAACAACTTCAGATTTCACTGAGATTTTACGCATACGCATATCAAACGTGGAACACCACATATATAAATGTATGTGCCTAATCACATTAACGCTTCCTCGGCGTACTGGTGTGCTACCCAGTGCCCCAGAACAGGCACCAAGCTCAGTTAGGAACTACAAGGTATCAGTTTGGTTAGGGACTTTCTTTTTTTTGCACTAGATCCAGAGAGACTCTGCTTACTCCCACTACTGTCATCCACCACGCAGCTCAATCCACTGGCAAGTGAGAGTTCATTCCTGCAAATCACGGAAACTTTTGTTTTACTTCAACAGACATTTAAATTCTATCCACACGTACAGCCGTCTGGTCTTCGCTTAACTCCCTAGCTGAAAACTATTAGGAAATTCCATTAGGATTTTTACCCTTCTGTATTTCCTCCCTTATAATGATGCTCATTGAAAAACAGAAGTAATAACTATACTCCTGGCTTCATAGAATTTTCTTATCTGTCGTCATCACAGGATGCTCTGGCCCAATTAAAACAGGTTGCAGCAGCTCAGAGAAGGCACAGCTTTGTGAATATGGTTCCTGGGCTGGGGGACAGCACTCCTTCCTCCGGGCTTCTTACGGAAACTCCACAAGAACCCTGCTAGGAACAACCTCATTTAAAGGCAGCTCAGTTCCCTTATGATCAGGAGCCAGGGTGTTACAGTACATGAAACTGTATAATGCACAGCAGCAAAGCAGCTTGCACGTATGGCAAACTGGTCATCATAACCGTTGTTTGTTTTGGTTTTGGTTTAGTTTGGGTTTTGTTTTTTTTTTTTTTTTTAATTGTTGTTGTGGTTTTTTTCTGCTGTTCTTTCCCGATTGCAAAAACCATTACATCCACGATTTAATCTCGCTGGACTGAAAGGTTCAAATAAGGTTACAGATTGCAAGGCAGAGAAAAGCGTCCACACGGGAGACTTCTCCCAAAGTCTGAGCAAGGAAGAAAAAGAAGCCTGGACTCCCACCCTTTAACAGATGTTCTGTTTTTTTGAGGTATTTCCTACTCTTCTCTAATTTTACATGAAAATAAGCTCATCCAAACGTGCGGTTCAAAACTGTCAGCTGCAAACCAAAGCAGACACTAGGACTTCGAATTTAAAAAAAAACCAACAACATAATGGAATATTTTAGTCATTTTAAACAGAGAGATACTGCCAAAAGCTATCCGTAACCCCTGACACCGAGTAACCCAGTTCAGTACGTCCCTCCCCAAAGGCTAGGAAAGCCATCTCTGTAAGCAGGGGGACCTTCCAAACGACACCATCAGCAGTTTACCTGTAAATAATTCACGGGGCAAATTCTGCAAGCGATTCTTCACCTTCGGTAAACAGTAACACCCACCTGCCGCCCTCCTTTACCGGGGGGGGGGGGGGGGGAAGGAAGAGACAAAAGAGCAGGGGCACCGAAGCCAGGGCGCTCCACTCGCCCCGGAGCAAGCCGGCTGTGAAGGTCGCCCCGCCGCCGCCACCGGCCTGCAGGGGCCCGAGGAGGAGGAGCCGCTGCCCCCGTTTCTTTCCCCGGCGAACGACGCAGAAAAAAAAGTGATCAGCTCTTTCACTTGGCATTTACGACCTTGGTCAGAGGACCCATTATTTAC
>JAOXNO010000013.1:47004549-47034329 GCA_028565335.1 Limnodromus scolopaceus | reverse complement strand
GGGGGAGCGTCGCTGCCGGCGGCGGCCACCTCCGGGCTGCTTCTCCCCTCACGGCTCTCCCTCGGCCCGCGCCGCTGAGGGACGGCGGCGTGCGGGATGCTGCGGCCGGCTGGTCGCTGCTGCGGCGGCTTTTCCCTCCTCCTGCCCGCGCCTCATGTGCCCTCCGCCCCCGGTCTCTCCGCCCGGGCCGCCGCCGCAGCTCCCCGCTCTCAAGCGGCGCCCGGGGATGGCTGCAAGCCCCTCCCGCCAGCCGGGCGGGCGGGCGGTGGCGCACGTGGGGCGGCTACCGGTGGTTCTCCTTGGGGTTCCTCCACTCGCCTTTACCCGGCCGGGCCGCGGGGGCCTCCTCGGTAGGCGAGGCGGCGCGGACACCTTAGGGGCTGCGGCACCGCCCGCCGCCGCCGCTGGGGGGGCAGCGCGAAGAGGACTGCCGGCGGCGGCCACCGCGGAGGCCGCTGGCTCGCTCGTCGCAGCGCTCCCCCCGCCCCCCGGCGGCCATTACCTCATGGCCCAGCCCTGCCGCGGAGGAGGGGCCGCTTCGTCGCCGGGCAACCGGCCCCCTGCCGCGGCCCGGGCAGGCGAAGCCGGCGGGAGCCGGGGGGAGTCTCTCCGCAACGGGAAGTGTTTGCCGCTGGGCGGACTAGCCCGAAGGCGACCGCGGGCAGCGCTGCCCGTCACCGCTCGCCCCCGTCCCGGGCGGCGGCGGACCGCCCGCCTGAGAATTAACTCACCGCCGCTTCGGCCGGTGCCGGGCTCCCGCCGCCTTGACAGGGCTGCCTCCCGCGGGAGGTGAGCAAGCGGCTCCCCCGGCTCGGAGAAGGTGTAGCTGGGTCGGTAGCGGCCAGGAGAAAGCGAGCCGGGTCGGTTCGGGAGGCGCAGGGGAACCCGCCGCGGTGCGGGGAGGGTCTGCCCGGCCCTTCCGCCCCGCGGAGCCGCTGGGGTCCCCGCCGTGTGCCGGCCAAAGGGGCTGGGGTTGTCGGGATTTCTTAGGGCCACCTCGGCCTTCTCGCTTTTGAATGACCTGGGCTGGTCCAGCCGGCTGGGTGCCGCGGCGACCCGTGCCTGGAATTGTCCCGGTGTGTGCGAGAGCGCTGCCTGCCCGAGCTGGGCAAAAGGGCTTGAAGGGAAGAACCCTGGCCGAGCACCCAGCCCGGCCGGCAGAAGAACCGGCATGGGAATAGGAGAGAGAGGGTCGCGGTGAAAGTTAGACATTCAAATTACGTGTTTCTTCAAGTGTGGTGGAGGAACGAAGGAGAGGAATCTTGCCCGTGCCCTCCCGAAGAGGAAAGTTGCAGTATTGAGTGCAAGAAGTTATTAGATGCCAGAATATCCCCAGAGGAAAAAAGGCTTGTTATTAATGTCCCACTGACAGAAGCTTTAATCCAAGTTTTAATAAGTCTAATTTTAAAAAGAAAAAGAAACCCAGAGGAAGTCACGACTTCTTATTTCTGCAGCTCACAGAACTATTTGTTGGAGGAGCGTTTGATTGTGTGTGTTTACTGGCAGAGGAAGAACAGAATTGTGTCCAAGGTTACAGCTGGTAAGACAAAAAAGTTGCAGTCGTGCTGGTGACAGGATTCCGGAAACGTGGGATGTGTGTTAACCTCCAGCGAGTGCAAATGTATTCGGGGTTTGACCCCGAATAACCCACAAGAAGAAATGAACCAACGCTTTACAGATGCAAACAAAGAGAATCACAGATGGGGACGTGCCTGGGGGACAGAAAAGAGAGGAGAAACGTTACAAGGACAAGAGAGGATTCACAGGCGCTTGCCGAGCAGATCCCCTGGAAGTGACTAAGGGTGCAGTTAGATGGGGTGAGTGAGTCAACCCCAAAGCTTGCTGCTCCCCAAAGGAGCAGGCTGCTCTCTCCGCGTCTCCTATGGAGGAGCCAGGCACTCCTGGGTTTTTCCCTGGTGAGTGACTCAGTTTACTAACCTGACAGAGAACTAATGATATTTTTTTCCTTGTCAGTTTTCTGCCGGAATGGTGAACTGAATAGATTCACCCTGAAGTCATAAAAGTATCAGGAGTGAGCACAAAGGAAGAGTTGAAACCATTTGGCTGGGAGGAACAGGACCATCCCTTTGGTGACACCGCACTCTTAAATCATCTCGGTAGTCTCATCTAACTCCTCCCTAATAGAAACTTCATGTTACTGCTAGGAAGTCTAACACGTAGGTGTCATTGAAAAGGTTGGTCCCTTCCACTTCTCACCCTCAGCTGGGTTCTCCCATTGCTTCCTTTGTGCCCAGTCTTGCATACGTGTGACCCTGGGGCTTAGCCAGTGAGCAAGCTAAATCAGGAGGTTTTTAAAAAAGATAGTTTTCTGATTAATTCCTGAAACAGTTAATAAGAGAGTCAGATGAGTGGCGGGGGTTGCACAAGAGAAGGAACAAGACCAAGTGCTTGCAAACAATGGATTAAGCTTTTCAGCAGCAGCTGGGCACTTTTTATGAGGTGTAACATAAACCAAAGGCAGCAGTGGGGAGGAGTGGTCTGTAAGTGAAGAAATACTTTTGAGGAGCAGAATTTGCTCTGTGCTTTACAGAATGGCAATGAGAAGAAAAAAAAAAAAAAGCAAAGATAGGCTGGTAAGGGATTAAAAAAAAAATTTCAGTTCCGCAAAACCAGAAGAAGACACACAACAGAGGCATCTTAGAATCTGAGCGCAGGAAGAAAATCCGATACTGAAAAAAAAAGAAGGCAGAAACGATCTGTGGCAGATGGAAAACCAAGAAGTGGAAAAGTGAAGATTCACACCAAAAATAGAGAGGAAGAAGTCTGCATGATTAGAAAATTCTTGTTGAGAAGAACCAATTGACCTGTCACGTCTGTAAGGAACAAGGATTTGAGATGTGCTGCTGAGACTGAAAAGCATCCTGTTAGAGTCAGCAGAAGTCCTTCACAGTGGGAAAAATGTCAATGACACACACTATTTATACACAAACGCAGTGTGTGGGAGTACATCAGGGGAGAGAACCTGGAACTACAGGGTTGCCAGCCCCTCGCATGCAAGGTGGGTGTCTGGATGCTGGCCGTGGGGTATGGTAGCAGTTGTTTGGTTGCTGCACCCAGTCCTTCTTATGACTTTTTGTTGCGTGGTACTTTAGTGCATACAAGCATACTCTGTCCTATTCTTAATACTACCTCAATTAATCCACCTAGCAATTCTGGAGCTGGCAATTGACACAGTAACTAGATACTTTAAAAAGTTTCCTAGGTTTCTGTGCTCTCTTTCTGTTTTCATTATCCTCCTTTTTCCTCTCTCAAGTATCACATTATATTTATCACTTTTATTTATATTCATTCTCAATTTTGCTTCCTTGATAACATCTCTAGAAGACACTTCTTATTTCTGCCCTGCTAAAAGAGAAGAGTTATCAAATATACTTTTCAGTGAGCATGCTGTTGTTTTTCTTGCATGTTCCTCACTTGCTGTCTCCAGACCTTCCTTTACAATTCCTGTAAACCAATCACAGAATACAATATTGCTTTTACAGCATTTGAAAATTCAGTTTCAGAAATCTCTGGTTTGTTTGTCAGCCGAAGATCCCAATTACAGCTATGACTGTAAAGTAGATGATTTTAACCTCAGAGAACAAGCTAATTCCAACAGGCATGAACAAATAATCTGAGAAAAAAAAAATCACTAAAACATATCCCATGAATGTGTTTCTGAACAGCTGTGTTGGGGATTTAAGAAGAAAGGAGTTGTGGTGCTTCCTCTTTTTGTTCTTCCTGCTGATACCTGGTGTTACTGACCCCAACTGTGACCTAAGGAGAGCAGACACATGTAATTTGAAAAAGAACAGAAGGAAAATGAGAAGCTAAATCAAAAAAGTGGAAGTTTACATGCAAGCTAAAGCATAAACACAAACAGATGAGACAAATAAAATTAAGGGAAAAGGTCTTAAAGAGAAAACTCATTTAAAATGCCCTGCAGAGAGGATCATATATCATAATTACAGCAAAAAAAGAGTATTATTCCAGAGCTTACAGTCTGAAAACATGAAGAAAGCAAACAGTGACTCAGAGGATGGGGTGTGCACATATTTGACATTAATGAAATGCAAGTTGGAATAAATAGTTTGTAAAGCTTAGATTAACATTCCAAGTGAAGACAAGTGCACAAACAAAGAGGAAATTAAATGCAAGATAGTGGGATAATGATAAATGTGCCAGGCATGCATTTTGCAAGAAAAGGGAAAAAAAAGTGCAATCAAGCAAAGCCAAATTAAAATTGCACTGTGGAATGATGATAATACCTTCAAGACATTGTGAATTCTAATCAGGATGCAAAGGATATCCTGAGTATACAGGCTGAATCTTCAGAATACGCAACATAAAAGCCATTGCTTTCTGCTGAAACAGTGAATCTGTACTTGATAACAAAGCATTTGACTCTTGCGTGAGTCCAAACTGCTGAATGTATTTGAAGAAAATGGGATGTCCTTCCAACATGTTATACCTAGAACAGATGATGTAATTCAACCAGTACAGCATCTGCTTTACGCGCTTCCTATTGCATTAGAATAAAAACTGATAAGAACACTGAAATATACAGAAAAAGAAAGCATCACTAATAATTTTACATAGTCTCAAAATTACATAAGCAGCATGATAGTCACTGAAAAGCAAGATTTTGATCAGCCTTCCTGCATAAGCAAGGTGGGCATCTCATCATATTTTGGAAACCAGCAGGTAGGCTTAGGCCTTGAGAATTCTGTACGTAGTGAACCTTGCAGCAGAAAAGTATCAGCTCTGCCAGCCAGGCTTCCAAACCAGCATCAGAGATGATGATACTCAGGAATGTGATATGAGGAGGGCCTGGCAGAAGCTGTGGTAGTCTGTAACACTTAACCCCATCTCATTAGCAAATAAAACTGAATAAAAACAAACAAACAAACAAACTGAAAGAATAAAAAAAAAAAAAAAAGAGGAAGTTGGTTTTTACTTCAGTACCATATCCAGAGCGGTTGCTGACTTCCCAAGGAAACGGAATGATTTTGGGAAGATAAAAGTATCTTGAAATATGCCAACCTTTAAAGGTATTAAACTCAGTATTAAAAATTGCAGAGTATCTTACCACATCTCTTCCAAATCTTAGCCATACGCAAAGCATTGAGACCATAATGGAGGAAGAGGTAACACAGGCATGCTATGCATGCAGTACCGGTGACCTTACAAGTTGATCCAGCAAGGTGAGATTGGGAGCCCTGTTCTTATAAAAGAAACCACTAGTAGTTTTTGCCTCACCAGTGAAACAAGCACATCGGCAAGGACTGGTTTGCAATAATATTTCCGCAGTGAAAAGGTCAGCTCTATGATTGAAAAAACAAATTTCCAAATAGAAAAATCCCAGAAGTTACCAAAAGAATTTGAAAAATCATTGCTGCAACCAAATATCATCAGCTTACAATACTGAGACTATAACATTTGAATTTATTTGATGACTTTGGGAAGGACCACTGAATACCTTGTACCAGAAAAACAAGGTGACTAAATCATGAGAACCTTAATATTACCACAGAAATGCAGCAAAAAGAAAGAAAAACACACCAAAGTTTCACTCAAACAATGAAAGTATGTGCTAGTTTCAAGAGGACGTTGGAAAAAAATCTGAGAATAAAAATTATGAGACAAAATGTTCGTGTCATTGTTCTGCTAAAATGGTCAAAGACCAGAAAAGCAGCCCCATGTACCTCCCAAGAATGACAGAACTGTCAAGGCAAATGGAACATAAAAATATTATATATGAGCACTGAATCATCATACCCAGGACACTGAGAATAGAAACCCTCTTGAGAACAGGGTCAGTCTGGAATAGAAAGAAACACCATGTACTAGCAAGATGGGATAGAGCATGAGTAATCATGATAGCTGGGAGAGAACCTCGTACATGTGACAGCATAAACTAGAAGTGTGCAGCATCTTCAATGGACACTAGAGCAAACAAAAGAACAGATCTTCTCACTAAAGGAAAACAAAACATTGAAACATAGCTTAGTATTACCGGCTACTAGTCAGACTTTTGGGAACCAGGCAAAATGTCAGAGCCTTCCTCAGTACCCACTGAGGGTAGAGCAGCGAAGTGTTTAAGCATTCCTGAACTACGTGGTTTCAATCACAAGATCTGTTTACCTTAAATTAGATCATATATTTATTTGAGAACAAGAATTTGATTACATCTGACTGTCCCATATAATAGCCAGGCAAAAAACAAGGCTGAATTTGCTGTACAGATTGCTAAGAGTATTGAAATGGTGCAAACAGCAGAGAGAATGTTTTGCATTCCGTTCTAGAATGTTGAAAATATTCCCACAGAGAAGTTCACTGCAGTTGCTTGAAGTCATGTTCAGTAACAGACTGAAGGAGTAACAGACTAAAACAAGAAGAAAAAGACCAAAGATAAGAGTCTTAAAATTACAGGCCTGATTTGTATTTTTATTTAGATTCTTTCTTCAAGATAACTCTTGTACTGCAAGCAACACACTCGAAGAGAGAATTCCCGATTCTTATACCATATCAAAGGGAAAATTCCTCATCTGGAGTCTATTGAAACTGTGTACCCGGATGGTGAGAAAAATACAGACATGTAATGAAGTGTGTAGCAATAACCAAAAAGTGCTATAGTTCCTAACTAAGAGGTACTGGAAAAAGACAGCTATGAGTCAACGTGTTCCCTGTGTCTGCTACTAATTACGATGAAAATTCTTCATCATGAAGACATTCAATTTGAAAGTCCATGAATCTCTGAGTTATTTGCTATTAAAGCATTCTTTCGTGTTTCTCTCAGTTCTTTGTAATGCTATTGCCACTATTATATGAAGATCTCAAAAGACTTTGTTAATGTTAAATTTCATACCATCTCACTCACTCAAAATGGGATATCTAACCCCTTTGTATAAAAAAAAATTCCTAACCTGGTCTAATTTAGCATAAAACTGTACATAGGATGAAATACTAGAAAGAGGGAAGCAAAGGCAGTGACTTCATAGTTATTGTGCCTTACTTTTGTCCTCTTGGACAGGGACAATGAAATTAAATGACTTTTCTAAGATCTGTCATCAAACTGAACTGCTGTCAGGACTGGTCTGCAACTGAGCTAATGTTCTATTCCTTCTTCTTTATATCGGCCACCCTCATCAGAGTCAAAGATAAAATACACAGTTTTCTAAAATCTAAATAAATCCCTCTTCAAAGCATACTTTCATTGTGCTTACTCAAAGAAATTAGGTGACATTTACTTATGCATTCAGTTTATTTATATCTACTCAACTACTCATTTACATTAAAAGAGAAATGAAAAATTCATTTTGCTTGTGCAAAAAGCGGTAGCTTCATTGGTAATTACAGATCAACTCTGTAATCGCTAAAACCATATGCTGAAAAATGGGACAGGATCTGAAATTGTTAAGAAGTGAGCAATTTTACCATACATACGCACATGATATTTTTCAATGCTTGTGAGTCTGGTCAATTCTATGTGGATATCCAATAAACCAGCAAAAATTAAACCTGTGTGCAGCACCGACCTTTTGCCAGTTCTGTCGACTCTCTAACAAACCCCTAACAAACAGCTGAACTGTGACAAAACCTTTGGTGAATTGTGTAACTAATGGAGCTTGACTTCCTCCAGACCTATGCTTTGTCATCTACAGCCTCTGCTAAGAAGGTATGACACAAAACTGAACCCCTTCTTGCAGCTGACACCTTTCTAACATCCCTCTCCCAAACAGAGTGGTTCGGATTTTTTCCTCCCCTTTTTTCAGGGTTAGGGGCATTTAAATTTGTCTTGAAATCTTTTCTACAGTGGGAGTGAAAAAAATCTGACCATCTGTTATACAGCCTAAAGAGGCATTGATTCCTTCCTGTTAAGAACACTATTTCTTTTATCAAATCGTGTTGACTTTGGATTCAAACCTGTTAGAAGGTCAAGGTGAAGGTGGGACAACAGATAAAACACAATTCTTTACAACTTCCCTTAGGAAGACATACTAGATATCTTTAAAACATTTTAGACTCATAGAAGCATAGAATGGTTAGAGTTGGAAGGGACCTTAAAGACCATCGAGTTTCAACCCCCCTGTCCTGGGCAGGGACACCTCCCACTAGAGCAGGATGCTCAAAGCCCCATCCAGCCTGGCCTTGAACCCCTCCAGGGATGGGGCAGCCACAGCTTCTCTGGGCAACCTGTTCCAGTGCCTCACCACCCTCACAGCAAATAATTTCTTTCTAGTATCTAATCTAAATCTCCCCTCTTTCAATTTAAAACCATTACCCCTCGTTCAGGGGCCTTAAAACCACCCAACATCAGACCACCCTAGCATGAAAAAATAATGCGAGAACTCCACTTTACTGCTAAAAATGGAAAACGCTTGTTTCCAAGGGCTAAATGTTGTCATAACAAGGCGCCCCCTAGCGAAGACTCTACAGATTGCCATGACAAGACGGACGACCCTATGCGTTGCCTTATCCGACGACAGGCCTACGCAGGTTTAATAAAAAAAGCCCCAGGGGCCCAGGCTGAGAGCGGCGGGGCATTGCCGGAGCCCCCCGTGAGGGACGTCCCCCGTTCCCGTCCCCGTCCCCGTCCCCTGGGTTCACCATGTCTGTCCCGCCGCGCCGCCTCAGCCGCCCCGACCGTTAGCCCGCCACTGGCGGTTGCCTGGCAACGGGGCGGCTGCGCCCCTGACGCCCCGCCCCATCCCCAGGGAGACACCGCCCCCTTCGCCTTCGCGACATCCGGGGACTCCCCGCCGGCCCCGCGCCCAGTGGCACCCGGCTCTGACGTAGGCGCCTCCCGGCCCAATGGCGGCTCCGCTCCGCTTCCGGCGTCTGGTCCCGTCTCCTGGATACGGGCGCGGGGCGGCAGCCATCGCGGGGGGAGGCCAGAGGGGACAGACCTGCCGGCGAGCTGGCGCGGTGTGTTTTTTGCTCGAGCAGGGGAAGCAAAACCCGTTTGCGGAGTCTGTCGTGCCGGTGCCCCTTCCCGCCGGCTGTATTTTGTGGCGTGCAGGGACGGGCTTCCCCCCTCCCCCCAACGGGACGCGTCCAAACCCCTCCTCTGGGGCATGGGAGACTCCACCGCGGGCGGGCGGGGCTGCGCCGATTTCGGTTGATGGCGGCGGCGCGGAGATAGTAACGCTGCCTCCTTGCCCACCCACCTACCCCGCTCCCCGCCCCCCCCCCGCCTCACAGGTAGGGCTGTCGCTTCCCGCGCGCGGCTAACGGCCGTTAACTGGCGGGGCGCCCGCGCGCCTAACGGTCCTCAGGCCGCGCGTCAGGCGGGGCCCACCGCCCCTCACCGCCCCCTCAGCGCCCTGGTCGCGCACCCGCGGCCACAGGGCCTAGGTCTGAGTGCGGGGTCTGACCTGGTACCCCTGGCCTAACGCCCCCTGAGGGGCAGGAGACCCGCCGGAGGTATGGCCGGCCTCATGGCACCCTCACCGCTGCTGCAGGTGGGCTGCTGCATCCCGGGGATGGCGGTGCCGTGCCTCAGGCCTGCCGAGCTGGTGGCTCTCGGCAGAGCTTTGTCTGCAGGAGGTCTTCAGCTCAGCACCTGCTGCTCTGTTGAGAGTGTTGTGGCCGTTTGCTCACTGAGAGAAGGAAGAACCGTGGAACCATGTCTCCTTGGTGTTGTGGGCCTGCGTCCTGCCCAGAGCAAATGGGGTTCTCTTGGCAGGTGGAGTCTGCTGCTTGGGGTGTTTCTGTGGAGGTTCAGACCTTTTTCGTTGCAGGTGATGGTGTGGCAGGCTTCTGTAGCAGCCAGCTCACCTTGAGATGCTTACACTTTTTTGTGTTACTTCATTGCATCTATACACTTTGTCCAAAGTGGTGAATGTGCTGCAGCGGTTGAAAATCTGCCTCGTGGGTCATGCTCTCTGGTTTGTGTACTGAAGTGATGGATGTTGTAAATTCCTAATTGTACTGTGGTACCTGGCTGATGTTCTGGCAAGAACCGGTATTGCAGTGATAGACCTTGTTGTCTGCTGCTACCAGATCCTTTGTGGTATTTTCACTTGAAGTCCTGTTTGAAAACATGGGGATTCTCGTGTTTTCATTTCAGTCTTTGCTTTGTCACTCTGGGAACTTTGTGTCTTATGAAAGAGGTAAAGTGCACTTGAGTTTGCGATTAGGCATTTGGCAGCTGTACTGCTTAAGCAGCCCTTCCTCTCCATCCTTGCTGATCACTCATGTTGCTGCCCTGCCTTCTCCATTATGCTGTTTTTCTCTGGTTTTAGGATACCTACATTGAGAACTGGTCTTGTTGAAGAGAAAACAACAGTTTTATAAATGTAATGGAAGAAGTCTTGTAGAGATGAGAGAGCAACTCCAAATGGCTTGGAACTAATTAAATTGATAATTGGAAGACGTGGGCATCAGGTGTGAAGTTAGCTTGGAGCTGAAAGAACTTACTACAACAGGTAGTCACTGGGCACTAGTTAGAGATAATATCCTATTTCTGGAGTATGCTGATATTGGGATTCTGTATCTACATGCTCATGGAATAGTTGAGGAGCAGGATGAAAAGCTGACACAGAACTCTTCTCGTGTATTACAGTTTTCTCAGTATTTTGCTTTCAGTTCTCCCATTGCTCCAGATTTGGTCAGTTTCAGTGAAAGAAAGGTTTCAGCTGCTATATTAACTAAAATATTTAATGTAAGGGTGCTTAGATCAAAAAAACCCAAACCTTTTCTGCCTGGAACATCCTGTGTGTTGCTCACTTCTAGGTTTGTTAGGGTTTTTAATACTTAAACAATGTCAGTTTCAAGTGAACTGTTGAAAAGTTTAGTGAAAAATGTGGAGGAAACCTTACTGTTTTATACATTAAATTAACTGGCTTTTATGACAAGCATTTAACTATTTAACTATGCAAATGCCAATTCCTGGGTTTGCAACAAATGGCAATTGTTTCATTTGTTCCAGTATGTAAATAAAAGCATATACAATTCTTGTCAAAAATTGTAGTTACAAATATAAATGAAATTTCTGTTGAGCTCCCTGATTCCCACAGTATAACATTGTCCAACAGATTTACACAGCTGCTACTTGCAAGGAATTGTTTTTATCCATGAAAAATCCTTAATGGTGAGAGTCCTACAATTGGTAAAGCTACATTCAGTTTTGCATCAGTAGGAGCACTAACAGTCACAAAATCCTGTGGTTTTTTCAGTTATGCTGATGACATCAGTTATTTGGTGGGTTTAAATTACATTGTGGAAAGTTGCACGGGCAAGTTTGCCTGAAGTGCCCATGGGTAGAAATGTCAATGTTACTTGGCAAGGCTTTAAGCATAGACTGTTTTCATTTGGATGGCAGTTTTATGTAGAACATACAACTTTAAGTTTATTAGTATGATTTTTATTTACAGATAAAATATTTATAATTTGTGGCTACTGGCCCTCTGTAACTTTTTGAATGTGTTAAGAGCTTTGGAAGAGGAAAATAGTATCCTCTGTTCAAAATTTTTATCACATTTTCTGAGAGGAGGCCTTCTGTGAAGTTTGATCTTGTTGGAAGTATATAATCTCTATATTTAAAAATCGGGAGGGTAAATCCTATACATCAATGACTATTAAATTTTAATGCTTTCCCCCTCTTCCCCTTTCTTTAAAGGTTTATTTGTTTATGAGACTAATTCCATGTTTCCAATCCATTGCCTGTAAAGCATCCTTACATATGGAGAACTTCATTCTGTATGAGGAGATTGGAAGAGGAAATAAGACAGTTGTTTATAAAGGAAGAAGAAAGGGGACAATTAATTTTGTTGCTGTTCTTTGCACTGATAAATGCAAAAGAGCTGAAATAACAAACTGGGTAAGTAATTTTTTTTTTCTTGCTAAATCTGGGAAAAGATACAGCTTACAAAACCCTTGTAGCACAGGTAACATAAAAGAAAAATACCATGTGCTTCTTCACATGGAGTTTGTCACTTTTTACATCAGCTTCTTGAGATTTTAAACTCTTATACTGTAATCAGTGTCTTACTTTAATGTATTTATTTGTTCATCTAATGTTATTGTTGTTTAAGTCACATGCATAAACCCATGCTTACAGGCTTACTATTTCTGTGATATATCAGAGAACTTGTAAAAACAGTTCCTTGCATCTAGTGGTTTGCTTTATTTTGTTGTCAGTTGTGCAAATCCAGTGGGTAGTAATACCTTCCAGTAAATAATAAATTTTTGATGAAGGAGTAGTGTTTAAGGTAAATCAACTCTGGTTTGTAAAAGCTTGGCAAAGTTTTAAATGTTCAATACTTTCTGGAAAAGAAACTGTAATCGATACAGTTAGACTTCTCAAATATTTTATTTTTCCACTGGATAAATTTTGTTTCTACGGTGGGTTGACCATAGCTGGATGCCAGGTGCCCACCAAGCTGCTCTGTCACTCCTGCTCCTCAGCTGGACAAGGAAGACAAAATATTTTGAAAGATGTGTGGGTCAAGATAAGGACAGGGAGATCACTCAGCAACTACTGTCATGGACAAAACAGACTCGACTTGGGGAAATTGGTTTAATTTATTGTCAATCAAATCAGAGTAGGGTAATGAGAAATAAAACCAAATCGTAAAACACCTTCCCTCTACCCTTCCCTTCTTCCTGGATGTAACTTCACTCCTGAATTTTCTACCTCCTCCCACCGAGCAGCACAGAGGGACAGGGAATGGGTGTTACAGTCAGCTCATCGTGCATTATCTCTGCCGCACCTTCCTCCTCTGGGTGAAGACTCCTCACACTCTTTCCCTACTCCAGCATGGGGTCCCTCCCATGGTAGACAGTCCTCCATAAACTTTTCTAATGTGGGTCCTTTCTATGGGCTGCAGTTATGCACAAACTGCTCCAGTGCAGGTCCTTTCCATGGGGTGCAGTCCTTCAAGAACAGACTGCTCCAGCGTGGGTCCCCTACAGGGTCACAAGTCCTGCCAGCAAACCTGCTCCACCGTGGGCTCCTTTCTCCATGGGGCTACAGGTCCTGTCAGGGGTTTGCTTCAGCACAGACTCTAAGGGTCACAGCCTCCACTGCACCTGAGCATCCACCTGCTTGGGTGTGAGGTCCTCTATGGGCTGCAGGTGGATCTCTGCTCCATTGTTACCCTCCATGGGCTGCAGGGGGACAGCCTGCCTCACCATGGTATTCATCATGGGCTTCAGGGAAATCTCTGCTCCAGCACCTGGAGCACCACCACCTCCTCTTCCTTCTTCACTGTCCTTGGTGTCTGCAGGGCTGTTTTTCTCACGCACTCTCATTCCTCTCTCTGGCTGCTGTTCCCCAGCAGTTTTCCCCTCCCTTCTTAAATAGGTTGTCCCAGAGGCACTACCTCTGTCTCTGATGGGCTCAGCCTTCGCCAGCAGCAGGTCCATCTTGGAGCTTGGTGGCATTGGCTCTATAGGACATGGGGGAAGCTTTTGCAAGTTCTCACAGAAGCCACTCCTGTAGTCCCCCTGCAACCAAAACCTTGCCATGCAAACCTGGTACAGTTTCATATTCTGTCTCATAGTTTCTATTGCAATTTGTTGGGCGATTAATGCATATGCATTTAGACATTTTGTTCTTAGAATTGTATTCATCCTAGAAAGCCCTTGGGAATACCTTACATATCACACTGAGAAGATGCAGAGGCTCCTCTAGAGATTAGGCCATGTAGGTTTGATAAAAATATAGGTTTCCAGGGACCCTTGAATGATTGCTCTTGCCTGATAAGATTAAGAAGGATGGAAAAATTTCTTTTTACTTCCTCTTACTGTGCTCATCATATTGTCTCACACTTGTGTTCTCATTGAAAAAGAAAGTAGGAATGCAAGTTTGACTCCAAATTCGGATTGCCAGTTTGTTCTTGTTTTAGTTGTGCAAGAAGGTTAAATAGTACATATAATTTTGGGTTGGGGAATGTCCTTTTTTTTTTTCCTAAATTTTTATAACAGGTGAGTTGGCCAGGGTCTTTGAGGAAAGTTCTTTCCTCAACATACATGTAAAACTGAAATACTTGAATTGGAGAATAGTTTTAGTGCATTGGAAAAGGTAAGAGAATGAGTAGTTGATTTAGAGTAAATTTGTATTGTCTTTCCCCCCTTCACCGCGTAAATTCAAAATTACTGCTTTTTTTTTCAGTTAAGTATGTTAAAAACTTTGTTCTAGGTTCGTCTGACTCATGAAATCAGACACAAGAATATAGTGACGTTTCATGAATGGTATGAAACAAGCAACCATCTCTGGCTTGTGGTGGAATTATGCACAGGTAAGATAAGCTCAAAAGATAAAAAATTATAAAGTATTTATAAGAGATTTCTTAGAACAGTTACTCCAAAACAAATGCTTAGATCTTTGGAAAAGCTTAACAATTATCTGATTATTAACTTGAGAATCCTATTTATATCTGAAAATGTTTTTGCTTCTGGAAACACTTTCAGAAATCAGTTGAAGTCATATTTCTCATCTGCTTTATTGTGTAGGCATGTTAAATGTTAATTGACATGACATAATGTTGCTTTTGAATAGCTGAAGAGATAGAGCTAATCAAGGGAGCTTAAAAACAAATTGAATTGTTGAAGGGTAGTTAAGTAAAAACGAAAAGTTTTTTTAAGGACTGGCAGCTTTGGCATTCTCTTTTCATTTTATAGCATGCAATAATAAAGAGCAAGGAGCAAATAAATTTGTAATGTACAAATGGCTTAATATTGTTCAGCTTATGTTCAAATTAATTTTTTAATCAATGGGCATTTCTGTAGCTAGCAGTAAATTATATAAGTTTTCTTTCTCTTTAGTAGAAGTATTTTGACTTATGTTAAAACTTTCATTTGGGAGCTCTGAGGACTCAAAACTGCCTAAAGTGATTTACTGAGTTTTGATAGGTTCTCATAATTCTAAATAAAAGAAATCTTTTAAAGCTTTCTCTAATTGTGATGACTGCATGTTTTAAACTCCAGATAGTGTGCTTTACTCCGTGTGGAAAGAAAAGAAGGCCAATTGTGGAAGTGATGCATGTTAAAATTCTGGTATCTGGAGTTTGTTTCATAGTAGAAGTCTGTATTACACACAGCCTTTTTTTCTATCCAGAATCCTATTTCAAAAATTACTGCAAAAGAGAAGCTACAAGTTCTGGAAAAAATTGAGGTCATTATTTCAATGATTAAAAGTGAAGTTAATGGCTCATATGGAGGCTTTGGTCTATTTGCTCAGTCTAACTTATGGGCACATATTTTAAGTTATTAGACAGCAGCCTTTTATTAAGTACATTTTGAACAATTGTAATGTATTTTTACCTTGCAGTATTACACTTAGCTTCAAGACACTCTCCTTGCAGCAAACTTATAGATAGAATAGGACATGGCTTTCTTATTAATTTTGTAGAGCCTTGAAAATGGCTTTTGAAGTATGGACGTTCTCTCACTTGTCTCAAGGTGACAAAGAGAGTTTCTGTTATCACACACAGCATACTTCTGTCTTGCTGGTTTCATGATTTTTCTTTTCTTTGTGTATTTGGTCATATTATGGAATTATTATATGTGTGGTCCTGTAAAATATATTAAAAACTCCAATAATTAAACATGATGGAAAATTCTTTACTATAGCTATGTAACATGGGCTTGATTTTAGAGGAATGACTTATTTACTATCAGCATTGGAAAGGCTTAAATAATTTTAATATTCAGCAGCGTTGAATAATTTGAAGAATACTGTGATGACAGGCCTTTTAGTCTTGCTATTCTCTGAAAGAAATTACTGAGCAAAAGAATAAAATATCTAGTATCCTTTTCTATGAAAAACTCTGCTAATCCCTGTTTTCATTCAGGGACTTAAATTTGTGTCTTTTTTTTATGTGCATGATTTGACTAAGATAAAAATAATAGGAATATAAATAACCCAGGAAAACCATAGATAATTCACAAAATGCAAACTGTTGTCTTAGGGGAACAAGTTTGGTACAGGAGTTGTAAAGGACCAAATGAGATTGAGGAAAGGGATTTGAGGGAGATGGGAATGTGGAGATTCGGATAGGAGACTGGGACAGGAAGGAGGAGAAAGGCTGAACAATGAGTTTGTGGGAAATGAGGTTAGGAGAAGTCCAAGTCCTATGAACAGTTAGGACAGGAATGACTCAAATGGGATGAGTCTGATGATGCACCTGAGAATCAGTGGGATCTGAGGAAGTAGGTGATGAGGGAAGAAGAGTGATACGAGGATAGAGAAACAGTGTCAATCAGCAGGGAAAAGCATAGAATGTGTATGTGAACCCAGGGAAGGACACGGGTGATAGAGGGTATGTGTGAGGGTTATTAGGAAGGCTTTGTTAGGTGTAATCTGATCAAAACCAGAGGAAGGGTTGGTTGGAACTAGCGGAGAAGGAGCATGGACAGAGAAGGATCTTATGTTAGGATGAGAAGTCCAGAGAGATAGAAGTGGGACTTGCTGGGCCAGGAAGCTGGAATTTGTGTGAGAAACCTGGAAAGTGAAAGTTTAGTCCTGCGTATTTTTGTTTTGTTTTTTAAAATTCTTTTTTTTTTAAAAAAAAAAAAAGAGAGGAAAGGATGAAAGTGAAAGAACTGGGGCACATGAGTCAAAGTACTGTACTAAGTGTGAAGAACAAAAAAATGTGTTGGATAATGCTGACCTCAGGACCCCAGAACGTAATCCAGTTTTACTATTTTTGTTGTCTGTGAATTTAGTGGAAAATTGCACAACATTAGCTTTAGCACTTGTTCACAGAAGTTGATAGCCTGCTTTTGGTATTTTTTAACTTATGCAGCAGGGATTTGGTTAAAGAATTTGAATAAACCCATTAGGGGCTATTACCTTGTGATGTGACACAGTTTCTGGGTTTCTTTGTTCCCTTCTGTTTCCTTTGTAAAATAAATGAATATTAAAGTAGTTCTGAAATCATGCACTCAATTGTAGTCAAAATTAAGATTTTTGTCACTGTATTGGAAATAGATTTATTTTTTTCTCTGCGTCTTGGATTTTGTAGCTATTGGATAATCTCAAGAAATACTTTTTATATCTACTGGTATTTTTGCTTGATAACTTTTGAAGAAGCTTGTATAATGTATTTGGGAATTATTTCTATGGCATCTTCTTTATATTCACTTGCTACATGTGCAAACATATTTCAGGTGGTTCTCTAGAATCTGTTATTGCTCAAGATGAACATCTACCTGAGGATGTAGTGAGAGAATTTGGTGTTGATTTGATTACTGGATTATACCATATCCATAAGCTTGGAATTATCTTTTGTGAACTGACACCAGGAAAGGTAAGAAGGAGTATTATTTATTAGAGGTCAACTGCATGTTACTTTGTATGCCATGAGCGTTTAATTCATTATTTCATTTTACTCTTTGGAAGAGGCTTCCCTCAGGCTGGAGACCGGTTGAGCTTTATAATATATATGAAGGCAATTAGAGATCAGACTATAGCTTGAATATTTTATGATCTAATTGATTTCTTTCCCTGTTGTATGCTTGATACAATGTAATAGATTCTCTTTGATTTAGTGTACTGGTTTGATTTAATGAAGTATTTTAGTTCTCTGCCCTCAGACATAACTTTGTTGTTATACCTATTCTGTCATGCTGCAGAATATTTTGAATTCATAAAAAATGCTAATGAGGAAGTAAAGTTAACTTTCTTTATAAATAACCTTCTTTATTGTTTACAAATGCTATTTAAGTTATAGTCTTACTCTTTCATAAAAATAAAAATCTTTATGTAGTTTCTGATTTTGTGTGTGTGTAACATACATAGTTTTTTCAAAGTCCGTGTTTGGTTTTAATTTATGTAGTAACCAGAACATAACTATAACCAAAAATTCTTACTTAACACTAATTGTTTTTGATCTTGATCTGTGATCGAGTTGCCCTTCTCTTAATGATCTGTAGTCTTGCACAATTATACTCCATTTCTGTCATTTATGAGTCCAAAGGCAGTAAAAAAAAAAAAGCATAGTGGATACATAAAGCCTCTGTATTCTTCCAAAGAAGAATGTTGATGTAGAGTACTCCTTTGAACTAAAAATACAGAGTGCTAAAGTAAGACTGCCCCATATCTGACTGAATAGACTATGTCTCTCAACAGCATTTTTGGGATTATGAAGCTTTTAATTGTAAGAATAAGCAGTGACCACATAGAGAAAAATCTCATGATCATTAGACAAAATCCTTGGAATTTTCTGCTAAATAAAATTAGAAAGATTAATTTTATTCCTGTTTCTTTTTATTACACTTTCATTTTCCTATACAGTTTTACTCTACTTTCTTTTCTACAGTAACATCATTGTTCATTTAGATTTAATAATGAGTTAACAAACGTGTATATTTAACTTCCTAAACTTTCTATTGTGAGATTCTGTAATTTTTCTTTTTATAAGAAAAAAGGCTGTATTGACTAAAACAAAGTTTTGAGTTGGAATTTTCAGCAGTCATCAGTTTTAGTATATGATACTTATATGTTGGACTATGTTTATTCTTCTAGATTCTGCTGGAAGGGCCTGGCACTTTGAAATTCAGTAATTTTTGCTTGGCTAAAGTGGATGGTGAGAACTTGGAAGATTTTTTTGCTTTAGTCGGATCTGAAGAAGGTGAAGGAGATGTCAGTGAAAGCACTCCACAAAGATATCTGAAAAACAGATTTCGAGGTATGACATTTTTACTAGCCAAAATTAACGTACACCAAAGGAACAGAATTAAAGTTGGAAAAAGCCTTTGTTTGCAGTAATTTGAAGAGAAGACCTTGAAATAACATAGTTGTTCATTGTTCTTTAGGGGCTGACTAAATTTCTAGAGAAACAGAGGAATTGTTTCTGTTGTGTTATCATTTGCAAAGATGAATGTGTTTGCCTGAGTCTTTGCAATGGAAAGCATGATCTGTACATTTTCTGTAAGGACATTTTACGTATCCTGCATATGGGGAATTTTTAAGTAAGCTCAAAATCAAAATTTTGCTCTTAAGATTGTTCAAAGAGATCATAACATACAGAGGAAACAGCACCTGGAAGTGAGTAGAAAGAAAAGAAACTGTATTTACAAGTATATGGTCATAATTCTAAGTTTCACAAAGCCAGTTTAACTAAGAGCTAGAAAAAATATACTTCTGTCTGCCATAAAATGTATTCTTTTCCTGCTTTTTGTAAACAGTTTTCAGGTTATTTTTGGTTTGAAGCTCATATGTATGTGATTGTTACACAAGCAGACTACAGTCTGTAAACTTTCAACATAACATAACTGGAGGTGGCTTATTTTAAATTTCTTTTTGCAGGTTAACATCACATCCCAACAGTACAATTCAATGTACAAACTGTCTCTCTCTCCTGAGCATGTTTTCATTATTTTATAAACTGTTTTTGATTTTTTTTCTTTGTAGAAAAAAAAAAGTAAAATTTCAAGAATTAAAAAAAACCCACCCCAACACAACCCCTCCCTAACAAATTGAGTATATGGATGAGATCTGAAGTTAATTAAAAATATTAATTCCTGGTTTGGGTTTGCTGAGGAGGCTTAATTATTAATTGCTGTTTGATGAATACTACAGTGGGAGGAAAAATCCTGTGAAATACTTTTTGGTCCTTGATGCATTTCACATTTCATCAACTAAGGACAGGTAGTAGAATTAGAAGAATGAGAAGATCACTAAACCTTTTATTTAGAGTTCAGAGTTCAAACTGGAACTGGCTTTCCTAACTGATGAAATTGTATTTCTGGCATTTAGTTGATAAAGGACAGTCTATTTAAAAAAATAATTAAAAGGAAGTAGCTAAAGAATTGCATAATTGCAACCTTTTGTGCTCCAATTATGAAGTAGTAATTGGAGAATGAAGAAGTAACTGATATTGGAAGTATGGTAAAGAAGTGATTTAAAATCCTGTTTTGTCTCAGAAAAATTTGAGGTATGGAATTATTTATACATTTTTAAAAAGTCTGTACTGCAGATACTCTCTGTAAGGTCTAGGACTAAATTTTGTTAACTTCATGTTAAATGTATACACAAAATTCAGTAAGTACTACACAGAACTGCTGCTTCTTACATTTGAGACCCTGCACTGCTGCTAGGTGTCCATTTAACAATGGTTAAGGTGCTTGTTTTCATTGTTTTATTGACATAGTACTTTCATTGCCCTTTTTGCTGCAAATGCCCCAAGTAATTTCTAATTTGAGGCTCAGCTATTTCAGTACCTTTTACCTAAGAGTGATGACTTCTCTTTGAAGTATGAGAAAGTTATTATTGTGTTTTAGATTCAACAGGCAGATCCATGAAAATGCAGTAGGCTGCAAAATGCTATGTTATTTTTTCATTGAATAAGAAAAATTCAGAAACTTGATTTTAATCTTCAGAATCTTTTACTAGTGAGCATTGCAGACCATCTCACAGACCTCTATTTCCAAAATGCGGATGTGTTAATAGCAGTTACTGTTATTGGGAACAATGGAATTTTTGGCAAAATTTTATGGGAACAAAGAGAGCTTTCTTAGTACTTTGCTGTCTCCTGCAGAAAGTTGTACTGGAAATACTAAGACCAAGAACAGATCTTTATTCAGGAAGAAATACAAATCTAATCTCTTTCCTGTTGCCTTTCAGAACAGCTGTGTTGATGTGTATGGTTAATGACCTTTTGTCACTTAAAAAAATAAAACCCAAGAACAAAAGAATCCAAAATAGACTTTATAAAGGACTATGGAACTGACATTTTTGCTGAGGTTGTGTAATTTTTTTTAGAAATTTTTGAGAAATGAGTTAGATGGGAACTACCACAGAAATAGGAACTTCATGAAAAGGGTTTGTGAATAAGTTGCTATAATTTGATAAATTAGGTATAACTGATTTAGATGAGTGATCCAGTTGGCTACCTTTAACAGAGTTTTCTAATTTCATGAAAGTTTATGTCTTGGGATAGCTTTTCTTTTAAAAAAACAAAACAAAGCTGATGTGTTATTCTCATGAAAATTATGTTGGTTTACCATTCTGCTTAATTTGCTTGGCTCGGGAAGCTGCCAAGATGTATCAAAACATCGTTTGCATTAGCACTGTGTTAGAAAAGCATAGCCCAAGCCAGCTTGGTTAATCAAAGTGAAATAAACAAAAATAGCATATTTAATCCTACATAATTCAGTAAAAGTATAGGTGAGAAGTTCTTTGATGCTACTTACCTTTGGCATCTCAATTCTCATATAGTGAGTGAAGATAATCTGTAACACTGAAGTGTGGAGACAAAGTGTGAAGCGTTGAACAGGATGAATGCTGTTCAACAGTGCGTGAATGATGAATAATCAAAGTGCATTATACATACTGTATTTTGTAGGCTCTCCATTATACACAGCTCCGGAAGCAATAAAGGGAGAAGATTTCTCCAGAGCCAGTGATCTGTGGTCCCTGGGATGTTTACTTTATGAAATGTTCACAGGTTGTAAGTTTGTGTATCTATTTAATATCTGTGATAATGGTAACACAGGTTGTGGTCCCAGAGTAAATTCTTGTTAACTTTTATAGAAAGTTAAGATATAGAAAAATGTAAGACAAGTTCTAAAGATTTCTTGAAGGATATGCTAACTTTACTTAAAAAAGCTTCTGTGGGAAGCTGAAAAAAGTCCTTCACTTAATATAAGCAATACTTAGCAACAACTTAGACAATGTGTGTTATCGGCATTATTTTCATACTAAATCCAAACGACAGCAGCTACTAGGGTGAAAGTTAACTCTATCCCAGCTGAAACCAGGACATGGATACTGAGATTTCTGTCTAGACCTTCTCCTGCTGTTATCTCAGTGCTGATTCATACAGGATTATCCTGGTGACCTCCATCAAGCCATCTTTAGTGCCTGTTCTTTCCTTGGTCTCTTTGGTCTCTTGTGCTGTTCATGCTAGAAGAATTTAATCTAAGGTTTTGTATTTAAATTGACAAGAGAACTTGATAAATAGAATTCAGGCTGATGGTGTTTATTTCTTTGGATATTTGCTTAGGAAAATGAACTCATCATATGTCATTGCAGCTGACAGCCCATTTTGAAGTTTGCCTGATCTGTGAAACACATTTCTGTTTGTTTGTAGGAAGACCACCATTCTTCTCAGACAGCCTTTCTGAATTAATTGAAAGGATTTTATATGAGGATCCATTGCCACCTGTACCAGAGGGTAATGTTCTGTTACTGTTTAATGAATTGAATCAGAGTAATACTTAGAAAATTAAAGTTTTGTTTTGCAGTATTTCTTCTGGGACTGATTGCAGGAATCAGTTAGCTGTCCGATGTGAATGTTAGCATTGCCTTCCTTTGATAAGAAGTTTTTCCTCATTAGTGATGAATGCTTATTTACTGGTTGACAAACAGGCATGTCATTTAATATTAAGAATTAAAAGTAAATCTGCTTTCTGGGATGGAATTTTTGATCTCGGGCATTCTAGGCATGAGTGGTATTCATCAGCCACGTACATTATTAGCTTTTTTCAGTTCGTAGTAATGTAGTGGAAATGGTGACCTGTAGAATGAAAACTGTCGTTACTTAAGTTCTAAGAGATTTCTGTTTTCAAAGTGGATAAA
The DNA here is from genome assembly GCA_028565335.1 of Limnodromus scolopaceus. NCBI lineage: Eukaryota > Metazoa > Chordata > Aves > Charadriiformes > Scolopacidae > Limnodromus > Limnodromus scolopaceus. The sequence goes on along the minus strand of JAOXNO010000013.1, from coordinate 47,011,798 downwards.
GTGCATTTCATAGACTCTACTTCTGAGACCTGAGAACTTTCTCAGTTAAGTAAGAATTTTGGAAACCTCTTTTGTGTAATAAGGTTCAGCAATGGTCCTCTTAAAATTATCATGGTTAGGGGAAATTTAATTTCAATTAGAGCAGATTTCAGTTTGACTTTATTTCTTGCTAATAGCTATAGGATAACTGGAGGATGCTTTTTTAACATATGAGCAATTTTAATTAGTTTGAGCATTGGTGGGATTTTTTGGGGGGTTAGTTTTTTGCGGGGTCGAGAGTCATTGGAAATGCAAAGACTGTATATTTAGGATTCTTCACACATTCAGATTTTTTCAGATGAAATTATTAAATAAAACTTTTTTAACATGATCTATAGGTAATGATTTGATCTACATTGTGTGATTATTTTTTTTTTAATTTTTTTTTTTTGCTGCCCAATACTTATGCTCTCAAGTGCTTCTATTTACAGGTTCTGCTTTTCACAAACCTTCTGCTGAGTTCATTAGTTTGCTTGACGGCTTGCTTCAAAAGGATCCTCAGAAGAGGTAAACTGTCTTATCCATGACAGTTGTTTACATCATCTTTTTTCACTTCTGGAAAAAATAATTACTATGATACTGTATGTATAGTAACTTGTAGATCACAAAGAATGAAAAAAATCATTTAATCCCTCATATCAAATAACAAATTGTGCGTTTTCTTATATGAAGACATACATAATGAATGTTTTGATTAAGTATATCTTTGTATTTTTGTTGTTAATGCTCACTGCGTAACTTCATAACAGAAATGATGGGCAGTTTTAAAATTGGATGGCTTTGCTTTTCCAGAGCAATGAGCACATCTATTTTATGAGGCTTTGATTTATAGCTGATATAGGTATATTGCTAAATAACGTAAGATTATAACTTACAGGGTGGCTCTAATAATTTACATGTTGGGATTGGCTATGCAGTTTCCTTCATTTTTAGTCTCATACCCTCCATGTTGCATGAATTATCCATTGTGATTTTAGGCAAAAAGTTTGTCCTGTAAGAAAAATTATTTGACCAAATAAAAACAAATGAGGATTAATTGCTCTGTAGTGTCACTGGGTTCAAAACCTAGTCTGGTATCTCCCTGTAGAGCTGTACTTTGTCACTGCTTTTTCATTTTGTTTGTTGTTGCTGTTTAAAAGGCTGAATTGGACAGACCTATTGCAGCATCCATTCTGGAAAGGATCCCTTAGCCATTGTGGTGGTGGTTCTGCAGACAGCCAGAGCATAAGCTCAAGGTAGTGAATGTTCAAGGAAGAATTCTTTTATAGTAAATCTAAGCAAATATTTATGTATTTTTAGTATGGTTTTCTGTAAATTTTTCTGCTTTTGAATTTTGCTTAGGATTTTCATGTTGTTAACTAACTGGTGAATGGAGTTTTATACCATTCAGTGATCAGGTTTGGATGCTTAGGAATTATCCTTTTAGTGTATTACACGGTTTGCTTTCAAAAGAACGTGTTAAAATTTACCTCTGAACCAACTGCTCTCGTTTTTTCCTAACTTGTTTATATAACAATGATGCATAGTAATTTGACTTATAATTTTTTTGAAAGCTTTTGTAGAATCTTATAAATATGGGTCAATTTTATCTCTACTGAGATTTGTTTGCTTTTATGCATTAAGCTTAGAGCACCACAAAGCGTACCAGTACAGCATCTTAGATTTGTGGTTCAGCCTTATATCCTTGCTAATGCAGCTGACCCATATTCTTTGCTTATGACATAAAGCATTAATCTAATGGTTTTTTCCTAAATTTGTAATACTCTACACTGCTATATATGCAGAAGAACCCAAACCTTTTGTGAATAATAGGTTCTAAGTATTAAAAAGTTAATCTTCTTCAAGAACTTCTGTTACCTTGCTGGTTTTTGTTTTTAATTTTGAATTAGGATATTTAATGTTGATTTTTATGTTCTTTTGTTCTAAATATCTGAAAGCTACTTTAGGTTCCAATTTAGGGAACGGTTTGTGGGTTTTCTTTTTTTTTTTTTTTTTTTAGAATGCTGAATGTTTTTTGTGTTTTATCTATTTTAAAATTCTGTTTTGTGTTGTTTAATGTCTATATCTGATACCAGTGCTGCAGTATTTTTGTTATAACGTTTGTTCTAGTTTGAGATACAGCTCTTTGTCTTTTAATTTTATCACTGCTTTCACCACCAAGGTAGATAGGAAATTAAGATTTAAAGTTTATACCGCAAAGTAAGAATTTATTCGAGGTTTTAGCAAGACTTATATCAGCCTCTAACAGTGCTCATCTTTGAGAAATTCTCAGAGAATCACAAGAATCTTAATTGCCTACAAAATATTGGGCTATTTGACCTTACTCTTGAGAGTTTTTTCTAATGACTGAAATATTCACTGAGGTATGCACTAATTGACAAATATGACAAATGTAGGATATGGGCTTGACATGCAGAAGCAGCTCAATACTTTTTCTTTTCGAGCTATAAGGTCCATCTATTATCTATTATCTATTTTCTCCACAGTGTGGGCTTGATTAATATTTGATATCCTGGAGATCCCTCAAGAAAGGTTATAGGACCCAGTTTCATGTAAATAATAGAGGAGTATATTAAAAAAACCCAAACAACCAAAATCAATAAATTAAAATTAAGTATGACATGTAAATAATTAGGGGAAAAAAAAAAACTTGTTTTTATTGATCTAAATCTAGGCTACAGACTTCATTATCAGAAGTATGTTTGTTGTGACTTTTTCCTGTGAAGATTAAATGGTCTCTGGAGCTTTTAATATTTTTTTTTTTTTTTATAGCTCTGCTACTATGGGGTAATAATGTAGCTTTTCTATTTTCTTTCGTACAAGTTCTACTGAGGGAGCTAGAGAATTTTTATTATTCTGAGTCATTTGCTGTAAACTTATTTTTCATTATTGCCATTACTAATATAAAAAATGTGCAGCACATTACAATAGTATGCTGATCTAGAGAATGACAGCTACATTCTATGCTAATAATTGCACCAAATAATGCATATGATAACTCTTTTTCTTTTTTCTTAATCTGTGTAATTAATATCTTGTATTTCACAGCAGTGAAGACAGAGAGTCATCTGTGGCTTGGAGTGCCAAAGAACAAGTGGATACTCATAAAAATCTAGATAACCTGTCATCCTCAAGAGTAAATCATAAGCTACCAAGCAATTCTTTCAAAATAGGTAATATTATTCAATCCCTTATTTTCAATTATTTTGTGTCCCATGAATTTTTTGAATCTTGGCAACATGGATATTCTCTGTTTTATTTATTTGTAACTTCTGAATGCAAGTTCATGCTCTCTTTTCTGTAGAAACTCAGACTGAATTGCGCCCAAAAAGTGCAGTTGATGGTGAATCAAATGAATCAATATTTCTTCTCAGGTATGAAAACCTAAAGAACAATTAGAAAACCTTTGAAACCCTTTCTTTTTGTTTTTTTTTCCCTGTCGCTTCAGACATTTTATTGTGCTGTTTGTAACATTTTGTTAGTGTCTCCTTTTGAATTTTTTGTCTCCAGTTTAATTATTATTGAGATGCTTTTGAAGAGCTGCTAAAGCAGTATGTGCAAATAAAGCAATGCTTTTATGGCTTTGTTGCACTGGTTTCTGGAAGTAGGGTTTTGATTTCTTAGCTGTCTGTCTAATGAGAAGAATTTGTTTACAACTTTCTTTCCTTTTTAATATATGATAGAACATGCTTTAAATATGCTTACTTTAAATACACAAGAATAAGAATTCAGCTTATGATCCACTAATAAATTTTGCCCCCAGTTTTTCATCACAAGCTGTTGGTAAGAATCTACTAAGTACTACATAGGTATTAAATAAAAAATAGTGATTGGTTTAACGATGATTTGTTTTAATTGACACCTGGTTTTGAAACTTTGTACTAGCTTTCAAGCCAGGAAGATTATCTAGTAAAATAGGTTTTGTTCTTGTTCTCATCAAGCAGAAATATTCCAGTTTAAAATTAAATAGTCTTTCAAGCTTCTTGTGTAACCTGAAATAGGGCTATTGTGCATGATAGCATATGTAATTTTTCAGTTGTTTCAGTTGTTTTTAATAAAGTCTTCTCATCTCACTTACAACTTCTACCATCACAGCTAAAGCCAAGCTATCTGTAAGTTAAAATGGCATTTGCTGTTTGCTTTAGGGATTGTCTGAGAAGAAAGGCTGCATTGGCATTATAAATGCTTGGTATAACAACGTGTAATCCAAATTATGTCAGGAATGCAAGTAGAAAAAATGTATTTTTCAGAAAAATATATTTTATTTATGATAAATACATTGATTTTAATATGAAATTTGAAATGCAATACAGAGGGGTTTTTTTAATTTATTCTTTTCTGAAATTATCTTTGCTTGAATGATTTAATTTCTCAAAGTACCATGTGTTTGCTGGTGAAGTTTTAAAAAATTAAAGTGGAAGGAAGCTGCCTACTTGACACCAGAATTTACTTAGTTGCTGAATTGGTTAATCAGCTTTTGACAGCAGTAGCTTCTTCTACATGGGCAAAGGGAATAGATCTTAATAATTTCAACTAACTCAGTTCAATGTTCACTTGTCGTCTTTTGAACTGAGAAACCAGCTGAGAACTGGAAAAGTAGGAAAGATTTTCTGTCTCTCAAACACATATAAAAGCATATTAGAGTTGTAAAAAAATATACGTTTAACAAATCTACATGTTTTGAAGCATGTGAGAACCTAGAAAAATATGTTCAGCCTCCTATCTGGAAATCCTGCTTTTTTGGTTTAGGAAATAAGACTGCTTAAACTTCCAAGCAGATCCTGATGTATTATTTACTGTAGGAATTAGGACATTTTATGTAGTTTTATCTAGCTAGTAGAGAATATTTTGGCACCCCAAATAGATAAGAGCCTTTTTAACAAAATAAGGATATGAACAACTATGCTAGTAATTTGATCATTGATTTTCGTGAGTATCTTTAATTTTGTTTGGTGTTTGTGTTTCTAATTTAGTTGCTTTTTCTAGGAAATAAGTGATTTGCAGCTAAATGTGTATATTATTTTCTGCTAATCAAGAAAACACATTCATTTGAAGTTGTTGATTAAATTTGCCTGCCACTTTGAAGAATTCTAAAGTTCATTTTAAACACTTTGATTTAAATTAATATGTACTACAAAAATAAATTCACTACCAGCTTTATGAAAATTGCTGATTTGCAGTGTTCTGATCTCTCCTTTCTTCATTTTCTAGTTAGAAGTGATATTTTTTTAAAAAGATAAACTGAAAAGTAAACCCAGTTCACATTCATACATGAGAATCAGGCAGTTTTTAATTCCTATTACCTAATCAAGAGTTGGAAGTCAGAAGAGAATAATGTGAAATGAATGGCAATTTTTTGTCAAGTTAATTCTTTTCGTATGCTGTTTGTCATTAAGATAATCATATTTTAGCCTCCAGTTTGGAGAACTAACTATGGGTGAGAAAGTAATCAAATGGCATTCATTTAAGAAAGGAGGGGGGGAAGAAACCACCAAGTCCTTCCCACTTCCAACTGACAAACAAATCCTAACCTTGTCAGGACATATTAAAGACAGGAACTTCATCTTTAGTTGATAGAGCAGGCGTAGCATCATTTGTTTTTTTCAACTTTGAAAGTTTACTGTATGACATGAAAGCTTCAAAAGAACAACAGAAAACGTAGTTTGCAGTGAAACTTAATCTGTGCTCGTTGTTGGGTTTTTTCTTTACTTTTTGTCTTTCTTTAAGTTCTCGTCCCACTCCTAGAACTAGCACTGCAGTAGAAGTAAGTGATGCCACTACTGCCCCAATCCAAAATTCTCCTCAAAGAGACTCATGCTTGCAAAAGGTGAGTAGATAAATAATACTAAGAGATGGTGGTATCTTTATGGTTAGAGTTTTAGTGTATGTCTGTGGCAAAATCAACTTTCTTCTCCATCCTTGGATAATTATAACAGAAAAGCAGTTCCTGCATCCTGCAAGTCATTTAAAAAAAAATATTTGCAGAAATTCAGATCTAAGAGTTAAGCAAGATGCTAAGTCTCCTTTTTCCAGTGTATAAAAGAGATAATGCTATTTTCTTTCTTCTCAGTCTACTTTTTTTAAACTTAGACGGCAAGTTTTTTGGACCTGGTACTACTTCTTCCAACAAGCTTTGTAAATCATAACTTTTAGTTGGTTCTATCTGCTACTAGATAAATAAAAAAGTAATGTAGAATATGTTGTTTATATGGCAAAACTGTGTGGTATAATGTTGAAATAAAATATTAGGAGAATAAACATAAACTTTCTTTTTTTCTGCAAAACAGTTTATTAAAAAACTTTGTTCTTGTTCTAGGCTAAAAATACGTGCTCAAGTCAGCAGGATATGGAGTCAACATTGAAAGAGCTCATTTACACTGAATCTGATCTTATCGTAACACCAATCATTGACAATCCAAAGGTATAGCAAAATAAAATATAAGATTCAGGAACTTGTGGGTGAGGCTATTTTTGCAGATAAATCTTTAATCAGGGTGAAACTCCTTTCCTGTATTTTATAATTCTCATTTTAAAGCAGTTCCACCCAGTCATCTGGCAAGCTCTCATGCAATTTTTTGGCGGTCTTTTATAATCCTATTGTGTTGCTAATTTGGAGAACGAGTTATTTTGGGATTGAATACTAATATTAAATAATGTCTTACAAGAAATAGAAACTACTAAACACTATGTTCAGTGCTTTTGTAGATTTTTTTTTCTGGTAACTTGTTTTGATATCTATTACTTAAATGAACACAAAACTGAGTGTGTTCTGGTATACTCAAAACAAGGCCATCTATGAATTTCACTGAATTTTCCACTGAATTTCACTGAATTTTTTAGAGTTGGAAGGGACCATAGAAATCATCTAGTCCAACTCCCCTGCTGAAGCAGGATTGCCTAGAGCTAGAGCATGTTACTCAGGACGGCATCCAGGCCGGGCTTGAAAATCTCCAAAGAAGGGGACTCCACAACCTCCCTGGGCAGCCTGTTCCAGTGCTCTATCACCCTCACTGTGAAGAAGTTTTTTCTCATATTTGAGTGAAACCTCCTATGTTCCAACTTGTGCCCATTGCCCCTCGTCCTGTCACTGGCAACCGCTGAAAAGAGTCTGGCACCCTCCTCCTTCAACCCATCCTTTAGATACTTATAGGCATTGATAAGGTCTCCCCTCAGCCTTCTCTTCTCCAGGCTAAAGAGTCCCAGCTCTCTC
>JAOXNO010000013.1:46990115-47004449 GCA_028565335.1 Limnodromus scolopaceus | reverse complement strand
GACTTGTAGATCAGCCCGTGATTAAAGAATCCAAAGTCCTGCCTTTTACACCAGTCTTTTAGCCATGAGTTTATCTGTTGATTGATGTTGATGATGAAGACTTCTAGATTAGGAGTTATACCTTTACAGAGTAACTAATCTCTAGATGTGATAATGTTTCTAATAAATATTAACTTTTCTGGAAAAGAAAACATGAAGTTACAAAAATGTCCATCTGGTTTCTGTCGTACGGATTCTAATGTGGTGACAGTTTGTGCTGAGTCTCTTGAGCAGAAACTGACACTTGCTTGACAGCAAAGGGAAGAACAAAAGGGAGTCAGGGCTCTGCACTGCAGTGACAATGTAATTTGTGTGTGTGGGCATGTGTGTAGTATTGGTAGAAGGAATGATAGACAAGAGCCGGTTGAGTCTTCCTTTTATTTCTGTGGAAAAAAAAAAAAGTCATTTTCGCAACTTTACTGAGTAAGTGGCAGGTGCAGGGAATGCAACACTTTTCATTGGAAGTGACCATCTAGCTCATTAGGAAAGTCTTACAGCCTTTAGCTGCTGTGTGGCTCTAGTATAACAATCTTTTTGTTTGTTTTAATGGAATTCCTAGCACTCTCAAAAATTAAAAGCCTTACACAGCAAGGTAAAGTAACTACCTAACAATACTGTTTTAATGTGTTTGGGGTGGGGGACGTTTTTGCCAGTGGAAGATTTCAAAGGTAATGATGAATTTGAAAGCCGCCTCTGTAAATTCTCAGTTCTGCCTCAGGACTCTGACACAAAACTTTAGCCTTTCGCTGCTTCTCTTCTTTCTACAAGTATAAGAGATGAGATTAAGGGTAAGCATACATACGAGTGTGCACATGGAGACTAATCTTACTGTGCCATGCCAGACTCAGAAGTAATGCAAAATAGCCCACTAAATTCCAGGGACATGTAATCAGAGTCATTGCATACTTGGCAATCTTCAGACTAAAGGATGATACTGATACCTGGTAAAGCTGAAGAGCTTGTAGTTTAATCTCATGAAAAGGGATTTACTTCATGCTGGCAGAATTTTAAAAGCTGAAATGTCATCTTGTGTTGTAAAATATCCCTGTGTTCTGCAGATCTGTAGAATTGAAGACCTTTTTTAGAAAATAGCTCTCCAGTTACACCTAGGCTACATTTGTCAAAGGCTAAATTCCAGTGCACAGTTATCTTTTTGTACTCTTTAGTTACTGAAAATCACACTCAAATGCTCAGTCACGGAGCAGTCATCCAATTGCACGATGTACCAGAAAATGATGTGTTGTGGGGAAAAAAAAAATCCCATATCTTACAAATTATTAGTTGGTGATAATGACTTCTTATATTCTAGATTGATCTAGTGTATATATATATATATTTACTGTATGGCAATGAATTGCTGAAACATTTAATGAGCTCTTGGCTGGATAGTTCCTTTCTGTAACTTTTAAAATCCAAATGTGAGTATTTTTCTGCAAGATACATGTAAACTGAAAAAAATCCTATCATTTTGTATTCCCATTAAAAAAGAATCACTTAAATGGAAATACTAACAATTTAATTAATTACAAACATAGAGTTAAATCTCAAATATCTTCTTGAAAGAAATACATACCAGAAAACACTGGAAAATGCCTTGGTAATGAGCAGTGGTTTGTACACCTATCCTGTATAATTTTTGCATCTGTGTGTTCTCATGTTCAACTACTTAGAGATTTCCAGAAATGTATTAAAAGTAGTTGTAATAGTGTTTGTTTAATTTTTCAGATAATGAAGCAAGTGCCAGTTAGATTTGACTTGAAAACTTTACATATACCAACATATTCAGGTACGGATCTGCTGAAGTTGTTAAAACTTAAGTTTTGCATATGATGGTGCAACTCGCTGTCACAGGACCTATACCCTCCCTTTGTAGATGATGAGCTGTCACAGCTGGAGAACTTCTAACTTTTCTGAAACTGCAGTTGCATATGCAGTGGTTTTAGCTAAACCAATTTTGAGCCGAATTTTCAAGTGCTAACAGTTATACACTCTTCCTTCCTTTTCTGCCTTCTTCAGTTACAAAGCTCAAAAGCTTTTAAAATGAGACAGTCAACACTGTTTTAGTGAGGGAAAAGCAGCATAATTTTTCCCTGTGGGTTCTCTTTTTTTTTGAACAACTGAGATATTTTAAGTGAAATATTCAACCAAGTAGATTAAAATTTGACAAAGGTAGAGAAGCAAATGAAAACAAGATCTTAAAATGTGCAGTGTTGATCAGCCATAATACTAGGCAGCCTTGGCAGTCCCGCCTTTAATCACGAGATGTCATGGGAATCATATCCCAAAAGGTAGTGTGGAGCTGTTTAGGGTTTGTGTTGGTGTTGTTTTTAATGTCTAGAAAGGCTGCTGTTATTTCTGGAAACAAAAGGCTGTTCATTATCATGAGTGTAACATTTCTTCCCAGGGAAAATTTCCTCTAGTCTGTTTAAGGAAGTATTATTACGCTTCACTGTGCTTGAAGAGAGATGTCAGCCAGATATGAAGTCCTTCTAGAATTCATATAGCACCTCTTCCTAGACATAAAAGCTCCTTTTTTCTTTCTATAAAGTATGTATTTTGGAGAGCTCATTTTTTTGAAGGAATTTTATAGTTCCTTCTGTAAAGGAACTATCCCCCAGTCTTTCAATCAAGACTGTAGTAATGGAAAATATTTTTAATTTGGCTAACATCCTAGGCAAAAATGGTCAGATACAAGTGCCTTGGGGTGGTATTTTATTTCATATAGCATTTAAGTAGCTAAATTATCAGGCTGATGTTCTGATATGGTTACCTATTGTTGTCTGTATTTGTTGAATATGGGACAGTGTTTTTTATGGTTGTAACACTTCCAGGGATGTAGGGGTTTTTTGGACAATTTTATGATTGTTTTTGAAGATACTGAATTTGATGCTGCTTGTCAATAATGATTAAAGACAGTATGGAAAAATTAAGACACCTGAAATCCAAACCTCTTTTCACCTTTACTAATGGAAATTATAATAACCTTCTTTAGTAGGTGTTGTTACTTAACTGTAAAATCAGAGTAAAAACCAGAAGACATGCTCTTAAATATTCTGTACTGGAGCATATCAGGATGTCAGATGAGTTGTTAATGAATAACCAACCAAAACTGAGGGAATATATGGTTGCTAGAGTGAAGTTATTAATTGAGACTAATTAGGAAGTCTTTGAAAATTCTCTATTCATGTAAAGCAGTCAGTGAATCGAACCACAGTATTTATGTTAATTGTCTAGTGACTTCTTTGTGTTCCTCCAGAAGTCATCTAAGTTCTGATACTACTAAAGCTTAACTAGATGGATACCTACCTACATGAATAACTTATATACATGTTCAGTTTATTGATTCTGAGGAGAATTTGCTGACTGTCATTAGTTTTTGCTTCAAATTTGCTCTAAAGAAATGGCACGTTCTTACTAAGAATTAGTAATAAGTAAGGGCATTACTACCTTTCTTAAATATGCTGATAAATGTTTATTTAAGTGAAGTCCAAGGGCTTAGCAGGGTTGTGCTTTCAAAAATGTTTTGAGGCTTTTATTGCTACCTTTTTATTCTTTGTTTCTCTTCTTACTACTTTTTTTGGTTTCTGTAATCTTCAGACCTGAATTACCAGGTTTGTTTAATATTTTAAGTACTAAAATTATAATTAGATTCAAATTTGGAGTTATTTATTCATGTTGATGTTACTTTCTAGCGTGTTGAAGTGACACGCTAGAATCAAATCACGCAAATCAAAGAGCCGTTGTCTTTAACTACTTGTTTTGCTTCTTATGGTTAGCTGAGAAGTTATCATCTATGAAAGACATGGACTGGAATGACTTCCTGCAAAGAGTATGTTCACTGCTTGATTCCACTGAGAAGAATACAGGAGCAGCACGTTCTAAACTGAACTTACTGTATTATCTGTCTACTGTGGCTGTCCACAAGGAAGTTGCAAGCAAGCTAATTAGTTCTCAGCTGGTAAATAATAAACCTTTGAAGGAATCAATACAATTTATATACTGCCATTGTAGCAAAAATCAACTGCTTTTACTTATATTTCAAGAAATCGTTGGTGTATTGACAAAAATAATGTGGCAAATAAGTACAAAATAATGAAAAAAATACTAAATTTCTAAACTCCTACTTACTTATTCCTAAATTACTAAATATTTTTTAAAGGAGCTGAGGGGAACAAATTCTTTCTCTTAGATTTCACATACATTTACATGTAGGTTTGTTGTATTAGTAAAAAGTCTGGAATAAAAACTATCCTTGATAGAGAGTGTGAAACAACGTATGATGAAATGTTAGTCTTTGTAAATCATTAAGTGACAGAGAAGACTGAAAAACGTTCATGTTTGAATTGTTAGATCAATTTTATTTGGCCGTATGTCTGTAAAGAAGAGCAAGAAAAACTTTCTAAAGCACATACAGTAAAACTTTCATTTAGCGCTGCTCCAAAGGGTGAGTGTGCTCTCTGAACAGTCTGGTTTAGTGTATACTTAAAGGGTGGTTTCACCTTTCAAGAACCATTTTGTACTAGATAAACAATTTTACTAGTATCCTCTGTAGTGCTTTAATATATTTGAGTGTTGTGTGTGCAGAAGAGAAATAGACTTATTTTTCCCATTTTGTAAAAACATCACAGAGGCTATCCTGAGATGTGCACTTTTCAGTTTATTTAATAAAAAGTAAACTACCTTGTTCTCCTACATTTACACTAATGCACCTAAGTCATATTCTGACATGTGTCATCACTGGATATAGAGATACCAAGGGCAAAATCGTACTGCCAGGAAAAATTCAACGAGGACCATTCAAGTTGGAAGCAGTGGTAGGTCTTATGCCACAGAATTCACGTGAAAATAGGAAACAGAATTGCTGGAAGGTGTATTACATTGTCATTGGAGAATTTTTGGGGGGACGATAATCCAGTAACTGAATTGCCAATTAACAGAACATTTTAAAAATGAGTTAGTTATTATGCAGTTTGGTTCTTAAGTAGCTAATTATGTGTGTTAACAGTCCATTTGTTATTCTATTATTTGCCAACTATTTTTGTCCATTCTTACAAAATAAATTTCATATATGAAGTACTTGCTGGGTACATATATATGATGACCTCTGTGTTTGCAGATTGAAAGTATCAGAGTTTTTTTTGTCTGCATAGTGTTATTCATAACAAAAACAATTGTAGGTTTGTTATTTTTTTTTAATACACTGATACATGTTTAGCAGTTTAGTTTAAGGCAAGAATATAGAAAGAAATTATATTTTTACTCTCAGCCCTTTTTTTTAATCAATGTTTGGACAATATCTACAGTATTTGTCTATGATAATACTTTTTGCAAATGTTATCTAAATACATTTTTATGCAATTACTGATATTTTGATATTTTTGTTTATCATTGGGATGTATCAGATGACTGAAAATCACTAATGTTTATTTATCTTCTTTAAACTATAGTTCCCTATATTGATACAGCAGCTGCGTGCAGCCGCCAACTGGGATATGTAAGTAAAAATTATTTTAAATTGATTTTTTTCAAATATGGAATTATCACTGAATTCTATTATTAATATTCTTTAGCAGGGTATTTGAGGAGTGTTTGAGCCTATCAAACTGCCGTGGTACCTCACTGGCAGTATGATGGTGTATATAACATTGAATTTTTTCAGCATTTGAATTAATAGTATATTGCTACTTCATGGGACTAAAGATTATAGAAAATCTCTAAACTTTTAGATAAAAGTTATATAATTTAGTGTATCAAATAATGTTGCTTAAAATCACTGAAATATTTCTGACAGGCGTTTTAAAAAAAAGCTACAGTTACAGATCTTTTACTATTATTATAGTATGGGTTGGTTTATTCAATGTGATAGTGCCCTCTGCAGTTTGTTTCATAGATATTGATTTTATTATCCCAGTGTTCTCTTTACTGAAATATTTAAAACTGATTTGCTGATAGAGCTTTAATTTCTGTTTTGTCAGCTCTATGGAAAAGTTTAAAATGATTTATAGGGGTTTTCTGCGTTATAAGAAAACTGAACATGAGCATGACTGTTTAGTAAGACTATAACAAGCTAAAGAGTCTTCATTCTTCAGTGCTAAAGGAAAGAAATAGCTTTATGCATGAACTTATAACTAAATTAAGGTAATATAATGAAATTATTTGATGATACGAAGTAAATAGAAATAAGAAGAAAATCTGAGCTTTAAATAGCACTTCAAATATTTCCTGCCCTTAGCAATCTGGTTAAAATATAAACAAGATGTAATTGCTTTTGAAATAGTTTTTTACACCTACAAAAAATTTATTTGATATGCAGACGTGCCAGAGTTGCTCGAGTGATCGGTTTACTGGCATTACACACATCTGAACTTGAAGAAAATGTACCTGTTTCTGAGGTAATGTAATTTTTTTTTTTTCTGGGGGGAGTTTAACGCTTTTACTATTTATGTCAGACACTGTGAGTGCTGAGGCTTTGGGAGGAAGGGAAGGGCTCAGGGGTCCGGCACCGGGGCAAGAAGTTCTCAGGATCGCAGCCATCATGGAAGAGAAGAGAGCTTCTCACCAAACTTTCTAATTGATATTGAATGTGATGTTCATGGTATGAAATAATCCTGGTGGCCAGCTTGGGTCAAGTGCCCCGGTCTCACTCCTCCTCATCCCTGCACCTGGCAAGGCTCGGAAACTCTGAGACCTTGAAACCCACAGAGCCTAGCTGGCTATGAAGTAAACATTTTCACAAATTCAGACACTAGAGTCTTCTAAAAGTACAGTTTTTCAGGCATTGAAAGAGAAATTAGTCCTGTGGTGCTCAAACCAAGACAGTAACCTTGAAAGAATGCTATTTAATATCTGTTTAAAGTGTGAACGTGACATTATTTCTACTTCATGAAGTGAAGTCAGGACTTGAATGTAATGGGTGTTCCAGAAACAACTGCTAAACACACATAGCAAAGGCCTCCATACTGTGCAGATCTGCTGTTTAGGAACATGTAGTTATTGGTCAATAGCTGACGTTTTTGGCAATGCTGCTAAAGATTTTTTTGTTGTTCTAGGTCCCCCTGTTTTCTCCTTAATGAATATTAAGAATGATTATGATTATCCTGCTATACTGCTTAACTTTTCAGTTCTGCAGTGAAAGCTTAACTCAAAACATTTTTTTGTTATTACCTAGGCTTTTTTGTTTATTTTATAAAGATACAAAGTGGCGAAAGAGCTGTTATGGTCACTGAAGTTTAGCAAAGTCTTTCAGTATTTACAGTTGCATGTCAATTGGATTCCAGGTTGCAATTTAACTGCAGTCTTGTATGTGGCAGATTTTTCTGACGTTTAACTTCAAAAAGTTCCAGTAAAACATACTCAAAAGTAGTTTTGAGATGGGCATATAACTTTTGGCTGTAGCTATTTGTTTAGGTGTTTGGCACTAATGTATTCAGTGACAGTTTCCCTAGCTTCCCAGTTTCTGTCATAGAAAATACATACCCTAATCTGCTTTGTGTATGTAAAATCAATAGATTTAAGCAGTTTTACAGTGAGCTATACTTTTATTTTGTTAGGTTTTTTGTTTGTTCATATGAACATAAAAATTATTCACAAATGGAATGTAGCATTTTTAGCAATACCTCAAAAAACAAGTTGATACCAGTCACATTTAAACAGAATCACAGAATCACCTAGGTTGGAAGGGACCTTTTAAGATCATTTAGTCCAACCAATAAAAAAAAAAAAACAACAAAAAAACCACCACACCACCACCACACCCAACCCAACACCAACCCAACACTAATCCATATCCCCGAGCACCATGTCAACTCGTCTCTTGAATACCTCCAGGGATGGTGTCTCAACCACCTCCCTGGGTAGCCCATTCCAATGCTTGACAACCCATTCAGTCAAGAAATATTTCCTAATATCCAACCTGAACCTCCCCTGGTGCAACTTGAAGCCATTACCTCTTGTCCTGTCATCTGTGACTTGGGAGAAGAGACCGACCCCTGCCTCTCTACAGCCTCCTTTCAGGTAGTTGTAGACTAGAAAGGAAAATTATTTTTTATTATAATTTTATGGCCCCATTCTTATGTGAATTAAAATTATTTTTTATATAAATTCATTGAGAAAAGAAAGATTTATTTTTTTAAATTAACAAATCTGAATTATAATACTGTTCAAAAGGCATCCTCTGTGCTTGCTGTGATGGTGCTCATTCCAGGTTTTTTCTATGAATCTTAAAAGTATTTTAGAATGCTTACACAAAATTAGAATGAGAAAAAAAATCGAATCCCAATTTTTTCATGTCTTGAAATGCATTTTAGCATATATAATCTAAAATAAAATAACTGTAGGCAGTGCACAAAAATAGTTCATTTATAGGAATAGAACAATGGAGTAATTTAGGAATTTCTGATTACAGAGTTGTGTTCCCCTCTGCTCACGCCCATCTCCCCCCAAGGGAAGTAGGTGAACCTGTGGGTTTGAACATTCTTGTAGATTGTCAGGTATTGTATGTTGTGTGATGCTTTAAAGAAAAAAAAACCCAAACAACAAAATCCCAAACTTTAAACCAGCATCAGATACTGTATTAAAATATAATGCGTTAATTTATCCTCTTATATGAGCCAGCTGATGCTCCAGCTGAAGTTTCTTGGTGGCTGCTGGGATTTAGGAAATGTCAAAACCAAGCTGTAGCCTGTCAGAACAACATAATCCAAAATGACTCTCTGTGGTCCAGGTCTTGCAGACTTAAGATTTGAGTGATCTATCTGTTCATAGCTGGTTCTGTATTTTGTTTCCTCTTCCATTCCTAGTAGCTTCTATTGTTATTTCCTTGTTTGACCCCTGTTAGCCAGAGGTGATCTTTCTGTAGAGCTATCTCCTATAGCCCCAAAATTTTGTTCCCAAGTATGGAAAGTCAGTTCAGAACCTGTGGAGATGTGATTCTGAAATTTTTACTCGCTGTGTACTATGCTATGTACACCAAGTTTTCTTTCCAATTTTTATCACTCAGCCACAGCCCCTTCACAGCTCATTCTCACCTCATTATGCACTCACCCAGTTATTTGTGATTTCTTTTGTACTTCTAAACTAGTACAGGACATAATAGACTCGGGCAGGACACCACTGCACTCTTCCATGTTAAAATCTGCTTCTTCATTTCTACCCCCTACTGTCTTTTACTCAGTTACACATTCATTTAAGAATACTTCCTCTATCATTGGGGTTGAATCTGCATTATTAGCCATTTTGTTGTTGTTGTTTAATCGATTTGTTGTAGTCCTGAAGATCTAAATGTTAAGTCCTGAAGAAGCAGAAAAACAGGAAAGAAAAGAAGCCTCATCCTTATTTTACAGGCTGAAATAAACTTTCACATACTGTATGTCAAAAGCATTTGATTTGGTTTTTTTTGAGAATTAATGGTTTTCCCTTTTTTTTTTTTTTTAAAGTTCAAGGTAATCAGTGAACAGCCATTTGTTTTGAATATAACCACCAGAGGTCACTAAAATGCAAAAATAAGATGCAAGTAAACTACTGTTTCACAGACTAGACCAAAAATGTAACTGTGGAACTGTGTACTATCTGTGTACTATCTTTATTCTGCTGATGTATTCTAATATGTAGGTCATATTTGAAAAAAATCATAATAAATCAATATTTATACCCGTGTATTCACTTGCAGTTGATCTATTTTCAGCTAAGTATTTTTTAGAACACTGCACTGATTAGAAAAAAACGGGACTGATCTTAGAGTACAATGGGGAAATTGATCTCTTGTCTATTTTTCTTCAATTCACATTCTTACATTGAAGATTAAGACCTTTTATATGTAATTTCTTCTATCTGGCAGTTGCAATAAAATTTTTGCTGGGTCATGTTTTGTTGATATATGTTGTATGACCTATTTGTTGGTAGGCCATGTTTTGTTTCTGACTTAGTAATTTTTTTTTTTCCTATGGAATTGCCCTTTTACAAATCTAAAACATCATTTCCTCTTATTTATTCCTAGTTCTCTTAGGAAAACACCTAAATGTTAAAGTTATATCTTTGTATTTAGGTTTTGAAACTGGTTCTTAAGGAACTAGATTCTATGACAAAAATATTCTTTCTAGGATATTTAGAAAGAAAAATCTGCTAATTCGTCATCCTACAGAAAGAAAAATTCTTCCCAAGTTAGGGAGGCTTGCTTCCACGTATGTCTAACTTGTCTTATTTATTAAAAGAAACTACTGTTCTTTCCTCTCCGTGAATAGATTGGGCCTTCTGCTGTCTAGAACACAGCCCCTCTTACGTGAAATTTCAGACTCAGTCTTTTACTTTACTAAAAGATGATGGAGCAACCTCCCAGAATGCCTTCATGCTGGGGAGCAGTGTCCTTCTCTGTCTCCTCCACCTATTGAGTTACTCTATGCCTGTCCTTTTAGAGGCAAAACTCTAGTCCTTTTCCTTACCTCTTTTAAATTTGCTAATTGGGAATATCAGTCTCACATTATGACCTAAGCAGCTGGGCCTGGTTTTTTCCGGACCTGGGTCCACTGCTCTACCGAGTATTTAAAGGGCTCAGAGAACTTGCTACAGCCTTCACATTGCAAGTTTCTTTGCAAAGCCTTTGGCTTATGGAATTCCATGGCCAAATTAAGAAACTAAATAGCCCATGAAGAATGATAGCATATTCTAATATCTCAGTAATACTGAGTTTAGAATGTGATTCCTTTGTCAAAGCAATGGAATATCCTGGTTTCTGTTTTCACCCAAATTCAAACTCTATTTGAGCCTTTTTATGTTTGATTTTTTTTGAAGTACAATTCGGTTGTTGTTTTCTATAATTGCAAAGCAGTTGCATCATTACAGGTGCTATTGTATGACCTGTAACCTCCTATGTAGGCTCTAACTAGTCTGATCGTATATACTTTGGTCTAGGTCTATAGTTTGTTTGTGTCATTCAAATTCTGACAGAATGCCACTTTTAAGTGATGTGCCTAGCTTATCTCTCTAATTCCTTTTTTTTTAATATCTATCCATGTCTGCCAATAAAAATGGTTTCATTTGGCCATTTATTTTCAACCTGCTTAGTTTTAATGTTGCTTTTATTGTAAAATAATTTTTTGAGTCGGCTATTATCATAGTCTTAGTGTATTTTTGTTTTCTCCAAGGGCACTTTCTTTGTTTTGCCCTGATACCTCTTATGTGGGGGAAAAAAAACCCCACAAACAAAAAACCCACCCCAAAATACTCCCACCCCAATTAAAAAAAAAAATCTGTAGCAGAGGGTGTGCATGAATGCTTACACATGTGCACATACACAGATGTCTACTGTTTTCTAAAATGATTATTTTAAAGCCTTAAGATTATCCTTTGGGAACAATCCCAATTGTCACTTAAAACTTTGGTAGCTTTGGAGGAGATTCCATTCCAAGCAAGCTTTCAACCCCTATAATAAGTTTCTTCAATGTAATTTTAACACCCTGGTACACTGCATAGAACTTACATGCTTGCTGGGGACACAGGGGAGGGAAACAAATGAAAGATCAACAACTCTCAGGTAAATTAGCCTCTGCTGGCAGAAACTCATGGTGTGTTTGAGAAAAGTTCTTCCAAGTTAATAAACAGGAAATGTAAACATAATGAAATAAACAACAATGAACGTGGCAGTTTGGGATTGTTAGAGAAAATATTAAGACCGTTTATCATAATTGTAGGAAGATTTGGTTTTTTCCCCCCCTTCAAAAAACTAATTTTATCAATATGATTACTTTGGCTTGATTTATGTTTGAAGTCTGAACCAAGTAGAAAACTAGGAAATTCTCAGGTAGGGAACTGAAAACTTACATTGCTGATTGCAGGATTAAATCCCTTTTTTGCAATTTTCTTAGATTAACTGCCTGATCAAAGCAAAAACTGTACCCTTTTAAAAGACATTTAATTGGCACTGTTTTCATAGTCCATTAAATTTACTCCATTTTCTTTGAGAGATAAAATAGTACATTTTTCCATTAAAATGACATCAGTGGCTCTGCCAGTGTGTCTCTTTGCAGTACTCTTCAATTTAGTTAGTTTTATGATAGTAAAAATACAGGGTTTTTTTGCTACAAATCTGTTTTTGGAATAAAGAAGAACTACGCCTCTAGGATCCTTTTTTTCAGATATAGATATACAAATATATATATAGATAAATATATACAGATATATACATCTCTAGACTTTTGTCTGTGTTACAATATTTCATTCAGAATTCTAAACTTGTTATGAAACACCAAGTTGATGTTCTCCTTCAGCTACTTATGTCATAAATACAACAGTGACATGGACTTCTGTAAGCTTCCAAGAAAAGCTTGTCAAAGGAGAATTAAGGGTCACATACGTTAGGGGAAAAGACAGATCCCAAATTCACATCCATGTAAAGACTTTAGGAAATCAATGGGCATCCAGATACTGTATCAAATTTAAGAGGGAAAACATCTTCCCATCATATGTTTTAAGTTCCTCACCCTACTTCTGGGAGCTTTTTGGCAAAGACAGAGAAAAGCGAACACGTATCTGTGGACAGTCAGTAGGTGGCTCGATGTGGTGCTTGCTTGAGTTTTGGGAGACTTGGCATGAACCACTGATCTGCCAGTCTTTCTGCACCCCATATGTATGTCTGAAAGGCACACATTATTACGCAATGGAGAGAAGTAGTATTTTACTTTATGTGCTTATAGCTTTAGAGCAAGAGCATGTATTTGAGCTTATCATGTTTATATCTGAGTATTACTAACACTGAGCTTTGGGATATTTGGGTTTCGTATGAGATTGGGGTTTTTGTGTGAGACGGGTTTTTAGATGTCTCAAAAGAAGTCTGAATTGATGAATTCCCACTATTGGCTGTGATCTTAAGGTGAATAATCAGTATTAGTAGAACATAGGACTCAAATTTTAGGACTGCATACATAAATGTATTTAGGTAATAAATTGGTAAACTTTGATGACACACTAACCATGCTTTGGGAAAATAACTATTACAGGAGCAAAACAAGATTAGTGTTGACGTTAAATAAGGGTTTTCTGCTGGTTGAGATGCATTATTAAAACTGATAATTTTGAACAGCATGCCTTGATTCTCCATAGCAGATGTACAATTTGATTTGAATTTTATTCCTGCCTGCAAACAAACAAGCAATCTTAACTTAGGTATCATGAAGATTTAATGTCCTTAGCTAGTCTGCTGGGACTATTGTCTGCAGCTCATGTTATCCCACGGCTCATCAATTTTGTGTAGTCTAAGTACTATTTCATGGTGTGTTCACCCTCAGTCTAAAGAGGCAAAGTTGAGAGGTGTTACCGGAATATGGATGAGGTCTGTTAATGCCACAGTGCTCAGCTACTTCTAGTGGTATTGATTCCACAGTGAAAGTAGTTCTCAAAATACATATTTCATCACAAAAGCAAGAGTAATTCTGTGTAGCTATAGAAAGCAAATCTCATAAAGGAAAAAATGCTGTCATTATGCGTTCATCATTCATTGCAGAATTGCGCTTGAACCAACTTGACTACTACTTTCTCAGGTTGATAAATTAGAAGCTTTAAAACCTACTGATACATTTATTTCTTCACTTAAATATGAAAGTGAAGCTCTCTGGAATGGCAGGCTGTTTAAAGTTTCTTAATAACATCTGAAGAAATGTTCTGAAAACAGTTAATGAACATAGCATTACTTAAAAAAAGGGGAGAAGGTCAAAGTTTGTTGAGTAGATCTTTTTTGCTTGGATTTGAAGGCTACATTTCTAGTTTTTCTATGATTTCTCTGTACAAAAATTGGAGTTATGTTATGAAGCTGTTAAGGTCAGAAAGTGAAGGAAAATCAAGGAAAGTTGAGGATAAAAACTCTTTAGTGCTCTGAGGAAGAAAATGTGCTGTACTGCCAAATAGATCTGTAAATTATTATTTAAAAACAGTATATTTTATAACTTTTGGGACTGGAAATGGTTATTTCCTGGGATGATTGTTAAACTCTGTAAACTCCTGATTTTTATTTTATTTTATTTTATTTTATTTTATTTTATTTTATTTTATTTTATTTTATTTTTCTAACTACCTGATTCACCTTTTAGTTCCCTGTATGCTTTTGTGAATGTCTGTGATGGGATTTTAACAGAATATTTTCTTGCGAGGTCTGCTAAAAGGAGACTAATTTTCTGCACTTTTAGAAGCCTCTAGTGTCTGAATTAATGAAAATGTTTACTTTAAAGATAGCTAGGTTCTGTGGATTCAAGGTCTTAGTGTTTTCAAACCTTGCCAGGTACAGGGACAAGGAGGAGCAAGGCCTGGACA
>JAOXNO010000013.1:46975488-46987751 GCA_028565335.1 Limnodromus scolopaceus | reverse complement strand
TTTGTATTTCAACCCTTGTGTTTCTTTGTGTTTCCCGATTCCCCTTTTCAGGTGGGGAGGGGTCGTCAGGTGATAGAATAATTGTCTAAAAGACAATAAATTGTTATGGGTTTTCTCAAACCGTAACAGTACTTTAAAAGTATTAGAACTAAATCGTTCCCAATAGTCAAAGCAACTACTAAGGGACATGGAAAGTATATTAAATCTGTATTTGGGGAACTGTCCTCATTTCCTACTATTGCAAGGCATGAATGTTTTGGATCAGGGGGTACGTGCAAATCCATCTTTCTTAAATTAAAGAAACAACTAGCTTCTATGCGGCTATATGCTTCATACACATTGGAGCACATTTAGATTTTGGGAGCACAACCCAGCCAGCAGATAGCATGCTTTTCAGTTTAACATGTGCTAGATAAACAATTCTTGGTTTCTTGAATGAGTCCAGCATTAAACACTAGGTTGAAATCTGTTCCATAAATATCTGGAATAGTGATTTCTTACTGCACAAGATGAATCAAAATTTTCAATTCCCCTCCACCCTCTGAATATAAATTACATATATATGTGCTCTTTGGAAACAAAAACTCTTGAGGTACAGAAACCTAAAATGGTATGTTCGGTTCTCTTGCAATGAGTCACCAGTAAATTCAAAGATCAGGTGACAAAACTTTTAGAGTTCCTATCTCCTGATTTAATATCTGCACAAAAGACAGCACTCTGTTCTTTTTGTAACCTGATGGCGAGAAGAACTTTTAGATCGTCTGATAGAAACATAGGAACAGCATGTAGATGTTTTCTCCTGGCAGATCTACTTCTATTGTCCTGAGGGAAAGGGAAGAAGGGATAGCTGACAGTTTGTCACCTAGGCTTTTTCGTTATTGCATTTTTCTCCATGTTGCATATATAATCTGTTTTGTAATTACTACAATGCTTACTAAATGCTTTGCGAATGGCTCTTTAGCATAAGAGTATATCAGTATGATGGCATTTCAGATAAAGCTTGTTACCTTTGACATACGTTTTGCTTGAGAAAAGATTATACATGTTGTGCTATGACTTTTTTTTTTAAATATTTTAGGCAATTATACTTTTAACTGAACTCATCAGAGAGAACTTCAGAAATAGCAAATTGAAACAATGCCTTTTACCAGCACTTGGGGAGCTTCTTTATCTCATAGCCAACCAGGTAAGGCTGTCAAGTGGTCTGTACAAATTTAGCACATTAGAGAAATTTATTTCCCAAGGAAAAGTAAACAAAAAAAGCAAACTACTTTGTTATTTGTATCCTCAATAGTTTCTTGTCCTTGTATGTTCCGTGATACTTTTTCTGCTTTAAGAAACATGTTCGTCTGATCATGTACTTGATCTGAGATAAATTAAATTTCATTCTTCAAGTACAGACTTTTAACTTCATAAAACACTTTCATATAATAATGACTGCTGGCCTCCAAGTGGCAGATACAAACGTTAGTACATCTTAGCTAGAGACTTTGATTAAATAGGATGTATCAGTACAACCTACAATATCAATAAATTAATATATCTAGTCCATATTAAGTCTTTTCCTAGCATGGTTGGATTCATAATGCTGTGGAAACGGAAACGGAATGATCCTGACTAATTTCAAATGGAATTACAGTGATTCCTGACTAGAACTGATTTGTACCTTCAGTCTAGAAATAGTAGATTCGCGTTAAAAATAAACAGGAGTTATTTGTAAAAAAGAAATACTACTAATAGTAGGAATTGAAGATGACAGCTCCTCTAAGCCCTCACCTTTCTTTTTGCTTACTCAAAGAGTAAATCACTTTCTTATACTTATTAGAAATGAAGGTGACTTCAAACAGAAAAAATGTAACCCTAATTTCTCTGAAGGCTTTGTATTAACTGCATCATCTGATTGCTCTGAACGCTACCGTGTTAGCTATCAATCTGTGAGGTCACTTGATAAAGGAATGAAAATGCTACATGGATCTGTATTTTGGCTTACTGTAGTTGTGGCTTTGTGCTGAAATTCCATGTTTTATTGTCCTCATTCCCTAGCTCCTTTGCATGTTCCATGAGATGAAATGGTTGCCTTGTTTTCTTGTAGGTTAGCAAGCATTGTCCTTTTCTGGTTAGATAGTTGCCAAAATATCTGTCAAACACGCAGAGTCACAGAACTTGTTCAACACTGAGAAGTTACGTTATGGAAAATGCATCCGCATTCATAGTTTAATTTTATGTTTTAATACTTTTTCAGTTTTCCTTGGCGTGGGGGATGGCAGGGGTGGAAGTATTTGCACTTAGCACTATCAGACAGACTGCAAACTATGTAAAAAAGTCACTAATAAAACCAAAGAAACTAAAAACTTCAACTTGAGAATTATATTTGGCAAGAGTATTTGCACTGTTTGTTTTTATTTTGAAATTAAACTTCAGTGATCTTTTGCTTTGATTTTTGCTTTGCTGTAAACAGCAAATCTGTTTTCATTGGCTCTATAATGGCAAAATGATTTGCATGCACTGATCCTAAAAGATTTTTTTTTTTTCATCTGAAAATGTGAATGGGCAATTTTTTGGGTCTATATGTATTTATGAACTTCACAAGGTTTGAAGCGTAATAACTTGTATTTTAATGACAACTCTCTCCTGTTTCACGGAGATCTATAGTAATGGGTTGCATTGCTTTGAGTTATATCTAAGAAATTATTAGAGAATAAGAAAAAATATTTGGAACTACTCTACACATATGAATGGAAGACACTGTGTTTTGGTAAAGCTTAAAAGATACCAGTGTGATTTGTATGCTTGGAGACACTCACATATATTTTTTTATTAATTTTTTGAAGAAAAGCCCTTCATAAAGCTTTTCATTTCTCTATCCTGTACCTACTTGACCTTAGAATACTGTAGTGTTGTAGACATTTTGTTGCTCATTAAACCGCAGAACAGTGGTATTGAATGACCTTGCCAAGATCACGCACCAAGTCAATGGTAGTATAATAAAACGAAACAAGAATGTTTATTCCCAATTTATACCTTTAGACAGCAAAGCTTTGTGCCTTGATTAATTTAAGAAAAAAATCATAACTGCATCTGGTTCGTTATGAAATGTACACAAAATATTTTTATTTTGCTTTTTTTTCCTTGTTTTCTTCCATGTTGCTGCTCAGCCTAGTTGATTGTTTTATCAAGCTGCTAAATATTTATCATTCAAACTAATTGTTTGGGGACATTGCTGATTTTATTTATTTATTTAGTCTCCCTGGGGTTTTGCTAAGCATTTCTAGGTCCAACCACAATATTAATATTAAATAATGATAAAGATTATTTCTTTTTCATATGAACATTTGTTAAAACATAAATTATCTTTAAATAAGTTCAGCTGTCTGGGAGGAAGCATAATTCATTAGGTTAAATACAAATCACTGGTTGCACTCCTGTGGCTTAGAAAATACTGGGAAAAAGTCCAGATAATCATACTGGTCCCCTGCAATCCTAAACTCTGATCTTATGTGTGTGGTTGCATATGAGATCTCATAAGTAAGATCTTACACTCCATCTCTGCATTTTTCTTCCAAGTAGAAGCCAAGAGCAATGCACAAGTAGCCTGAGCAGACCCCAGAGAGGATGTTCTGTTCCTCTCAAGCAAATTGCCTTGAGGGAAAACTTTCAAGTTCTATGTAATATTTCTATTCATTTCCTGCTGTTTGTGTTATTAGGGTGCAGAACTTAAAGTTTAATCAAAATCAACATGGGCTATCAGCAAAAAGTAGGAATATCCCCCAGTGTTTGGCAATATATTTAAATTTATTAAATGTCAAATTGTGTAGGTGTTTTTAGGTGATGAAGAATGGTGCTAAGTTTCATACCCCTTTTGCCTTTTTTAAAAATTTCTAACTAGAGACTAAACCTTGCAGAAAGTCATTAATCAGTCTGAAGAATGGAAGAACTATTAATGTTTGAGGACAGCACCATTTCTTAAGGCATTTTTTAATAATATATTTAATATGTGTGGTTACAGAAAAACTTGACAGAATTTCTGATTAAATGAGATGAATGAAATGAGAATCAGACCCATGTCATTTCCAGCATAGGCTGTCATTTTAACTCTGTCTTGACTATTAGTCTTGCCCTGCCTTTTTCAGGTGGTTACTTTCAGGTTACTTTGTCAGTAACCTACCATTCTTCTTTGAAACTTGGGCTGTATTTTCTGAAACTGGTACACCAGGTCTTGAAAGGCAAGCTGTGATCAAATGTCAATAGGTTGTTACTCGGATAAGATGGAGGATGTGGAATGTCGTAGATCTGATGTCTCTGTCAGATGTCAAACCACTTTTATTATTGTTGTCTGTAAATTATTTTCAAGGAAAATTGTTCTATGCTTCCTAATAAAAAGTTAGCAGAAATAAAGCTTTAAAAAAAAAAGGGAGAGTTAACAAACTAATTTTCTCTAATTGAGATATGTTGCGAATAAAGTTTTGATTTATTTTCTGTAAAGAAGGAAAATTAATTTTTGTAGGCAATTCAGTAATAGTCTTCCCTGCTAATGTGCCATGCTTTAATTAAATGCATGACATTATCACATCACGTATGTTGAATTAGTGTAGGCCACTCAGAAATCAGGAAATTTGTGTAATATATATGTATCGTTAAACCCACCTTGCCCATCCTATACTTTTTATTATAAACAGTTAATTAGAATGCTAAAAATAATTTACTAATCAATAGAGGTCAAGAAATGTATATAGGAAGTGTTGCTTGTCATCTTTTGTCTTATGAAGACAAACCACACATGGATTTCACGGCATGTCATCTTCATACCATCCAATGCCTATTATTTCTCACTTTCCCAAAAGAGATTATTTTTTTCACTTGCTAACAGCTCTGTGTTACTAGCCTTGATATGGAGGTTGTTTTAGTTAAATCTTAATGATATCCAAGTCTCCTCTTTTAAACTTGAACTTTTACAGTAGGCCACAGAGGGAGGGCAAAGTGGACTTAATTAACTTCTAATGGAAGAATCAACCCCCTGATTCAACTAGCAATGAATTAGCCTCCATAACAGGGTGATTTAAAGGAAATATACATAAAGATCTTAGAACAGTGTTGATATGTGCTGAAGGCTATTCCGTACTGTAAGCTATATTAAACACTTTATATCTCCCTGTATGACCTTGAACTTTTTTTTTCCAAAGTAAGCTTATGATTGAGAGGAATGCAAGAATATTTTTGTCTGCGTGAATTAGAAGGAACTGATGAAACCCAGAAATATTAGGGCAAATTCTGTTACGGATTTTTAAGACTATTTAAATAAGCTATTAAAATATCAGTTTCTGTGCTGCACGTGAAATAACATTAAATTGTAATACTGCTCTGGAATTTAATATATTTTCTAGCATATGTTAATTTGAAATGTGTATAATATGAACCTTATTAAGAATCTGTTACCCATTTTTTATGTGAGTGAGACTATTGTGATTTTTTGATTTAATCATTTGTGCTGTTGGCTTCATTTCAGGAGGAAAAAAGGGAACACCCCAGAGAATGCTGGGTTGTTCCTTCGACTGCTTACACTGTGCTAATGAGGTGTCTTCGGGAAGGGGTAAGGCTCTTTCATTGTCCTCAATAGAATTTCTCTACTGTAATAACCCTTTAGGCGTTACGTGAGGATTGTAGCCTGCAGCACTGCAGTACCGTGTCAACCAAGTACTGCTCTTGAATTTAAATAATCATGATAAGACCATGACCTAAGCAGGAGATTAATGCAAAAATACAGTAGTGTTCTCTGTACATTCAACACTTATGTATTGCTGTGTGTTTTTTGGAAATAGGATAGTAAATGTAAATTACTGTTAATAAATGTGGAGTTTATTAATACTATGGCTTTCTTTTGAGAAATGTTCTGACTGTTTGTACTGTCCTCTTGCAATTTGATTTTTGCACGCTATATCTGAACAAGATTTACTTTCTATTTTGAAGTGACTGATGTACAGTTTTTGAAAACTACATTGTTACCCTACTGGGTTGTTAGCATTCTTTTGAGGCCAAAAAGTAGTAATTAGTTTTATTCTTGTATATGTGCTATTCTGTATTCTTCATTTTTCTTGGTGATCGCTTGGCTGTGTTAGAAGAAGGGAAGAAAAACATGTATATAATTCCAATTTGTAAAATTAAAAAGAATTGAGTAGTGGGTTGGCATTTACTGTTTATATAAGACCACTCGACTTTATTTTTTGCCCAAGGCAAAGCTCAAGGCAGAAAACATGCTGGGGGTTGCTGGAGGGGGGAAGACAAGAGAAATACCTTTTTTTCTTCCTTTATTGAGATCTTTATTGCTACAGATTGTGATTAATAGAGGAAGAGTCTAGATGCATTTTAACATCTTCAGACCTTCAGGTGATCAAGAACACACAACTGTGTTTTTATTGTGGACTATTTCCAGCTCATAAATTAGAGTAAGATGTCATTCTAAGGCACGTTAGGGAGAAGCTATTTAGTTCTAAATTTAGTAGTGGAAGATTTGCTATTTCTGAATATTCAGTGTAGAGAAACTAAATCAAGACATGTGTAAGACACTAATTTATTCCTATAGAATAAAATCACTTCTTAGTCCTGAAACAGGTAAAAATTTTCTTAATAAATTACCTTGATATATTTTTCTTGAAAAAATAACAGAAAATATTTACCAGTTTAATTAAGTGTAAATTTAAAGTGATGTCTAGGCTAACCAAGCACACCTGTGCATTTCTACACTTTCTGTTTGTGAAGATGGTCGAGGTTTGTAACGGAATTTAAGTATTCGTGCTTCTTTGTGTGAGTACAGTGCAAATGTACTAATACAAATTGCTTTGTCTGAGTTGTTAGCATCCTCTACTTTCCAGAACAGCACCATTTGAAGAATCAAAAGTAGCCATGAATATGTAACGTACTTCACAACATATGGAAATGGAGATAGAAATTTACCACCCACTACTATTAACCTTTACATTTTCTTTTGCTACTCTTTTCCTCCACTCATGTAGCAATCCTCCTCTTATCCTCCATAATTTTACCAGCCACCCGTCTTCCTTGGAAAATGATATTGCAACATCTAAAACTAGACAGTTAAAATCATATTATTGTTAGACATCTGTTTGCAAGAGATTTTTTTATTTTAAGGAAGGAATAATCAGATCTAAAATAAGTTCTTGTGCCAGATGTTTTACATGTGGTGTTTTGTCTGTGGTTTTGGTTGATTTTTGTTTTGGTTTGGTTTGGTTTTTTTATGTGTCAACTTTGCATTGCTCTGGTAGCAGGCACTGAGCTACTTTGGGCAGTGAGTAGCTCACAATGTTTAGTGGCTGATATGCAGGTGTGGTAGGCAAGCGTATGAATGATATTTCTTCCCCCCCATCCTGCTGGAAAATAGGAGATAATAGAAATAGATAAAATGAAAAATATAGATTTTTTTTTTAAGTTATGACTTAAAACTAAAATGAGGTTCTGTGTAAATTTTATGGCTTGCAGGAGTAAAGCACTGGATGTGAAAATCCTGAAAATATTGTCTAAATTTGCCTTCACTGTGCTTAATGTTCTTTGATTGCAGCTTAAGATCTTAGCTGCTGTATTTCTTTATTTTACATTTGTAGCCTTTAATCTGCTATTTATTCAATAAATTTCGCTTATCTAGCAATTTATCACATGTAAGTAAGCTTTGCATTCTTACATAAGTAATGAAGAAATTATAATTAAATTTAATTAAATCATAAATTTATTTTAAATGTTCTAAGGTTCTTTAATGAAATGTTATGTCAGTATGTTTTCTGGCATGAATATTTGTATATAGTCTCAGTATCTATGAAAATGGCAAACTAAATTTTTGTAATAAATTCTGAATTACCACAGTGTGTTAAGTATATGCATTATGAATAATTACTTGTAGCTTTTATTGACAGTTAAGCTTTATTTGGTGTATTTAATAAGAATTAAAGAAAATGAAACAAATTCATGTCATTCAGTTCTACAGTTTATATACCTTTGAGTTTTGTAAGGTAAGTTTGCTGTTCTTCAGTTTTATCATGAACTACTCTGAAGTGTATTTAGGGTCTCTGGAGTTCTGTAAGATATGTCATTATCAGAGCAGAATTGCCCTCTGAAACATAACTTCAGAGCAGGAAGGATTTTGAAATGTGTGTGTCCCTTTTATTTGCCTATAAATGAACAAAATGTTCATAAAATGCAGGTAGTGTCATTTCCACATACCTTCTGTGCCTGAAAATCTAACAGTGACAAAAGTGTATGTGTGGGTGAAAGGAGATTTAGGATGGTGTAGCAGAAGATTGGGGAAGTCTTTTATCTCTAGGGGATCACATTCAAATTTCCTGCACTTCAGTGTCATTAACTTGAGACAGAAGTTGATTTTCAAGTCAGGCAAAGAACAGGCATGTTTGGTGATGTGGCGAAATAAGGAAACTGGTACACTCATAAATAAGTAAATGATAAGCCCAATTTGACATGTTTAGTAGTGGTATAACGTTGCAGTCTGTCAGAACCATGTAGTAAATATTCCAATATTTATTTATTAATTTTTTACAACAACTGTTTCCAGCAGTGACACAAAATGCCTGTTCCAGGCATCTGTACTGGTGTCTAAGTTCAACTTCTAAATATTTGTGTGCAGTCTCTAAGATAGCAGGGTCCTGATTTATACAGCTAAGGTACTTAGTTCTTACAGTTCCGATGTTGTGCAGTCATTAAAGATACTTTCTGTTTCAGAAAGGATAGTTATTTAATATTAAGTACTTAATGCTAATGTGGCTACCCTTTTCCTTTCATCCATTTTACTTAGTTTATTCAAAGTTTCTTTGCTAAAGGTACCCTTGTCTACTTCACCCCAAATATATTATCCTATCTTTTATTTGAATCTCCTAATTAATTCTGCATTTAGTTTTTTTTGCTTTTCGTTATCACATTTATTATTCAACCTAATCTTAACCAAGTGAAATCCCAGCTTCAGTTTCGGCTTTACATTTGCCCCTCTTCACGCTTATGTTCCAGTCAATCCTCTCACCTTTCTGCTTCCACTTTTATGTTTGCCCCTCCCTTCCTTGATGTCCTCCTTTTAAATGTTTTTGTTTTCTGATAGTCATCTTAGAACTAGTAATCTTTCCCATATCCAAACTACTTTTTGATGTCGCATAATTTTTCTTGTCTGATTTGGTCTGGATTATGTTGCTTTGACAAGGTCCTTCACTTAAACTAGAAAGTGACAGTAAGAAACTGTGTGCAAACCTCCTTTTAGGTCTTCCTGTGTGAAAGCAGAGAGGAACCATTGAAAAAGCTTTCAGGTGCTTGGTGTCTGTCTGTTTCTGCTTACAAATGGCATGGAAATGTCATTTGTAAACAATTATGTACAATTTTAGTAGTAACTTCATAGAACCTTGAAAAAAAATATAGGCAATACACTTGCATGGATAAATTAATATATACAGCTATTGCTAATTAGCTTTATATGGCTTTTAGAATGTGCGTAATCCTCTCGTTTTAAAGAATGGCACACTGAGAATGTATATGAATCAGGAATAGTGAATGAAGTTACAAAGGATAATGTTCTCTCTTTTGGATGTCCAAGGTAGTGTGTAAGCAAGATTATTAATAAATTGGAGCCTGCTAGTAAGCTATATAGTACACATTTCCCTCCTTCATATGGACTTCTTCCTTTATGAGGGAGCAAGATATAAGTCTGAGTGTTTTGGTTCTGAACTGGTGAAGAATTTTAATAATAAATGATAACTTCAAAAATAATTCTCAATATATAATATAAGGCAGTATGTTTTATAATGTATATTCTTAGTCAAACCAGTTCCTTTACAGTCAATTTGCAGGAGAAAGGAGAATTTGGAAGGGAGGAGAATAAAATCATGACTATTTGCTCAGAAAGTGTAAGACAGCCTATATAAAAGTGATAATCTGAATCATATATATTCTCACTTTTATTTCTTGTTTAGGTATTAGTTTTTTAGTTTACTGACAAAATTGCCTATAGTGTAAAAGTGATAGTCTGAATCATACGCATTACCACTTCCATGTCTTCTTTAGACATCAGGTTTTTTAGTTTACTGACAGAATTGCCTACATTATAAAGTAATGGTGGGAATCATATACATTATCACTTTAATTTCTTCTTTGGATATGAGTTCTCTAGTTTACTGACAGAATATTTCTTTTTCCACAAAAGGTATTTAAAATTTTTATTTCTTCATGTTTACTTCTCTCTGTGAAGCTCTATATTGCAAATTGTTGCCAAATTAAGATTTAATTCTTATGAATGCTTAGGATGATACAGCTTTACTTCATTAATTTATGTTTGTAGTTTCTTTTTATTTTGTCTTTTTAGATTAAAGGACAAAGCGTATAGAAGTTGATTTAGAATAATGATGGAATATAGTGTTACTTCCCTGAGTTTTTCAGCTTTTCCAATGTTTCTTTATCAGTATTACACTTTTACTCAAGTGTATATATCTATACACAGTATAATACAAAAAGATCATAAAATATTTTATCTTAAACTTTAAATTAAATTATGCTATTTTTAGGTTGTATGTTGGTTAGCATGGGGACTGTATCTTCAGTGCCTCAAAAACTTACAGTGCATTGTTAAGTTTTTAACAATCAGTAACAATATCCAGTAGGTTCAGTTATTCCAAAACTGAAGGTAGATTTTTTGATTACTTTGATTTACTTTTTTTTTTTTCACAACCGGACTAGAAAGACTTGATTATAAAAAGTTCTCTTTTAGCAGTTTACATCTATTTACCCTTTTTGTATTTGCTTTCTCACTCGGAGCTCATTTTCACTAAGTATCCATGATTGTAACTGGAAACAGATACATCTGCAAGTGTTAAACATGACTGAAAAATAGGAGCTTTACCTTTAAGTGGACTTTATAAAACTATTTGAAATCTAAACCCAGTGAAAGTAGAGTATGTGTTTCTTTTTCGTACAGTTCTATTAATAGATTTAGATTTGATGCAGTTTGTGATATGCACAGAGATTAACTGTTACATGGAACTGCTTTACTCCTATCTTGAAAATCCATTTCTGTTCACTAACACAGCTTACGTCGTGGTAACATGACAGGATGACTCCTTTAGTTAAGTGGCCAAATATTAGTTTAGGTCAGGCTTCTCTTCCAGAGAGCTAATTAAGCAGAAAACAGTACAATTAGACGGTGCTCAGGAGTAGATCCCAGAGGAGCTGAGATGGACAATCTCAGGTGGCAGCAAATGGAATTACTCTGACAGCCTCATTGAGTTCTTCGAGCACTGTGACAATACACGACCTTTATCTAGCAAAGTACCAGGACTATCTGGCACAGGGCATAGCCCATCTCAGCAGTGGCTGAAAAGAAATAAAACACATCTTCAGGACCAAATTTTGGGAAGAAAAGCTGTAATTACATCTGGAAATTTGTTAACATTCATAATAACTATTATCCGCTGTATAATGCTAAGATGGAGCCACTTTCCATCATTTACCAGCAGTCCTAGCAAACTGGGGAGGTCCCAGCTGACTGGCATCTAGCAAATGTGACACCCACCCACAAGAAGGGCCGGCGGGATGATCCAGGGAACTCCAGGCCTGTCAGTCTGACCTCGGTGCCTGGGAAGGTGATGGAACGGATCATCCTGAGTGCCATTATGCAGAACATGAAGGACACCCAGGTGATCAGGCCCAGCCAGCACGGGTTCACGAGGGGCAGGACCTGCTTGACAAACCTGATCTCCTTCTATGACAAAGTGACCTGCCTGGTGGATGAGGGAAAGGCTGTGGGTGTTGTTTACCTGGACTTCAGTAAGGCCTTTGATACAGTCTCCCACAGTATCCTCCTGGAGAAACTGGCTGCCCATGGCTTGGATGGGAGGACTCTCCAGTGGGTTAAAAACTGGCTGGAGGCTGGGCCCAGAGAGTGGTGGTGAATGGAGTTAAAGCCAGTTGGCGGTCAGTCATGAGTGATGTCCCACAGGGCTCGGTACTGGGACCCGTTCTCTTCAACATCTTTATCAATGATCTGGATGAGGGCCTCAAGTGCACCCTCAGTAAATTTGCAGATGACACCGAGTTGGGCGGGAGTGTTGACCTGCTGGAGGGTAGGAAGGCTTTGCAGAGGGATCTGGGCCGGCTGGATGGATGAGCCGAGGCCAATGGGATGAGGTTCACCAGGGCCAAGTGCCGGGTCCTGCCCTTGGGTCACACCAACCCCCTGCAGCGCTACAGGCTGGGGGCAGAGTGGCTGGAGC
>JAOXNO010000013.1:46905678-46975388 GCA_028565335.1 Limnodromus scolopaceus | reverse complement strand
ATTGTAATTTATTAATGGGATTATAGTGCATTTATTAAGTGTTTCTGCTTGCTTAAAGTAGCACTGGAGTACCAATTGGCATTCATAGTAATCACTTCATATATGAGAGATTTAACTTGAGTAATTAACATTTCAATTATGGATTCAATTTTAAATGCATATAATCAGATTGATAAATCCACGCATTTTTACCTTAACTGTATTAAAAAAAAAGACTGAAATGTAGAAGTATAATTCACAGAAAAAGATTAAAAATTAACATTAGTTATAAAAAGTTTTGAGAAACTTAATTTTGGTGAACATTTATGTATATTTGTGTATTTAGGTATTTAATACATCAAAATGATACAATACATTCCAGTAATAAAAACTGTAAAAACAGAGAAGCCTAAATCCTCTTTGGTTTCGTGGCTGTAAATGAGAAGGAAGAACCGCAGAAATCAGTAGAGTTTTTTAAAGGAGTGTAACTGCTTTAGATAAGAATTGGCTTTGGTGTTTCTTTTCAGTATTTTGAGTAGGGCTGCAGTTTTTTGGGAGAACAGGAAGGATTAGCATGAAAATGATGAATACAGTTTTTTTGTGTTTTTTTGGTTTGGTTGGTATTTTTTTAAATAGAGCATTATATTAGAGTTTCCAAATATTTCTACATCAGTGTCTCTATTTTAGAATACCTGTCAGTAGAAGGAAGAGTGGATGTTGAATATATTTTTAATGAAGTATAAGTTCTCCCCATCTGGAAGGCTTTTGTGCTGCTTTCTGAAAGATTTCATTATCATTGCTCACAGTTGTTGGTGGCTCCGATTGTGAAGATAAATGTCAAAAATCCAAAGGTTAGTAGGATAATGTGGAGATTAGTTTAAGAAAGAAATCAATTAGATATTATGATGAATTATTTGTGAAGCCAGGCTATGAGGTAGACCTGACAAATTAAATTGGTTGTCTTTCTTATATTAAAATTCACTCTTGCTGAATGCCATTTAAGACATTGTTGAAAGACTTCACGAATTCATAGTTAAAGATTGAGATAAGGTGAGGCGATGCACAGCCAAAAACCCACCAGCAGCGAATCTTACAGTTCTGTTAAAGACTCTGCTTTTAAGTGAAAGCGAAGTGGAAAAAAAAAAAAGAAAAAAGAGATACTAAAGAAAGGAGGTGAGGGGAAGGAGAGAGAGAGACTCTGCTTTTAAGTGATCCGGATTACGTTAAGCTTCCACTGGAGTCAGTAACAGTTTTCTTGAGAAAGAACTGCTGCCATGTGATGTTCCTGATGTGCTGGTGGCCCATGTGTATTCTGACACGATGTTTCTTATTCTGTGGAGACATTGTGGTATGAATAGTCTCATGTAAAGATACATGTACGGTGGCTTTCCACAAACGATTTTGCAGATAAAGTTATTTGACTAGTATTAAAAATATGAAGGATTTGGAATCCCTTATGGAAATTTAGGAATTGATATAGTACATGGGACTCAATGGTTTATCTTAAACATTGGTCAAGACTGTCAGTTTCAGAAGAGGAAGAGAAGGGAGTTATGGCATAACTTGACTTGCAGGAAGGCTTTTTCTTTATTCCATGGAGTTGTTGGCTTTTCTGAATAAAGAAGGTTTAATGTAATTAATTTTCTTTTTTCCTAATGTAGCTGTGTATCTCATAATCTTTCTATTTGGAGCCTAGTTTAGTGATGAGTTTTGATAGAGTTTCATTCATAAATGAGTGGTCATGGAACACCTCTAATACAACAAAACCTTTTCATTTTTTAGTGACTACATTTAATTTGGAGTGACCATTTGGAAGTGAAGATTTTGTATTAAATTATACTTGTATTCAATAGTTTTAGCAGTAGAAGAGAAAATGGCGGGAAATAGGATCTGTAACTATAACTTTGTCACAAGTTGAGGCTTCCTGTGAAATGACCGTGTCCTGGTTTGGGGGGGTGCAGGGGCAACTTTCTGTTTAGGGAGAGAGGCTCTTGTGCTTCCCGGTTGCCATGGCAACCAGGGTCAGCTGACTTGGCTGTTTACCCCATGGAGGGAGGGGAGGAGTCAGGGGATCAGGTGACCCCAACTGACCAATGGGGTATTCCGTCCCATCTGCCCTGCTCAGTATAAAAGCAGAGGGATCAAAGGGGTCAGGTTGGCTCTTCTTTAATGGTTCTGCCTCGAGGGATCTCTTTCTTCAATGACTGACATCTGAGGAGGACCCTGTCAATTTGCCTGTCTTTGATCCCGATCAGATTGTTCCAGAATCCAGTTCCCATTTGTTGCTGAGTCCATTCTGGAACTTTCCCAGTGCCAGCTGGTGAGCTTGATACGGTTTTGTATGTATTTGTATATATTGTATCTATTTCATTATTTCTTTTTTGGAGGCTGTTTTATTTTTAATATTTCATTATAGTTTAGTTTTTATAAACTCATAAATTTATCTCTCTTCTTCCTCTCCTTGAAGTGAGAGACTGGGAAAAGCAGCATCTGTTGTCATCGGCCAACTTGGCCCAAACTGGGACACTATGGCAAATACCAGAATTCAGAAACCACTCTAAGACAATATACGTGGACATGGTCATAGGCAGTAGTTTAAAAAGAAATTAGAAACATTTCCATATGAGTTTTCCTTTCCTCTCCATCCTATAGGAAGACCGGGTAGTGAATCACTTGGCAGCAAAGATCATTGAAAATGTTTGCACTACTCTCTCTTGCCACACACAAGGATTTATAACGGGAGAAATTGGACCTGTCTTGTGGTACCTTTTCACACATTCTACAGTAGATTCTTTGAAGATTACTGCTGTTTCGGTAAGGAATTTCCTTTCGTGATAAATGTTTTGGGGTTTATTTCAAAAAGCATTCTGAATTGAAACTTAAATGTTTTTGAGCATGTTTTCTTTATGTGTGTGTATTTATATTTATATTTCAGATTACACGAAAATATATTTACAAATTTTCTGAAATTGAAATATGTATGTATTACAATCCGGTGCTTATGAAAAGTTCTTGCCATTCATCATTTTCTGGAAGATATATTTTCTTATGCTGGTGATTGTGAGTTATGTTTGAAAATTTTAATCTTTCAAAGAACCAAATTCTTGAAAAATTGAAATGTCTTTTTTTGCGTGATTTTTTTTTTTACATGGGAAGTGTTTATTCTTTTTATCACAGATTTGCTCAGAAGGCATATTTGAAATCATCATGCTACTTTTTATAAAATTGCTAGGGATAGTCTTTGGCCTGATATTTGCCCTGAATAAGTTAATATAGGATGATAATAAACAGAGCTATGACATGCAAGAAACAGGTTTGGAACAAGAAGATTTGTGAGGTAGAAAATACTTAGCAGGACCAGTGAGTTTAAACATATCTCTGATTGACAAAACAAAAGCCTTACCCACCAATACAGGTAATATTTTAGAACTGAACAGTAAGTTGACTTATTTTACGTGAAGTGTGATAACTGGGTGCTCATTTCCTGAGTAGAGCTCAGGTTCACTAATGAGTTTACTGTTGGCTTCACAGATGGAAAATGGTAATGTTGCTGCTGCAGCGGTATGCACTTAGACACATCTAGCATTGAGGTGATAAAAGAGAGAATTAAAAATATATCTGACGTGTGGGTGAAGAGACAAATGGCAGAATAACTTTAAAATTTTTAAAAATATATATATATTAAACATTTACCTGAATGTGTAGTTGTGGCAGTGTCTTGTCTGGGAAACAAACTGTTCAAGTACTGGGAAAATTTGTTGACCTTTTAGAACAGTAAACTTCTGTAGTAAAATACACATTACAGTAGGCTTTGTTCTGTGGCATCTGAAATTCCTTGTAAAAACTTAGTATTAGAACTTTTATGGGTAGAGGATTGTCACTTTCTAAAAATGTAAAATATACATGTACCTTTACACAGAGCATTTATAGCTTAAAGCCTGCTTGTGAGTCTGGCTGGTAGGTTGCTTTTTTCAGAAGGGCTATTTTTGAGACGTTACCCATTTGATCTGTGGATTTGATGCTTACTTCATGACTGTATATGTGGTAAAAGGCTGGAGGTTAGAGTTATGATTTCCTTTACTTCCTGAGTATTTAAACAAGGCTGCTCAATTCTCTCTCCTACCACTACTTTTGCCATGATGGGTGTTTTGTATCTTGTGCTTTCGGTGCTTATCAATCATTAGACTGGGCAGTTGTTATTTGTTTGCAACTAGATCATAGCTGTTTGTTTTTATCTCTTTCAACTTTTCCTGAAGTTTTCCTCCTGTTTCTGTGCTATTCACTTGAAGAATTTTTCTTCAGCGTTTACCATTCTGTTGACTCCTATACCAGACTTCCCAGAGCTGCTCCGCTTCTAGGGGCCAGTGGGACAGTTACACTGTTTTGTGTGCCACAGTAAGCAGCATATCCCAGAGAAACAGTCTGCCTGAACTACACTCAGATGCTAAGCAAAGAAGGATCACCAGAGGAAATTTCAATGAGTTCTTTTTTTTTTTTTTTTTTTTTTATCCCCCCCCCCACTTGAAAAATCAGTTTCGTTGTGGACAATCTAGTATGCTTGAGGTAGGCAAGAGCTTTTTTCTGCTTAGTAAGATGCAGAAGTTATACTTCTGATTCTCAATATTACACTTGTTGTCGGTGCAGACTCACTGTGGCTCTTCATAGCAGTCTGCTCAGAGGTCGGTATCATCAGTGCCATATAGTTTGCACTCTTTGCCCTTAGATGAGGTTTCTAGTGACTATGAGAAGAGAGGGTTGTTGTTTCTCCCTCTCTATCCTCAGCCTGTTTTGAGATTCCAGATCATTCGATCGTCCCAAGGCTGTAAGGTTGAGGTGAACCACTGAGAAATCTTTTCTTTGTTATAGTATTTACGCTATGGGTAGCTAGGATCTCTTAAGCACTGCTGGAGTTGTCTTTTTTTCCATACCATCTGATGAGAAGAAAATCTTCATGAATCTTATCTGGAAGGTAGAAAAAAATGTTTAAGAGGAAGCTAAAACTGAAAGAGCTTATTGTAGCCTAATTTACTTCTTTCTTTTGTTGTTGTTGTGTGTCCATTGACAGCTACCATTACTTACTAGTCAATGAGGCTTTTTTAATTGCTCAGTTCAGTCGAGGGTGCTGACATTTGTGCTGTCTCTTCCAAGTAAGGAGATTGAAGGTATCATAGATTTTTGAGTTCCTCAGTTCCTTCACCTCTTGTCACTGCAGCTGTGATAGAGCAACCTGATCTCTGTGGGCTTCTTGCTCGACCAGGGACATTAACTGCAGTGACATGTATAGTAAGTTACCATATGTATACTGTAGTTCCAAATTGAATCGTCTGGCACTCCTGGGTTGGCACTCAATACGACTTGCAATGATATTGTTTTTGCCAAGCTCTTACTGCTGTTTTTTTTCTTCTTCATTTTATAATGCAAATTCAAAGACCTAGTTGTCAAAGCTTATCTGTCCTCAGGAACTACTCTAGAAGCCCTTTTGTAGATGACATGTTAGGACAAAGCAGTGTGTTTTAGGAGGCTATGATAGTTGCAGTTACCCAGATTCCCTAGAGAAACTCAGTTGATTTGTGGTACATCCTTTCAATGGCAGTTGTCAATCTAAGTGAGAAAGATGCCTTTTTATCATTTATTATTCAATGCCTGATATAAATCATGGTCATGTATTAATGCTATTGAGATATTTGGGTATATAATCTTAACTTTAGAAAAAAATAACCAATCCATAATGAAATCTAGCACAGGCAGACCTTTTACCAACTGAAGTTTATAGAGATTTCAGTAACATATTAATCTTTAAAGGAAAATACTAATGTATTCTCCAGCTATATTGTACTGTACAATTTATATGTTCATTATATTGTTTCTATAGATATGTAGACATTTTTATTCTGCATGACTACATCAATTGAGATCATCAGTGTCCTATAGTATTTTATATGAAGTCATTCCTGCCTTGTTTTTTATTCTTGAATTTATTCTTGACTAACTATATTCACATGTAAAAATACATTGCTATTAAGAAATATATGTATCGTATCCTTACCTAGAGCTAGCAGGCTGTCTGCAAAGTGTATCGGCAGTAAGGCACTAGGGAATTTTACTTAGGATTATTGCAATCAATAATAAAAATATATCAAGAAGATTCTCTGTCATCAGCCTCTGGAGTGAAGAAATGACACTTTACCTTGTCCTGCCTGTCAGAGGTGGCAAATGGGGACTGTGTCTCAGTATTTTTGCTCACTTTGGAGTCCAACATGCCTGAGGTAAATATCACAGATTTTGCCTGTAGGAAAGCTATATCTTTTTATCATTTTACTAGACTCGGAGAAGCAATGATTCTGTAAGATGTCAAAGTGACATTCTGACAAGCTCAGCAGCAGGAATAGTATTTTCTTTCCAGTATACATAAAGTTTTGAAATTTTTTTAAAAATAACTTTTAATTTAATTTCTAAGAGATAGCTTTTTCGACTGAGGAGGAGTAACAAAGCCACTTAAATGGGAACTAACTTGGGAAAGCTCAGTAAAGTCTTTTGGGGGTTTGTTTTTGGTTTGGGTTTTTTTTTTTTTCTTAAATAATTGGTGCTGAATAGTTTCTTTCAGAGACTTGGGAATTGCAGATACATTAATGCATTAATTCTCAAACTTGAGAGAGTCATGGAGTACATCCTGGAAGGGTGATTGTTATCCAGCCACCATATGGCATGTAAGACCAGAAGGCAATGGATAGATCATAGATGATCATAGAATCACAGAATATCTCAAGTTGCAAGGGACTGAAAAGGATGCTGATGGCTGGAGCTGCTGGGATAAATGGTGCTGGTTTAGGCTGTGCAGAGAAGCAAGCACGGAGAAACCAATTCCAGGAGAGGCTCTGCCAATGCCTGACTTGCACTGGGTTTGTTTCCTGTTCCAAGATTTCTGCTGAGAGATGATGGTGTGAGCATCTACTCTTATCTTTTCTCATCATTGGTTCCCAACTCCTGCTCTACCATCTTGTGACCTATCTTCAGGTGCTCTCTCCAGGTACTGGATATACTGAAGTGATTTAGGATACTTTGTCTTCTATCCCCCATTAAACTCCACCTTCTGTTTTTCTGCTGAAGTGTTGGTTTCACTCATATGGCAGAGCGCTTTATGACATATAAGCTAATGGGATTTTAAAGCTTCTCCCCTTGGCTGTTGGTGCACTGGAGCTTTCCTGCTGTATCCAAAGCTGCAATATGATCCTGGAAGACAGCCGTGTCTTTCTTACCAGATTTGCCTGGAGGTCACCTGATGGCCTGGGCTGTGGTCACCCTTGTTTAACAAGGTCTGTAGCAGAGAGCTAAGGCATTAGCAAATCTGCATACATCATGTTAGCACACCAAGGTAGTTCCATGTTGCTTGGACCAGAAAGGACAAGGCAGAACAGGAGCAGAGTAGATGAACAGCATCAATAAAATGTCTGTTTAAAAATCGTAAGTTCTTGATTTATTGTCTTTTATGCCTGCCTTTTTTTTTTTTAGTGTGTTTTGCGTAATATTTTGAAGGGCACTGGTGAACTGGGCAGTTTTTGAGGTTCTTGCATCAAAAGCTTTTCTCTAATGATAGTATTCTGTGGGTGTAATTGACTATACCTTCTCTTAAACAAGACCTCACTATTGAGTGTACACAGCGTAAGCAGCAATTTCTAAGTATAGCTGGTCGGAAAAGAACAAAGAAGCAGTAATGGTGCCTACTTTTTGCAGAAGAGGGTCACCTTCAAAGTTTTTCCCTAAAACCAATTCAGATTTTCATATGAATCAAATAATTGACATAATCTGTTTTCCTATCCTAGCGTTACATTCAAGACAAAGAAAATTAAATTTCAAATGTCTAAAGAATCTTATTCCCTCTATCTGGAGAGAACAAATTCAGTTACAGTATCTTGAAGATTGCATTTCCAGAGGTATCAAAAGAAAAAGCTGTGTTGACTTAGAGATACATCCACCCTGGAAACAATTTGGTAATGTTTGTTATGAAATAGCTGTTAGTATACACTGAACAGGTTTGTGCTCACTTCACTACAGTACAGTCAGTATCTGCGTTTTCTATTAGAATTGTTTCAATCACTGGTATTTGTAAATCAACCATTTGGAAAATAGTTTGCATGTTTACTATACTGAACACTGTTCCTTAACAAGTATCTAGATGTGAAGATAGACTTTAGATATTGAACTACTACATGTCAGATTATGGTCTCTAAGCAGAGAAAGAGAAGAAAGATGTCCTTCTTTATGGGAGACCAGAATTTCTGTGGCACCACCTCTTTTTTCTCCTGGGTGTGCTCCTTTCTAGTACAGTGTTATCTGATGCTACCTACATTCCCTACTGATAAAAGAATCAAGCATGGACTATGCTGCTCCATCATTATTGTTCTCTGGAGGGAAAGAGTATTTCAGTTTCAGCTGCATGGTGTGTATAGCAGTACACTTAGAAGAATTCCAGGTCTCTAAAAACAAGCAGCCTTTTCCCCTAATATTTACCTTATGAATGAAACTATATGAATTCTCTATATTCCTAAACTGTTGTAAAAGTCACCACCTGTTTTTATTCTCCATTATTTTTCTTGAGATAGTAATCCCATTAAATTACAACTCTTTTTTTTTTTTTTTTTCCATTTTGGTAGGCTTTATGCAGAATTACTCGTTACTCACCCAGTGCCTTCCAGAATGTCATTGAAAAAGTGGGATTAACAGCCATAGTAAATTCCCTGGCAAATGGAATATGCAAAATTCAGCAGTACATGCTCACCATGTTTTCGGCGATGTTGTCATGTGGGATTCATCTGCAGAGGCTGATTCAAGAAAAGGTTTGATTTCAGATTAATATTATTTACTGGCATGGAATTTCACTAATGGAAAGTTAAAGTAGGCTCTGAAAGTGCTTTTGTGTTTTCAAAATGCTTAACTCAGTGACGTGTATCTGCATAGCAGGAAATGAGGAATGTGTTTATTTTATACTTTTCTTTGCTTAAAATCTAAATAACAAGTTGTATAGTTTTTTTTTTTCTTTCAGGTCTTCAGGAGTTGGTACTATTGGGTATATAAATTGCTACTGCAGCTAGAATTCAATCAATTCAGAAAACTCTAGCCTGACCATATCTGTTAATGCCCCTAAGGAAAAACAATAAAGAATGCATGATGACAACTATTAGATATAGCTCTCGTAGATATTTAAAAGAGAAATTAATGAGTGTCCTGATTGAATCTAAAGCTGTACTTTATGCTCTCCTTAAAGGACCTTAGGCCATGTGAAATATCTTGCAGAAAATTAGCATTTTAATAACTTAGAGTTTTTCTTACAATGTCACTGAATAAAACTACTGATTTGATTTATGTCTAATACAATTTTTGGAAGAGGTGATTAAAAGCTTTCTATTTTGATCACCAAATTATTGTGTGTTTAGAGAAATACTGCTTATTTTTTTGGCAGTAAGTCTGCACAATTCATAAGCAAAAGTAATCTGCTTGGAAAGAACAAAAATCACAAAATAGGAGTTCTAGCTCGTTGTTTCATCAGATAGGTTAGAGCGTACATTATAACAGACTGGCAGGCAGCTTGGCTATAAGACTATTAGGCTTTAGTCGAGGGAGATTGATTTGGTTTCTATAAATATTGTTATAATAACAATGTTTAAATTAAAAAATAATCTACTATTTTCCAACCATCTCCTCTTGCAGCCTGAAATCACTCATCCTCTTCCTAAAAGTAATTTCTGTGCCTTGTCAGAATTGCCAGTGTGTTTTTGTAAATGCGTGTCAGCTGACCTTAAGCTTTCCACAGATTCCACTACAACAGCACTAACAGGTGGCAAATTGTCCTGTAATGTCGCACTTTCCAATAGTGCACATTACTGTGAGTTGGTGGTATAGTCAGAGGAGTATGTTAAAAACATATTCACTTGAACATTCAGCAAAAGAATGCAAAGTTTAACAAGCATATGGCTACAGCATGATGTTTTCTGTGAAGAATTTCTTGTTTGTAGACTTACATTGCTAAAAGGACTCCCTTTCTGATATTGCAGATCTTAGGAACCACTTTAATCAAATTTTTGATGTTATAAAAATAATCAACTCTGAAATTCTCAAACTAGTTATATGAAAATAGACAGTATTTTGTTGGCATGCAGTACAACAGTGGCTGAAACTTTGTGGCTTTAGAATGGCTGTTTAATCATTAATGAATTGTCATGATGTTTTGTGAGCAAGTGTTGCAATTTTACAGATTAGAAAATTGAAATATAGACAGATACAGACATTCTTTTAAGAGCATGTGTCAAACTAATGATAAAAGTGGGAATATTACCCAAAGTTGTAAATAAAAAAAAAAGTACTTTAAAAACTAGTAAAAAGGGTCTAGTTCTAATGCATGTGCCCACATTTGGTAACTGTATCTGCCTGACAGCTCAGATAAATCTATATCTTATATAATATCTATTTTGCTCAAATTATGTAGTAGGATTTTGGAAGCAGAAACTAGACTTCTATTTTTCTTGAACAGGATCTAAAAGTATAATCCTGCTCCTGAATTGAACTGTCGGGTACGATCGCATTACATGAGTGATACTACTTTATTGCTGAAAAATGAATTTAATAATCCATGCCCTTTTCAATATTCTCTGAGCATGACACACAAGTCCATCTTCATGAGAGAAGGGAAAAGAAAAAACAAGTGGGTAG
Source organism: Limnodromus scolopaceus (assembly GCA_028565335.1). Lineage (NCBI taxonomy): Eukaryota > Metazoa > Chordata > Aves > Charadriiformes > Scolopacidae > Limnodromus > Limnodromus scolopaceus. The sequence continues at coordinate 46,964,705 of JAOXNO010000013.1, read as the reverse complement.
TGTTGGCCTACAAAGTATTTTGCCTTCCATAGAATTATTGTATACTTACTTAAGAGGCAAACGGACCTCAATATTATACAGAAGGTAATGACAAGGTTGTGACTATCTTAATACAGCTGCAAACCAACATATTAAAAGATGCTTAAAGATACAAATTCAAGATGGAGATCATTTAGCTTTCTGTACATTATCTGGAAACTCCCTTAGCTTACAAGACGTAAGGCTGCTTTTGTTTTCATCTCCCTTCAAGAACATCGATAAAACCAGTTACAAAATAAGAGCCAGAAGACAAAGGAGAAATGCAGTTCTTTGGTCATCTACTCTAGTAGAAATCCTGAGAGCACTACAATAGCTAAAAGGGACTGGTTTTTGTCACTCTCGGATAGAGAGCCTTTGTATTTTAGTTTCATGTCTTGGAAACAAAAAAAGCCGAAATGATGTTTTTAAAATGAAGTGTGGAAAAGAACTCAAAATCAAAAATCTTTGACATGCTATAGCAGAAGATTAAAAAAAAACCCCAAACCAACCCACTGCTAATTACTTTCATCAGGCTGTAAAGATTCACCTTTGAATGAGTGGAACCCAGTCATACCATTGAATGCAGTTAGGTTCTTCCAGAGGTCAGATAATTGCGTGGAGGTTTTTTATTGCTTTGTTCTTTTCTCAAGTACTAATAAGTAAAAGTATTCAGATAGTTACAGTAAGACATTGTCACAACTACATTGGTTCTTCGCTTCCCTGCACCATTGGCCGTAGCCTCTTTTTATCTCAATCATATCTGATTATGGCACTGAAAAAAAGCATTATAAATGCTGTCTTCCTATTTCAGTTACTTTTTTCAGTTCTTTGTCTTGCACCTGAATGTGGACAAGTAGCTATCTCAGATGTTGATGTTTTTGTCCATATCAGTATGAATTAATAAAAGGATCTAAATTACTTTAACAAAATCTTTGTCACTCAACTTGTAATATTATCAAGGCTTTTGCAATGCATAGAAAGGGAATTTGAAAACAGACAACAGTACAACCCATGATAGCTGTGGAAACTTCAGTTCTTGTATAGTGAAACAGTGGTCTACCTGTTTTCCCCTTTTATAGACAATTTGAAAATATCATTGCTTTTTGAAATTTGTTTTAAACTTACTTTTGCAGTGTTACTGAGAGTATCCAATATAAAATCATGATCTTGTTGCAGTTAACAATGCGTTGTCTTGCAATGAAAAGGATGGCCTTACCCTGCAGAGTCTCCGTGGATACATCAAACAGTTGCAGGGGAGGGAAGAACAATATAACAGTTAAACAATTAATAATGAATGTATTAGATGGTATTTCAGCAATCTTTGGCTTTGGACTCAATGATCTTTAAGGTCTTTTTCAACCTGCATGGTTCTATGATTTTGCATTGAGTTCTGCAGGTCAGAAAAGATGTGCTCCAGGTTTTCTTTGGATAAACTGCTGTTGTTTTGCAGTCCTCAGACCAGCCAGAAGAGCAAATTCCAAAATGTCCCATTTGTTTCTTAAGCCAGATGATTAGAATATTTCCAGATAAGTCTGATGTAACTTATTTAAATTGACAATGTTGTCTTAACCTGTGGTAACCCCCACATGTAACATTAAAATATTCTTGCTTTTCCATGAGCATGAGGACTAAAAATAGTCAAATGTGCTTTGGCTTGTAGTTGAGTGTGTCTTTGTTATGGTGTCCCTGTGCTTGGTCTATCAAGTCCTTTTATGTTAGCAGACAGTGTTGCATTATAGAGACTCTCTCACTAAGTCTGAGGCTTTACAAGGTTTCTTAACATAAAAACTTTGTTTGGTTGTTTTGAGTAATTTTGTAAAAAAAAAAAAACCAGCAACAAAAACCCAACAAAACAACACCACAATTGTCATTGCTCTCTACAACTCCCTGAAAGGAGGGTGTAGCCAGGGCGGTTCGGTCTCTTCTCCCAAGTCCCAGGCGATGGGACAAGAGGAAACGGCCTCAAGTTGCACCAGGGGAGGTTCAGATTGGAGATTAGGAATTTTTTTTACGCTGAAAGAATTATCAGGCAATGGAACAGGCTGCCCAGGGAAGTGGTGGAATTGTCATCCTTGGAAATTGTTGTCCTTGGAGGTATATAAAAGACGGGTGGATGTAGTGCTAGTGGTTTAGTGATGGGTTTTGTCAGTACTAGGTTGATGGTTGGAATCCATGATCTGATAGGTCCCTTCCAACCTAGACAATTCTATGATTCTGTAACCAACTGATCAAACAAAAAACACTCCTAAAAAAACCCCAACAAACCACAAACCCCCACTTTATTAAAATGTCGACCTTTGCTTTTAGTAGACTGTAATTTAAGATCTTTACTGCTGCAGGTTCACATGGGAGGAGCTACAAGTCATGCTCCACAGGCTGTTGAAGTGTTTAAAGCAGGAAAATTTACAAAGCCTGTGCTTATTAACCACAAGATTGAGGAACTCTTCTGTTTTTGAATTAAATTACAGAAATACAACAGAACAGTTCTCAGATAATTAAGAACAGTTTGGTTTTCTGGATTTCTGTAGCTACTGTCTGAATGCTTTTGAAAACAGTGTTAAAATGGTATCAGAGTAAAATCTGATGGTTTCTTGGCCGTACCTCACACTCCTCTTCTTTTTCAAGCCTCTCTGTAAAGACGTATGGTTTTAAATGTTCCATAGACTTTTTCTAATAAATTATATTCAGTGTTGATTTTCAGTTATTCTCTCAGCAAAAGAGGGAATTTTAATAATGCTTGGTATGTTAAACAGGTGTCACACGGCAGGATTTTAAACTTTGTATGCAAGCTGCAGGCATACACTACAGCCCTCTTTATTCTGTAGTGTCACTCCCTTGAGAATCTGGCTTAAATGTTTGAAGGCAGTTTCTGTTGTGCTTAGTCTAATTCTTGGATAGAGCCAGTTGACTCAGTTTGTGAATTCTGGCTTAGTTTTTAATTCTGTGGTTTTGTGTGTGGGTTTTGGGGTTTTTTTTTGGGAGAGAGACATATTTGAAATAGGGTTTGTGTTTTCAGAAGGAGGCGTTCTGATCAAGAACTGATCCAAAAATACCATTGCTGCTGCCAGCAAGGTCATCTTTGAAGATGTATTTATTTCTTTATTTATTTAAACCAGATAGCCCAACTGATCTTTGTAGAAGAAGAGTACACATGAGTAGTAGATATTTTTATTCCTCAGAGGTACAGGATACTCCATATGTCTTTTTTTTTCCCTCCTTTTGTTCCTCAGGAGTTACTGTATATTGTTAGACAGTGCATAAATTATTCTCATCTTCTCATCTTACACTTTTTACAATGCATAGTACCTGAATCTGTTATCCTTAATATGAGAGCTCTTTTTTTTCTTCCACTGAATCTCAGCTTTATTCCCTTGGAAGCTGAGGCAGAGCTCATGAATCTCACATCTTTCCACGTGTCAGGCCACATTCCAGAAACTAGAGAAGAAAATCCTTTCAATACGGAGGGCAAACTGGAGAGGGAGAAAAAAAGAATCCTTTTTCTTTCTTTCGAAGTCCTAATTGGGGTTGTTTCTTGAAAAGGTGTTCTTCACTTCATGAAGCCAAAATAAAATTTGTTTAGATAAGTACAATCAGAAAAGGTAGAAACAATTTTGCTATCTATTTGGAACATCTGTTGTACAATTTAGGTCTAATGTAAACATGATTGTATCCAACAAAGGTGTTGGTTTTAATCTTCCTGCATATATGGGAGTTAATAGGTAAATATTTGTGCTGAAATATTTATGTATTCTGAAAATCCTTCAGTCTTCTTTTACAATAAATATATTGAAATATCCCGTGTTTATCCTTAGGTTAGACATTTTAAAATGTAAGTTCTATCATATTTTGTAATTTATTTTATACCATTTTGGACATAGTACATTAGATATATTTACTTGTTGCAGCTTTCGAGAAGATGTACAAAGCAGCTTTGCACTGGGCCAGTTTGTCTTGGACAGACATTATTTAGCAGTGTTTTATGGATTTTTTTTTTCTTTCTATGATTGGCATGAAAAGTACCTTACTTGCACATGAATGCACATGAAAATGAGCAAATTTTAAAGGTAATCAGTGTTAAAATACAATGCAAATAACCTTTTTCCATAAAATAATATTGACGTGTTTGTGTTTATTTCCACCAAGGATTTTGTTACTACAATTACACGTTTACTTGAAAGTCCTTCGACTTTGATTCGAGCAAAAGCCTTTCTGGTCCTGCTACAAGTTTTAATTAATAACAGGGAGATGTTGCTCCTCAGTTGTCAGGCGAGGTAAGGTGATAATGGAGGATAATCAGAGTTGTAATGTTTATTTTCAAAGTTGTACTTGAAATACTTTAAATTGTATGGCATTTCTGAGCCAGTGTTTTAGGAGTGAACTATTTTCTGTGCAATATGAATCCTTTTATTCATGAGAATATCAAGAACAGAGTGTTCTGTCTTGTCTGGGGTCATCAGGTGACGATTACTCACAAAAGGAAACCACTGTGTTACAGGGAGAGCCTGTCTTTTAAAGTAACTTGTGGATCCAGTGGCAACTAGCAAGGAGCAACTTTTGCTTTGGGTAGGGCAAAACAAATACTGCAACAGTGAGCTGTTGCTATGCTGGAAAAGCAAAATGAAAATATCTGTCATTTACCTTCCTCATCTTGGGGTTTGGTATAATCCATAGTCTTTTTGGTATGGACACATTCAAGATAAAATAATATTTCTTGGCTATACGTGCTGATGGAGTGATTTATATAATGACCACTGAATTCCTGTGACTTTTAAATGAAATATTTTATTTGTTTCTATATTTTAAAATACTTTGCAAGGAATGACTGATCTAAAATTACATTTGACTCACAGTGGAATAGTTACTTGAATTTTTGTGTCTTCTGGGGGCAGAAAACATTCACATATCAGACAAGAATAAATTAGAATCTGTTAGAATGTGGAAGAAAATTTATTTGGGATTTGTATCATGTTCTGTTCATTATGAAGAACAGCAAAATGTAGTGTAAACCCATTTTTTATGGTATTGGAATAAAGCAGGTTTGGAACTGAAATTAAAAAACGATGTTGCTTGTTGGTAGCTGTAAATCTAACTACATTTACAGCAAATATAACTTTATATCTTATATTGATGTTTGAGAAGAATTAAGACGTACACATTGGAGCTAAAGGGCTGGATTGGAAGCAGCAGGTGAGTTATACTAGGAAGCCATTGTGAGAGAACATCTTGTGGGGTGCTTTGTTATATACACCTCCACCTACATACAAATTTGTAGATCACTCAATTTTTAATTTAATTAAATAATTAATTTAATAAACTCAATCATACAGAGTAAGTACTGAATCCAGGCTTCTTTTTCAATGGTATCTTTTTTACTTGCAGAAATGTTTTATCAGGTGATATGTTCTGGTTAGTGTAAAATGTCTCTAATGATTTGTAAGTGACTTTTTGAATGGTTACATTTTTTATGACTGCTACTATTCATATGCTTGTTATAGCACATAGGACTGAGCTGTGTGTTTGGAGAAATGTCTGACAGAAGTCCTATACTGATAGTTACTATTTGTTTATTTATATCTAAGATGATATGTGAAGGAGAATATTTGATTCCCATTTTTTAGGGAATAAAATTAACTGATTAATTGGTCTACATACGACTGAGGAATTTGTTGCAGGAAAATAGAGATACTAATGCTTTCCTGTCTATATATGGATCTGTACAATTTTCTTGAGCTGATGTTTAGCTGAACAGTACTATCAGGGAAAAAAATAGTTGTGCATATTCTTAGAAAATCTTTACGTGAAATACAGTTTTGTGATGGGAAGGACAACACAAAAAAAGAGAATTCAGGAGTTTACATAAACTTTGTCTTTCTAAGAATAAGTGAACATACTTTGTATGCTTCTCAAACGTGATTAACTAATAGAACATGCTTTTAAAAAACAAACCTTCTTCCCATCCAGCAATGAAACCACTCATGTTGAAGTCTATTAAGCCTATTTTAAGTAGAATTTAAACAGATCTAAACATATTTCCATATAGAATCAGATGATTGTTAAATCATAGAAGTGTTTTCTTAATGAAAAAAATTTCTACAAACTCTGCTCTTTTGTTGTGTTTTTGTTCAAAGTTAAAAAGTTTTGGAGTAAAAATTACTTGATTGGAAAGGCTAGAGAGTTCTATACCACTTTTATTTAAAACATTCAAATTTTTATTAAAAAAGCTTAAAAGCTTTTATAAGGAAAATTCTATGTGAAGCATAGTGTCAGATTTTTAAGTAGTTCTCTTCTACCAGACAAATCAAAATTCCTTGTGATTTAACACAATTTCTGGAGATTGTAAGAAAAATAAAAGATGTTTCCAGAGTCTCTGTGAGGTGCAGTTGAATGCATTGCATCCGGGCTACTGCAGAGGTGAAAGGTAGTTACTGAATGGGTCTTTTGGTTTATCTCTGTCTGTCTCTAGCACAGTTCAGGAAGGGTAATGTGAGTTGTAATATTCTGTAACAATCATGCATTGTTTAGAGGCCTAATTCTGCACAATGCATTCTTAGGTGGTTTTTATTTCATGGAATAAATTGGCTTTTTGATAGAAATACACGTCCTAGCATAAAGTTTTGTGTTTGTGAGTCCTACAGTTTTGTTGTGTACACTTGAGTCAGTTTAAATAAGTTATTTTCATGCTTCTATAAAAGAGTATTGACTATAAGAAGGGTGTTCAAAAACTCCCACAAAACACTGAAGTACGTTCTTAAAATCCAGAGCATGGGCTTCACTCACCAGCGACTGATGGTTCTTTGCACAGGACCTCCAGGGAGTTCAAATGTGAAACAAAGATGTCAATATTATGCCCCTAAAGGGACGTCTGGCCCTTCTGTCTATTCAAATGAGCATTTTAAAATATTGCCCGAAGCATTGTGTTACAGGTGTATTAATAAAGCAACCTCCTGTAAGTTAGCCAATGGCTAATAGATCGGTTACCATAGTTTACTATGAGAAGTGTCATTCTGCAGAGCAGCACAGCTGCACAGACTTAGCAGTTAGAGAGAGAGTTTTCTAGAGAGAGGATGTAAGGCTCATTTGGACTTTTATCTCTTTCAATATGGTCATTCTAACTAGTGCTAACATTTTGATAGGCTGTATTATGATTCTTTGTGACTGAAAGATTGATCTCTTGTAACATTGACTTAAAGTCTTCTTGCTTTTGGAATTTTATACGTTGAAAATCATAGTCTTTAATCTTTTGCTCATATTGCACATATTGGTCATATATTTCAAAATTAACTGGATTTTAAAATTCGTCTCCCTGTCTAAGTCTGCAGAGGGATTCACTCTTTATGTTAGTATCATGTCTTTATTTAAACCAGTAGAGTTGTACTTACAGTAGCTTAAGGGTTTCTTTCCTCTTGTTCGTTGACACAGTCATTTGTGATATTTTTGAAATTTATTTGTTTGAAAGGGAAGTCTAAAATTTCAACAAAATTACAGAGCCAAAGCTAATGCATTGTCTTGATTGTAACCACAGATACTAGAAATGTCTGTCTCGATAGTATTTTTGAGATACAGTGTCATTTTTTTGTTATAAGAGGTAATGTTTTGCACTTGCTTAAATGTAGACTCGTGATGTATATTGAAAGAGACAGCAGAAAGACCACGCCAGGAAAAGAGCAGCAAGGTGGCAGTGAATATCTGTCAAAATGCCTGGATCTTCTCATCTATCACATTGTGCGGGAGCTGCCAGGAATTCTAGGTAAATTCAGTTGGTTAACTGAACAAATCTTACCTTTGCTTAATTCCTGGAGAAACCAAATATCTCCTTGCATATACAGGGAGAAAAATTGTATTGTCTGATTAAGTAAAGTCCGCATGATGTCAGCTTCCTGAAGTTTTTTATTTATGTCACGATCAGATATTTTGTATTGGAATGCATGATTTCCTATATTAATGTTTTGCATTGGTTGAATGGTAAGCCCCATCAACTCAGTCAGGAATGAGGCCCAAACGTACAAGAAGTTTTATCAATGTCCTAAAGATATTCCAAGCGATGAAAAACCTAAGAGTAAATTTGCCTCATAAAGCACAGAGCAAGGAGAGATGCAACATGGTGTATCTGTGACTACGTGTCAGTCACTTACACTGAAACCTACACGTTGAGTATTTGTTTCAGGAATTTTTTTCTGGAAAGTTTCAGCCTTGAAACTTCAGTTGTTCTAGATGTCTGAAAGAGATTTGCTCATGAATAAGAAAAGGTGGAAATATTTCCTCTGAGAGAACATCAGTGCTACTTCAGCCTTATACTTAGGAATAAGGACTTGAAGTTTCAGCAAAGTAGCTTTTATGCCAAGGATATGCATTTGGACAATTTTGTAAATATCTGCTCAAATTTTGCTAGTATTTGAGCCTTTGGAATGATAAAAAGCTGCTTTGAACTTTGTGCTGTTCATATACTTTGTGCTTTCATAGAAAGAAATTGTTTACTGAGGGGGTGGTGTGACACTGGAACAGGTTGTTGTGGCTGCCCCATCCCTGGAGGGGTTCAAGGCCAGGCTGGATGGGGCTTTGAGCAACCTGGTGTGGTGGGAGGTGGCCCTGCCCAGGGCAGGGGGTTGGAACTCAGCGATCTTTAAGGTCCCTTCCAACTCCAACCATTCTATGATTCTATGATATATGTTCATTGAATATATATATGCCTAAGCATATGTAGCATGGAGAAAGAGAGGGGGGGAAGGATGGAGGGAAGGAAAAGGGAGGAAGAAGGAGACAAGGAGGAAGGAAGGACAAAGCATGAGATTGGTGTGGCCAGTCTGTTTCGTCATTAAAATTCTTATTGAAACTTTTGGTGAGTGAGATCTCCCACAGAATATAGTAAGAAAACTAAATAGGAAGACAAGGAAGAAAATGCTGTTAGTATTCAAGAAAAGAAAGGGCACAAACCCAACCCTGATTGTTTATGTTTTGTCATTAAATGATAAAACTTTTTTTTCATAAAATTATTTTCTGGTGAGATGGTATCAAATTTATTTTTCATCTTTTCTATATTATCGCTAGCATATTGAAAATGAAATGGTAGCACTGCAAAGGTCAGTAGACCTAAATGTCATGCTGCTATTTTAAAAAAAACTTTACTTCCTATGACAGTGCAAATTTTTGCCATGCTGCAAATGCCTGATCCCTTTTTCTAACTAAATATCAGTTTCACATATTGGCTATATTTCAGGATTTAGAAGTCTCAGACTATAAATGTTTGAGGCAGAAATTCACCTCCTACTGTCTGCGTGTACTATATGTAACTAACGTAGTATGCCCTGATATTTCCTCAGAATCTGGAACTACGATACGTCAAATGTAGTTACTGTCTTTATAATACATAAAACATCAATTGCTTTAACATATATTCTGGTGGGCTTTTTTACTACTGATGGACAATTTTAATGCATTATTAAGACCTGATATATCAAGTATGATTTTTATACTTTGTTTTCCTTTCCAAGGTAGATTTGTGTGTTAATTGTTTTTATTAAGATTGAGCTATTTATCCTATTTGTCCACATTTATCAGAAGGCTTTTTATTGCTGTGAGTATGACGAAGGAACACGTTCTGCTTGAGGAGGTAAAAGCTATGGGTTCCTAAGAAAAATAACCAGATTTTCAAACTGGAACAGTTAAAAGCAGTTTAACTGTTGATTTAGAATTAATCCTAGCTGGCTTTTATAATATGCATTTATGTAAGCTCCTTACTGATCCCATCTTCTTCCACCAGATGTAGCTATAAACCAAATAGATTAACAAGTTGGAGTAATTTGCCTTAAAGATACATTTAAACAAATTAAATAAATTGTTAATCTTGTGGATAATTGTAAAAGTTTTCAGTTGTGGTAGGTAAGAAAGTAATTTTATTTCTGCTTTTATAATATTTAACCTATTTTATAGGAAGTACATATAAATTGCTTAGATCATGCTTACCATTTTTTAGATCATCATAGAAATTAGAGTAACCATATCTATTTATCAACTGCAAAATTGGTGATTATATGGGCCTAAAAACATAGAATGAGAGTGGATTGTTCAGAAAATTGTTTGTTTTTAACTACAGAGTGCTCTTGTTGAATTACAATATTGTGAGTAACTCAAAACAAAAATGTGTTGAAGAAAAAACAATATTTTGATTTATGTATTTGGAGATAGGCAATGCTTTCTTTTTCTTCAACTGTGTATTATAGAATGAGTCAAATCTTTAAGGCTGGGTATTTTTACAACCTACTTTAGTGCCAGGCTGTGTCATTTCTGCTTATGTTGAAAGCAGAACTCCATGGGAGCAGGAACGCATTGGTATTATTCAACATGAATAAACTCTGTGACTTCCTCTGAAAGGAGGGGCCTTTTCTGGCACGAAAATTGTATAAAATATCAAATCCTGTCTTTTATTTGTTTAATGTCTACGTGATTTCCCTTTTACAGTTTTGTGCAGCTCTCTTATTAGGGAAAAATATATAGTAAGTGTTCTTTCAAGACAGGATTTGGCTTTTAATGTTTTCAGGCTACAGGGACAGAATTTTCCTTCTTTGCATGAGCCATGACTTTTCTCCTGCTGCTTCTGTTCTTTATCCCACACAGAAGAGGTCTTGATTTTTCTGAGACAATAGTTGATGTAACACAAATTTAGTATAATATTCCTTGGTTTTTGTATGCCTCTTCTGAAGTTTGAAGTATAATTTTCACTATTGCAGTTAAAATTTTCTTCCCTCATTGTGTCTAGAGGTTTGTTACGGAGGCAACTAAGTTCTTTCATTGACCTGCTGCTACCTCTTTTATGAGAATGTGAGAGTTCCTATTGCTTTAGGTCACTTGTGCCATTGTTAAACTTGTGTATGAGAATATGTGCATGGCTGGTGGAGGGATATTTTGGAAAAAGGTTGGGAAGGATGTTTGTTTCTTTCTTCCAGTGGTACTATACTTCAGGAAAAACGTACTGCTTGAGCATTACGTCACCCGCTAATCGTGGTTAATTCAGCTGGAAGTCATGAAAATTTTGCTTTTTATTTCACTGGAAATAGAATTGCATCCACAGAATCTCAAGAGTTTAATTCCATGCATATGTAGCCACCTAAAGCCAGCATAAACCCACCCTGACAAGAAGGGTAATTTCATCTTTGCTTCTACATCTGCCTTATATTTCTATCCTCACCATTTTGCCAGAGGTCACATTTGTGCACCTGTCCCTGTAGCCAGAGCAGGAAATCGGCCTGGCTGAATACTGAGCTAGAAAAGTGCTGGATCAGCCCGATTTATCATGTAGTCACATGAACACTACTTTTGGCAGGAGGGAGAAGATGGGATTGAACAAAGGATACTGGAAGAGAGATGTTTTATTTGTCATTTGTTGTTATTTAGTAAAGCAATTATGTTAGATCAGTCTGAAATGTTGTTTTCTGTAGGTGACATTCTTGCTGCCTTAACTAATGTCTCTGGACGTAAACACCCATCAACCGTTCAGGCCAAACAGCTGAAGATGTGCCTTCCTATGATGCCTGTAGTGCTTCATCTTGTGACATCACAGGTAGATTTTTTTTTTTCCCCAAAAAATTGTTAAACAAAGCACAAACTCTTGCAGTTTTCCAAAATCTAATTTCTGCTGATCATGGTCAGAATGGATAAAATAGTACTTTTTTTAATGTGTAGATGTGTTGATGAGTATTCTGCATTAAAGATGTAAGCCATATTTTTGCATATTGTAAGACAACACTAATTATAGAAGCAAATACATATTTTTTCCTCTTTTTTAACATGGCTGTGAAATACATGTTTTAGTTTTTCTGGTCATAAGATAAGATACACATTTAATGGATTTTTTTCAACTTTTGCTGAATTCAAATAGGTGTTTCGTCCCCATATAGTCACAGAGGAGTTTCTTTTCAACTATGGGACCTTACTTGTGAGTATAAGCATTTAAGTTAAATCTTGTTTACACAATATACATATGCATAAAATTTGGAGAATTAATTCAATGTAATAAAATTACATTATATTTGTAAATTGGAGAGAGAAACTTACTAATATAAAACTTAAGCTGTGATTATATTTTAAACTGTATATATTATCAGAAAATAAGCTATCCTGTGTTCAAGTATACACAAACTCTGCATGTCTGATAAACTGAGAATTTCCTGCATGCTTTATTTTACAGTAGAAAAGTTTAGCTCTAAATTGCACGGAATATTCTTTCTAGAATTTTACATTAGTATTTTATGAGCAGAAATGAAATACAAATTATAATCTATATTTAAGGTACTCTGTCCTTTTGTCACTTTTTTCTTCTTTCCAGTACTTTTACACTGTATTTAGTTGATGAAAAACTGAGTATTATAAGGTACACAGCTAAAATATTTTCTCATGTTAACGTCTACAACCTATTTATGACATTAGCAATAGAAAAACGAACCTTTTAACTGTGCCATGGGATAGTATAGCTGAAATGAAGTAGTGCTGTTGTAATGTAATGTCCTCATAAGAGAACAGTTGTTTCTGCTAAATGAGGAAAAAAACATACTCCAAAGTTGCGTATCAGAGTTAAGCAAATACTTTTAAAGTACATGGGTTCATAAATGACAACCAGGTATTTACTTCCACAATGGCATGAAGAAATGCTTCACCACAAACAGCTACACTAAGGTTTACTGTTCAGATTCCCTTCTTACCTTTCACTCTTGATTCCAAGAAAATGTATGTTTAATTTAGCTTTATTAAAGTATTTGTACAAAAATTAGCATTAGAATGAAGAAAAAAATTTTGAAACTGTAGATGTTGAATTACAAAGCCTTTTATCTCTTTGAAGCATTTGTAAGTAGGCAGTAGATTTATTAATGGTTTTGGATAAACCTTCTAGAAGGTGAAATTATTCTGTCAACAATATAGGTACAGCAGATCAGGTACAATGTAAATTTTCTTTTGATGTTACTCCAGCTTGCTTGAACTACTTTCTGAGGAAGTCAGGCTAGTTGTACTAGCACAGCTTTCCTCTCAGATCCAGGAGGAAAAGATTACTTAGCTGGATATCTCCTGCATCTTGTTCTCTGTCTCCACCGAACAAGGCAGTTCAGGAGCTTACAGATAATATTTCAATTTAACATAAAAAAGTGAGGGGAAGTAGTATATCTGAAAAATTAATAACAAATTTGAATCCATTTTCTATAACTGTGTTATGATATGACTAATGTAATTACTTCTGGAAGAGTAACTATCCATTGTACCAGGGAACAGTCTACTCTGGAATTTTGTGTTTAGCAACATTCCCACTGACATCTATAAAGGGACATTGTACCATCAGATTGTAGTTTTTCAAAGTACTGTGCTGTAATTGAGGCCTCTAAGACTTTAGCAGTTTCTCAGGTGGGTTTTTTATGTTTTGGGTTTTTTCCTGATTTACTCAAAAATCTTGTTTTAACAATAAGAAAGGGAGTGCAAAGATGTGTGCTTGGCATTTGGAAGGAAGCGAGTAGTTATTTTCCTGTAGCTGTTGTTCATTGAGAATTTTTTTTTCTTATTGCTTTGAAGTTATTTCCATCCTCACTGTAATTTTCAGTAGTGCTGTGCAAAGAAATTGAGAGGGAGTTGGGACAGTCCTTTCATGTTTTCATCTGTGAATAGAAATACATGGAGGACATGCTCTGCCCCAGAGGCACAGCTAATAGTAGGCTCCTCGTGGAGTGCATAGGGCACAGACTCACCTGTAGCAGAATACACACACCATTCTTCTCCCTTGCTTAAAACAAACCAGATAGTTGGGGCTTTTTTGTATAAATACATCTTCTTCTTGTGTTTCTAGTATGCTTATTTCCTTAATTTTATTAGTGGCTAGAACAATTTTTGCACCAACTATATTGATTTTTCCAAATTGGTCTTGAGACTACGGTTAGGTGTGAAACTGTTGTCTTAAATGAGCAAGCAAAATAATTTACTCTTCCAAAATGAGTTTATTACATAATGACTAGTAATTTTCTTCAAATGAACAGAAAGATAAAATAACTGGTTTTTTGTAGAAGCAGTTGTTTTTTATGACTGCCTTTGAGATGCATTTAAATCATGAAATATATAATTAGCTTCTTATTGTATTCTTAATTAGAGAAGAATCCTTCAAATGTGTCTTAAATACTGAGAAAAAGATCAGCTATGTAGACCCTTCTGCCAATTTAACGTATAATAACAAAATTGTAATTCATAGTGAAATATAAAATAAACATCATTTTCTTAATGTTTACATCATATAAATAGATAGATACATGTGCAATTTGAAAATGAGAAAGATGTTTATCTGTGGTAAATTTTCTGTGCACTAAATACCACATCAGTAAAAAAAAAAAAACATACTGTAAATTCTGCTGTGAAATTTTCCTCCTTTAGCAGATTTTAATAAGATGTCTTTTGCATCCCCTATGAAATACACAGCTATGCTTAAAAGTGAAAGCAAAAGAGTGAAATCAGGATTAAAAGGCAAAAGAATACCGTGTCTAATTGTACAGTATTTAAGTCAGATTATTAATATTTCGTTGTCCCTGTTTCTTAAAATGATGACTAATTTAGGTGATTTTTATAGAAGGTTATGCGTTTTCATATATTCTCCTGTGTGTAACTGCATCCATAGTGTGTGTAGTATGCATGGAGATCAAAAAGATGGTACAAATAACAGAAAATTGCATGTTCTGGAAGGTCTTTGGTCTTTTTAGTGAGTTATTTTAACACAGCCATGTGCAAGGTAGTTCAAAGTCTTCTTAGAACTAGGTTTCTGTTAACAATAAAGACATTAATTACTGTCTGTTTAGCTGGAAATGTTATCATTCCTGACATTAGTGAGAGTAATACTCTATGTCTAAGTGTCCAGCAGCATTACAGACTTGCAAAATTATAACAGATAGATCATGAATGCTTTCAGTCTTTCCGATCTTAATTATTATGACAGTGTTTCAAAATGTAGGTGTATTAACATTTGCATTTACACAGTCCCTTAAAGAATTACATGTAATTATTCAGTGATTGTGCTTCTTAATTTTTGTTTCTAAAATGTTTTAACATAAATGCCTCCTCTTCTGTAGAATTTTATCAGATCAATAGATTCAGGAGAAACAAACTTGGATGGAGCAGTAGGTAAGGTAACCTATGATATTGCTGTACTTTTATAAGTAGGCTTTATAATTGTTGCATTTTATGAAGAAATGCGGTGATTTTTACTAATAGGGCAAGTTGCATCAGAAGAATTGATTAAGACTACTTTATCAACCTTTGAAGCAGTAACACAACATCCTGGCTTGTTGACAGTCCATCGCTTGACCGTAAGTCTGACAACAAATTAAATAGTCGCAGGCTAATTGCCTGATTCAATTGATAATAGATTTTTTTTTAAGATTTAGAAACTGTTTAAATTATGGCTGAAAATTTATTGTGGCTCTATTTGACAGGAAAAATCCTTATTGTTTATAGAGAGATTTAATTTTCAAGACAGCAGAAAGGCATTTAGACTCAGTTTACTATATTTAGTTGAGAAGTTAGAAGGAGAATGAGAAGAGCTTAAAGTTTAGAAATAGCAGTTCTGAAAGTGATTTTCCTGTAAATATGACACTTGTCTGTAAGTCTTTCTTCAGCCTCAAAGTGAATATATTTCTATATATTAGTGAAAATTTCACTACTTCGTTTGTCTTAATGCTTTTAAAATACCTTGGAAAGACCATCTCTGAGGGTTGAAGATCCCTTTCCATCAATACTCTTCCTGATGAGATCATCATAAAGAGTAACAGTTTATAGCAGTTATGGTGGGGTTTTTTTTAAAGTATAACAGATTGCTTACTAAAAATTGCATTACAATTACCAAACCCACATATTGTAAGCTTCTTACATCACTAAAGATTTGTTTTCTTTGAAGTTTTTTGTTAAATGATTTACTTTGAGCTCAGCTAGCTGAAGCCAGAACAGTTATCGTTGTGAAATAGTTGTCAGCAAAACAGTAGGTTGGAATCCTTGAATCAGTGATTGCCAAATGGGTGTAACCTGTACCAGTGCACTTTTGTGCCTGGATTCCAACTAAAAGTGTTACCCACCATACTTACTGGAGTGGCCATTTAATTCAAATTGAAATTTATGTGTTTATATTTGAATTAGGTTAAGGACACAGTAAGAAAGGCACTAGCAAATGGATAAATTCATAAGAATTAATGATCTTAGGGATTGGGCTAGAAAAGACTAGGTGATCTTAGAAATTGTTTTTAGAAGCTGAATCCTATTTGACGTGTGTGTTGAGTATTTAGATTATAAAGCCTAAATAAGTGAAAATATTAAAATTAATCAAAAAATAAATAGAAATTTAAGTAAGTTTAATGTTTATTTTCATTAATGTTAACAAAAGATTGTTATTGAAGAAAATGGTCCTTATGCACAAAGATCTAACAAATTAATAGTCAGGGGGGAAATAGTACAGAACTAAACAGTTCAATTTAATATGGCAAAGGATGTTCTAGAAAAGAAATGTAAATGTAGGTGAGGTATGAATACCTAGTGGTATCTCCTTATAATGAGATATATGTATAATGACTGTATCATTCTAGAATCACCTCAATTTTTAAAAATAGTTTACTTCTGTGGGTTATCGGTGTGTCTTCTATTGACAGAAGTATATACCATTTTTTATGGAGGTCCATCAACATTTACTGAAATTGCAATACCTTGTATCAGCACATTAAATAAAAATCCCCTAGCTGTTTAAACGTTAATGGTGTGGGGTTTTTTTCCCCTGAAAATATAGCACCAAGGAGACAGCTCCCCTTTACAACCTTCCTTCCCCTGCTCGCATCCCCACATTCAGGAGAACTTTATATTGAAGCAAGGGAATGACTTTTCCACTCTCTTTTAAGTAACCCTGGCTACCAGAAGGTGAGTTTTCTTTCTGTGGAACAGTTTACTTCATCACATATGTTGAAAGCTTTAGGTGTTTATTTACAATCCATCTAAACACGTCGGTTACCCTTATGTAGCTAGAGAAAAACCTTCCTGCCTGTCCAGTGCTTGTAAATTTATGACACACAGCACTTCTGTAGAATAGTTTCCCTGATTTGGAATAGGTGTATATTCGAATTTATTAACTAAAAATAATTATATCCTCATCAATGAACAGCTTTTTTTTTTTTTCCCCCAGAAAATAAAATCTGTTACTTCACTTGCTCATTTTCATAAGTAACAGTTCTTTCTAATTCAAAAGAGCCCTCCTGACACTCAGCGTATAGCCATTCAGACACAAAATAAAGTGGAGAAATTGCCTTCTATTTGGTATGTTAAATTCAAGAAATTGTCCACTGTAATTAATAATCTCTAACCACATCTGCCACTAGTGGTGCAAACAGTAATTAGTTTAATACTATTTACGAAGTCTAGTGTGCTAATTATACTTGAATGTACAGCATCCATTACTTTAGCAGAAAGTGGTACTTCATCTTCTGTGATGCATACAGAATATTTTTAGAATTGCTGTTACTCAAGGGATATCTTCTAATTGCTGCTCGCTGAGCATGACTAGAATCTATGAATATAAATGCCAGCACCCAGTGGAACTTGGTACTTTTTTAAGAAGTTGAAGCAAGGCATGTTTGAGCTTCCAGATCAATATTTAAGTATAACACTGGTTAATAGGAAACTCTTTTACTGGAGAGGAATGTCTATCCTAGGCTGATCTCTGAAGCCTGGATGGCTTTTTTAGACAAAGTTGGTTACAAACAGCATTTTATGGAGGGGCTGAGGGAAAGGCCAAAACCTTCTTCAGAGAATTCATTCTTTCCACTGCAACTGTAACACAACAATTCAAAGTTTCTAATCAGAAATTAAATGCATTTGTAATAAAGTATAACGAATTTAATAAAAAGTGAGGTTATATTAAACAAGCAGAACCAGTAAGTTTTTCAGTTCAGTTCTGGTTTTAGTTTAGCTGCAATGGAAATTGTATAGGTTAAGAGGAATTTAAGAGCAACATTTCAGGTTCTTTTCCGCTTTGAGAAGAAAAGAATTTTTTTGTTTTGGATTTTAGTTTGTTTGATTTGCCTTTGTATTTGTACCTGGAACAAAGAAAATTTAATAAATTGATTTTTTGTGATAAAATTTCTGATTACCATCAACCTGAAGTCAGTTATTGAGGAGATTTATTTATGTGAGGACTGTATTATATATTGCTAAGTGTGATAAAGTCAAAGGAAATTAATTGAAAGTGCTCAAATGAAAGCCAGTAGCAAGCAGGGATTTCATTTTGCATGCAGTTGTGTGCATTTTTTACAAGATAAAATAACACACCAACAGTAAGTGTGACGGCAAATTTGACAAAACTGTAGATTTTCAGGTATGCAAATATGATGATGAAGGCCATCAAGAATAGTCTTTATAGACTGGAGTAGAATATAAACCTCTGTTTCTTAAACTGACACAAGTCCAACTGCCTGTTTCTTCCACCTGCCTGAAATGGAAAAATATTCATTAAATTCAGATAATAAGTGTTATAACAATATTTATTGTTATAATTTACATTTTGGTAAAGGTTTGGATATAATTAACTGCAAGAATTCTTTGCTGACTGTATCATTTGAATTTTTCTTTTCTCTGTTAAGTATATTTATTTGCCTGAAAAAAGGCCATATGCTAATTCAGAGCACTTTCAGCAGTGATGAGGTTCATGATGGCAGGCAGTTCCTGTGGGAACTTTCTATGCTCTAACTAGCTCCCAAAAATGCTCCATATACTGCACAGATGATCTTTTACCCAAAGCATAAAATTTTTTCTCTGGTTGAGGCAAAAGCTGTCAGCAGTGATTCTCCTCCTCAAGGTTCTAAAACTTACTTTTAAAAATCTGGCTAAAATAAAAGCACCCTGAACATGATGAGTTGCTTGATGAAAAGTCAAGGGAAAAGCAATATGACATGGAAATCTACTGGTTGACAATATAAGAGTTATTATTTCCACCAAAAATGACAACACAAGGGTTAGAAACTTCTGCAAGTGCTTTTTTCTGCTTAGTCTTTTCTTGATTCAGCATCAGTGGTGTTCTTTATCCACAGGCTGTTCTGATCTAATCACTGACACCTTAATTTTGTCAGTGTAGGATATGGCTATATGAACATATTATACAGCATTTCTTCAATCACTTTCACTTCTCAAGTAGATTAAAATTCTACACCCCCTGTTGCTTTCTGTCCATTAAGCTAATCCACATGACGTGACTTTTTTGTGAAACCATTTCTGTAGTAATTGACATATTGAGTCAGTCAATCAGTGCTGTCCCTTTCCAGAAGTAAGACAGAACCCACCCAAACTCAATGAAGATTCTGAAGTTCTGAAGACTCTGAAAAAAAAAAAAAATCACAGAAATGTCATCCTTCTCCCCAATTCATTCTAACATGCATTAGGTTATTGTTTCTATTACATTCTGAGAGATTACTGGCAATATTAAAACATTGAGGAACATGCTGTGCCTCCAGCAAATGCTTTAAAGAAATTTGAAGGCAGCGTCATCTTAATTCCATGGTCACTTTCAGCGATAACTTTGTATGTGGAATTTTAATGAGAATAAATGTCAAGGTGATGTTGGATGTCATGGATCTTACCTGGGACTGGAAAGAAAGGATGTGGGAGCTGATGGTCTTTGCATTGGTCTGTTCTGCTTTGACCAGTGGATAAGGAGAAGGTACTTGCCAGTAGTCGTGAGTTAAACATAAGCGTACTGAAAAGAACCAGATAGCTGTAGAAAAATTCTGGGGGTAAACTAATGGGTATAATCACTTGCAAGCTTGCATATGATAGCTGCATGAAATGGCTAGTGTAGTTTCTTTATTTAAGTTTAATTCTGGAGTCCAATTTTCACTTGAGAACAGTGTGGTACACAAATGATACTAGACCAGGCTTTATGCCTGCTTACTTTTTCTGTCCACCCTGTGTAACACCAGCACTGATTGAGTTGAGCACTGATTTGAAGAGCTCTGAAACTCAGCTTTAATCAAGGGAGAGATTTTTTAAGTCAGTAATAATCATATTAAGGTAAACTCTGTGACCTTGAGAAGAGGGTTAAGCTATCCATATAAACATAGGCTAAGTTGTAGGGCATAATGGGTAAGTTTAGTTATGTGCTAGTTCATTAATACATGATGGTTGCATGTATTTGTTGAATTCATCTTTGCTGACTAGCACAAGTGAATGGAAGTTTAGTTCTCCATCATCATTCTTAGGGGGTACCTCCCACTAAATAGGGTTTTAGTGTATTGGATACTTCCAGTGTGAGCCCTTGCAGTGTTATAACTGCTTTTTAGTGGGTATTTGTGGAGATTGGACTTGACTTGGTGTGGTGAAGTAAAGCTGAGGCAAGGTTGGTTTGTTTCTAACAAAGCAGGCACATGTATTTAGGGTGCAGGCCTTGTGTCTGACTTAGAATACCAGATTGGAAGGGACCTCGAGGATCATCTGGTCCAACTCTTTTTGGCAAAAGCACAGCCTAGAGAAGTCAGTGAATCCGTGCTGGCTTTTCCCAATCACGTGCTTCATTTGACTTGTGATAGCCCCAAGGAGGATTCATTCCATAACTTTTCCAGGGACTGAAGTATGACTGATGGGCCCGTAATTTTGTGGGTCCTCCTTTAGCCCTTCTTGTAGATGGGGGTGACGTTAGCCTTTTTCCAATCTTCTGGGATGTCCCCCAGTCTCCACCACTTCTCAAAGATTATGGAGAGCAGCCTCACAACAATGTCAGCCAGCTCTCTTCGCATCCTCAGGTGGATATTGTCAGGGCCCATCAATTTGTAGCGGTCAAGCTCCTGTAATAGTTCATGTACCAGTTCTTCCTTCACTTGAAGGAAGTGGGTCTGTGTTTGCATCAACCTGGATTTTTATGATTTTTATTCCCAAGGCTTGGGGTTTAACAGTGCTGGTAATGACAGAGGGGAAGAAAGTGTTGAGAACCTCTGCCTTTTCAGCATTGTTGGCGATTAATTCACCTCTTTTGTTTAACAACAGGCCGGTATTTTCCTTCTGTTTCTGCTTGTTCTTTACATGCCTGAAGAACCCTTTCTTATAGGTTTTGATACCTCTGGCCAATTTCAGTTCGAGCTGAGCTTTTCCTTTTATAACTGCATCTCTGCACACTCTGGCAATGTTCTTGTAGTTCTCAATGGGTATTCATGTGCTTTTCCATCTCTGGTATGCTTCTCTTTTGGTTTTGAGCAGACTCAGAAGCTCGCAGTTAAGCCAAAGGGGTCTCTTGCTCTGCCTTGTTCCCTTACCTTTAAAGGGAATGAACTGGTTTTGTACTTCCAGAAGAGTGTTCTTGAAAAACACCCAGCACTCGCTAGTTCCTTTATCCTCCATGGAAACTCCAACTCAGCAGGATCCCAAACTCCACAATATTGTGATCGCTGCAGCCAAGACTATCACTAACTGAAATATTACAAAGCAGGTTTTCACGGTTTGTGAGTAGCAAGTCCAGCAGTGCCTTGTTCCTGGTTGGCACATCTAACATTTTTATGAGGGAAGCAGTCTTCTATGCACTCCAGGAACTTGGTGGATGACGTGTGAGCTGCTGTATTGTGCTTCCAATAAATGTCTGGGTAGTTGAAGTCACCCATAAGAACCAGGTTCTGTTGACCTGAAGCTTGCTTAAGTAACCCAAATATTGCTTCGTTGGCCTTCTTGTTCTGGTTTGGAGGTCGGTAGCAGATACCTACTGTAAGATCCCCCTTGGAGATGACCCCTCTGATTGTGACCCAGAGGCATTCAATAGGGCTTCTACAATAGCTGTAGTTAACTTCTATACATTCAGGGTTCTCCTTAACACAGAGCACGATGACTCCTCCTCTTCCTCCCTGCCCATCTTTACAAAACATCCTATACCTATCCATTGCAATCGTCCAGTCATGTGAGTTGTCCCACCGTGTTTGATTTATTTCTATGATACCATAATTTTCTGACTGGGTGCAAAGCTCCAGTTCCTCCTGTTTGTTCCGCAGGTGGCGTGCGTTGGTATACATACACTTGAGGTGGTTGGTCTTCTGGTTCTTGTCTTGCGAGGCAGCTAAAGAACATTTCTCGCTGCTCTGGTTGGCCTGGCTTATTCCCCAGTTTGTTGCAGTGGCATGAGTGCTGCCACTTTGGACCCTGCCCCCTGAGTCCTTCAGTTTAAAGCCTGTCTCACCAAGTTGGCCAGCCTGCTGCCAAAGATACCCTTGCTTCTTCTAAACAGCTGGATCCCATCTCTCCCTAAAAGGCTACAGTCATCAAAGAATGTCCTGTTGTCATAAAAGCCAAAACCTTCATGATGGCACCAGTCACGAAGCCAGAAGTTGATTTGCATTATATGTCTATTTCTGGCTGCACACTTTCCTCTAACTGGTAAAATGGAAGAAAAGGTAACAGGCATCTGTACTTTTTGCTTGCACCCCCAGATCTTTGTAATCTTCCTTGATTCTTCCCAGGTTCTGGCTTGTGGTGTCACTCGTGCCCACATGAAAGAGTAGCTTTGATAGTAGTCTGTGCTCTTGACAAGTCGTGGCTCCCTCTTGGCAACATCTCCACCTTAGCTCCTGGAAGGCAGCACACTTCTCATGACCCCCTGTCAGGCCAGCAGATGGGCACCTCAGTGCCCCTCAACAGAGAGACAGACATCTCCTGAACAGTGGAGACAAGCAGAGAAGGACTAAAATTACAGTTTCTCTTTCAAACCCCTCCTAGTAGCTGGTGAATGCTTATCTACTATGCAACTGCGACTTGTCTCTCTTTCTTTGAGGCTTAAAGTAACACACAGACTTTTCAGAAGAATTTCTATAAAAATTTTGCCTTGTTTTCAAAAGATCTGATTTTTGTAAGTAAAACTGTAGAAAAGTGAGTACAGCTTTTGCTGAGTGTTCGTACCTCACTGGTAGAGTTTTCCTTGCAGAAATCAGTGAATGTTGTGGAGACCAATGTTCTGGTTTTGGATAGTATACTTGGAGTTACGAAAAAGTTTTGACAAAGTCATGCACCAAAGACTCTTCAAATCCATCAGTGGCCCTTCCCTCTGACAGATCAACTTCTTCTAACTAGTTAAAATTTACTAAGTAGAGAATAGAGATAAGTTTTTAAAAATTTAGGTATTTTAAGAATGGTGCCTTACAAAGATCTGTGTTGCAACATGTGCTATTTATAACTAATCCAGAGAAGGGAATGAATAGGGAGGTGACAGAACTGACTGATGACACTAAATTATTCACAGTAGTGAAAATTAAAACTGACAGAAGAGTTGCAGAAGGTTTCAAGATATTGAGTGAAAGGACAATAAAATGACATGCAATTCAATACTGATAAATGTCAAGCAATGCATGTGGGGAAAATCATTCCAACTATGCATATGCAGTGTCAGGTTCTAAACTACTTGTTGGCTGTTCTGGAGATCTTTTAGTGTTGTTTTTTTATGAAAATGATAGCTTTATACTCAGCAGTATTCAAAAAGACAACTAGATCATTAGAAATCACTGGTAAAAGATCAGACAAAAAAGCAGAAAACATCACTGTGCCGTGGTCGGTCCGTGGTGCCCTCAAGCCTTGAATATGGAATGCAGTTGTGGTCATTTGCTCTGAGACAATGAAGCTTTAATAAGAAAAAGTACAGCTCGGTGATGCGGGAGAGACTGAGTAGATCAGAACTTCAGCTTGGAAACAAAAGATTTGAGAGTATGAAATTAGGAATGGCATGGGAAAGATGAATTGGAATTAATTATTCATGGCTTTCATAAAATAAGAATAAGTGGGTATCAAGTATCCTCCTTAAAATAAAGAAGTAAGTGCCCTTTCATAAGGCCTAATTGAAGTGTGCCACTCAGTGCCATAAGTATTGCACATGCTAAAAGCATAAACACGTTTAAGATAGGAATGGTCAAATATATGGCAGAAAAGGCTAGTAAGCATTATTACATGCAAAAACACAGATACAGCAGCAGCTTAGGAAGTTTCTTAATTTAAGAGTTACTTTACTAGAAACTGGAGTAGTGCTTTATGCTCGGTCTATTTCTCCTACTTGTTTTCTACTCCTTTCCAGTTGTCAGAAACAGGATTGCCAGGTTTGAGCTACATTTTTGTTTGGTCCTGTACATTTGTATTATAGCTGGGAGATGCAAGTATAGCGTGTATGGAAGTTTCTAGTATTTAATTGCTTTTTTGGGTACTGTTAACAGCACAGTTGTGGCAGTATCACCTTTGAATGCCATTGTTACAGAATTACACAATGGTGGCTTTGTGCAGTTAGTGATTTATCATGAACTGGGTATCAGGGTTGCAGAGTTAGGAAGTATATGATTTAGGATTTGTATGCAATTTAATACTTGCTTCTCCCTTCAGCTTGTGCTTTCTGATATACTCTTGTACCACAAAAGAATTTTCCATAGGATTAGTGCTTTATTCAGTTGATCTCCCCACCACATTGAACTGACATGAGGCAAACAACTGCTATGGAGAATTCTTTTCTAAACAGTTTGTGCACCAAAGTTGAGGATCATGTCAGAAAAGGTCAGAAAAAGCTACTACAATTTTTTTTAAGACCTAAAGAATCTTCTTTACAATGACATTTTAAGATATATTTACTTAGAAAAGAATTATGACTGGCTTAATTGCATTTGCCAGTGGGGAAAGACTAGTGTTAATACTAGAGGAAAGTGAAAGAATATGTGAAGTTTTAGAAATTGGAGTTGCATCATACTGCTATCTTAATCAGTATCAGTCTGAGTCAATGCTGCTGCTGCTGCTCAGTGATTCATAATATTCTGAGTCCCTATGTTGCTTCAGAAAATGGAGAGCTACTTCTCTTGCCTCTTTTCTCTCTCATATCTTTAATTTACCACCTAAATGTCCCTTTAGTTGAGAAGCATTGCAATAGGACAAACTGGTTTTTTGAACTGAAAGACCTTAAGTACATACTTTTTTTTTAATCCTGCCTCACAGGTATGTTATAGATGATAAATTACCATTTGTAGAACAGTTTAGAAACCTTCAGTAATGGAGTTGTTGGAGTGCAATGTAGTTTTATTATTTATCTTATTGCATATTAACTGAAACGACCATGGAATTTCAAAACTATGAAGTGTTACGTAAGTCACTACACCTATGATATATAGCATTATCTATATTGGTGTAAAGGCTATTTGTACTTGCAAGAGTAGTTTGACTTCCATACCTCAAGCTTTACCTCTTTTATTGAATGCATGTAACAAAGGTATCTTTCAGTAGTTTTTTCAGAAGTGAAAAAATGCTAGACTAAATGAATCCTTTAATGTCGGAGATACATTTAACAGAGACCACCAACTAACAATGAAATAGTTGCTAATTGTAGTTATTGCTGACTAAAGGCTAACTTCATTTAGTGACCCCTTTTCATATATCCTTTCAGCTTCTATAGATACTTTTTAATAGTAGCTGTGTAAATCTGGAGAAATTCTATTTTCTAGTATTAATCACTAAAAGAAAACACATGGGGGATTATAACGCAGTTTTGTTACACCAAATCCTGTCCATGGTGTAGTGGGAACCTACACAGTAATTTTATTTGTATAAATAAATCCAAGGACAAGCCGTGTATCTGTGATGCATACTTAAATCTTGCAGGGCTGTCAATCCATCCTCTCCCCAAAACCAAAGCATGGCCTTTCTAAGTAAATTATGTTTTACCAATGACATGAGACTCATCAATTCATTCTCTTATAGAGAATCCTAATAATACACTATTTTTGTAATATTAAATATATAAAACTGAGTTATAGCCTAGGTTGCCATAAGTTGATTTCAGATGGAACTAAGGTGTCTAGTCCTGTGACAGATGATTAATCTGTAACAATACACTCGTGGACAATCAAATGTGACGGGATTATTTTTTTTCATAATTCAAATCTTAACTCTGTAAATTTAAATTTTAATGGAAGACTGTGTATTACGAGAATGGAAGAACTAAAAATTTTATCAAGATTCTACAAAGCTTAAGGATATTTCATTAGAGGTAGTAGAGATAGTACATCTTTCCTGATGTATTTTAGTTCTATGCAGATTTTTTTAGAAGGACGTTTCTTCTGAACTCTATTCTATGATTAGTTTATGGATTAAAGCATCAGGATTAATAGATATTCTAATACTCTTTTTTTCTTAATATCTTACATCTGCACTGAATACCGTATTTTACATTAAAATTCACTTTCAATTAATTATACCAAAGTTACTCTTTTTTTCTGTGTAAAAGTACATGACTGTCTGTAACTTTATGACAGCCTACCAGAGAAAGTGAAATTGGTGGCTTTATAAGTGTGATTAATTATGGATTAATTTTCATGATTATTCATCTCTTTGATTAAGGGCTCTAGCAGTGCAATAAACATAGATGATAATGTATCTCTGTTCTTTTCTTTTCCCCTGTAAATAATCAAAGCCAGATCTTTCTAATTCTCTGTTTTAGGTTGAAGACTGTATCCTCCCACCACTAATTTCTTTGGTCGACAGTCAGAATGGTAAGTATATGGCCACATCAACTACAGTTCCATGAATTCCACATTTTGTTTTAATTAGACTTCAGTGTGGTCACATTCTTGGCACCTTTATTTTCAAGTGGAATGGAGACTCTTCAGCTTGCGGTTGCTTTCGGAAACCACATCACTGCTTTTAAGCCATGAGGTCATGGCTGAGGAGAAAGGGGAGAGCCTCAACTCGAACAGCAAGCTTCTGTCTCTCATTAGAGATTCATTGCTGCCTCAGTAAGTATAATATTGCTCCTTTAATGGGGAATAACTTGATATGCGATCCATTTTGACAGCATATTTGTTTAAACTACCCTTTTTAATGTTTAAATAGCAAAACAAAAAGAGGAATAGCAATTAACTGCTGCCTGAGTTCTCTGCCCAACATCTTTCTCCTCGGTTTATTTAGTAGTTTTTCATATACAACACAAACACAACTTCTGTGTGACGTTCATTTCTGATACTGTGCCTCTGGCTGCTCCTGGAGTGAAACAAGTTTCCTTTAGCTTTTGACCTGTGATTTAAATGTTCCTCTTAGTTCCGCTAATAAAGTCAGAACTTTGTAACAGCAATATCTATTTGTTTATTTTGGATACTGTGCCCTCATGTAAGATGTTCTGAAATCATATGGAATGGCAGATAACTTTTTAAAAAGGAATATTACAGGATGGATTAGGCCCCCATGATCCACCCCAAGCAGCAGAAAAACCCTACAGCAGAGTAGATGAAACTACAGCCTGTGGGCCAGATGTGGCCTGCAAATTCATTTATATGGTTTATGGTCAAGTAAGGCCTGTCATTTCAAAATGACTTGCAGGTGGGCATATAGAGAGCTCTCTGTTACGCACATGCGTACTGAGAGCTGGTAACATCTCTGAGTAGAGGGAAGGAGAGCATGAGCACAAGATGAGTACAGTTGTCCTGGGTTGAACAAAATAGGACTAACATTTCTTCTAATGCTGAGGAGAACTGCACTTTTAGAAGATTCTAGTGTCTGAATTCATGAAAATATTTACTTCATAGCTATCCAGGCTCTGTGGGGTTCAAGGTCTTAGTGTTTTTGAGCTTTGCCAGGTGCAGGAACAAGGAAGAGCAAGGCCTGGGCATTTGACCCAGGCTGGCCAACAGGATTATTTCATACCATGAACGTCACATTCAATATAAATTTGAAGAGTCTGCTGTGTAGTGCTCTCTCCCTTGATGGTGATGGTCCAGACAACTCCTTGTCCCGGTGCCGGGCCCTGAGGCCTTCCCTTCCTCCTGAAGCCTTTGTGCTCACAGTGTCCGCCATTTGCTGTCCCTGCTGGGAGTGCATAGCTTCCTCCTAACACAATGGGCCGAGTGTAATTCTTGTATATCTTATATCAATATCGGGAATAGTACTGGTTCTTTAGTATTATTGTTAATTATTTAGTCTTATTCTGTTAGATCTATTGATATTTCAACCCTCATGTTTCTTTGTGTTCCCCAATTCCCCTTTCTGGCTGGGGCGGGGTCATTGAGTGATAGAAAAATTGTCTAAACAACAATAAGTTGTTATGGGTTTTCTCAAACCATAACAGTAAAGATGAGTCATCATTTATCTTTCACATTAATCTAATAATGTTACAGTGTATTTTAATGTGTGGTCCTCAAAAGTTAATAATTTTAAATACTTAAGTGCCCTAAGTCAGAAAATTGTTCTCTGGCCCTGCATTAAGTCAGTGGCAGAAGGGTGGAAGAATGGATGCTGGATTAGGATCAGAAACAGAGTGCCTTCCCCAATAAGGAGACTGTCTCTTGCTAATTGACTGATGTTCCTATAGTTTGAGGATAAAAGTTCTGTCCGTGCAATATGTGTAATCTTTTCTCTGTGTGAGAGAATGGGGAAGAAATCTCAGAGCTCTATAGAGAAGCTTATTTTTACACCTTCACATTTTTTTTTTCTCTGGGAAATATAGAATTTATCATTATGAATTAAAATGGAAACTGGAAACGTTATTTTAAAAATAGGTTATATGCATTATTAAAAGCTTTCAGGTAATTTTCTTCAGATAGAGGAAGAGACCTGGAGTGAAGCAAGACCAAGTTCTGTACTTGCTCTGAAACTTGCCATTTCTAGACATGTCCATGTAATGAAATGTTTCTCATTGAGCTGGAGGGCATGAGGAATGGGTGTTGTGTTAATTACAAACTAAAAGGAAAACAGCCAGTTATCATCCTGTCTCCAAGCTAATTAGCTCAGTCGAGTGGCAGGGGGTTTTTGGTCGGAGACTAAATGTGGTACTAGTTTGGGGACTTCACCTGTGCTATCTTTGCATGTATTGCGTTGTAGATGTATGAAAGAGGGTCTCGTAACTCAGATCTTGGTTCCAGGCTTTAGGTATTTTCTGAATCAGTTCCTTTGTCTCACCAGTAGAGATGATGATACTTGCATTTGGAAAACTGTTGGAGATTGTCTCAAGAAAATAAATACTGAAGTTTATGATATTTGGAATGTATTGGAACTTGATTTAAATAAATTTTACTCTAGCTTAGCAGCATATTAAAATGGTATGTAAATCTTCTAGTGATTCAGAAAGAGTTAACTAGTGTCTGCTTATTAAATACATTGCTTGAACCTGTGAGTTGAGCCAATCTCTAGTAAATGCATTCACCTGTGGGGAGCAGGTAATCAGTGCAAGAAGGCACAGAGGGAGGAAAAAGCAGATGAGGGTTTGAGGCTTTTCTGCAGAAAAAACTTGAACTCAGTTTTGACTTGAAAGCCTCAAAACTTAATTTGGAGAAGACTCAAAAAGAAACTAAGAAAAGCTCAAAGCTGCTGCTTTGGATGTCAAAAAAGACACAAAAGGTAAGTTTTGTTCAGCAATGTTCTAGGTATGGATAAGAAAATATTTATGGGACGTAGGTAGGAATGAATACGTTCTCTACAGTTCTCAAAACAAGCTTTATCTGAATGCAGAGGAATCTGGCCTTAATCTGAATAGAGGGGAGGTCTAAGTTTTAGTGTAACCTACTTGTAAGGATAATGTAAAGCACTATCCCAAGAAGTAAAACTCTGAGATAGAAAGCGAAAAGGCAACTGGGAGACAACTGGCTCGTATTTGCAGGCTGAAGAGGTGTTTGCTGGTGTTGTTTAGTCCTGTTGCTGGACAAAGGATGGGACGTAGTGTGACTTGGCTGGTGGAGAGTCAAAAGAGGAGAGGAGGCGTGCGATGGCTGTTTGTTCATGGGCAGTCTGTGTGGGGAAGTAGTTTCAACCCCCTTTGATCCTACTTTGTAAGAACTGAGAGCTGTTGAGTATGGAAGGGAAGGACATCTGGGTTTAACACGTGATGTTCATTTTAACGAAGGTATAATGATACTCATTTATGTATATATTTAATTCCTATAAATATCTTCCATAAGTTAATTTGTTTAAATGTAACCGACATGGGGAATATTATTTTGGTTACTGTGCATGGAATTTAAATAGTCTTTGTTTTGAGATAAATGCAGGAATGCAGTGGTTACCACTTTTTTCTCCTCTTCTGCATCATCTATTTAATGCCATTAAATATTTGTGCATTTGTAGATCAGAAAGTTAACTTCCTCATAGGATTTTGATTGAATTGAATGAAATGGTGTCATTAAATTTTAGTTCACTGAAAGGTTATTTTCCTGAGCGTTTCATAACCAAAATGAAACTTTCAGCTATAGAAAATGAATACAAGGCAAATGCTTTCTGTTATATGTCCAGACTTTTTTTTTACCAGAAATTGGAACTTCAGCTCTATTGCCTGTAGTTCTTAATATTCCTAATTATATATAATTTGAAATTTGAGCCAGAACCAGCAAAAGGAGAGGAATGTGTAAATAAAGTTTTATTTCATTTGAAAGATTATGTAGCTTGTTCTTAGTAGACTACCAAGTGAGTTCTGCAAGCACAGAGTCCAGGATACTTGAGATAATTGGTAGATAAAACATTCAATCTATTTTAAGAGCTTAAGAAAATCCATATCCCCCAATCTTTAGGTCCTCTTGTCACTGTTGCCTATAGAAAAGATTGACAAAGTAACTCCTTGCAGTGTAGTACTTAGTTTACAGAGCCATTATAAATGCTCTCTAAAACTATTCTTACTAAGTTGGTTTGTGTTTTGAAGTGGCATTGGATGAACTCATCATTGGATGAACTCATTTATTTAACAAAGCATCTCAAGCATGGAATATTTTCCTTTCAGAGAAGATTCATATATTCATAGCTCCTTATGGCTTTCATTCCGGCAATGTGTTTATATAATTGCTAAGACATTGACTTCAGTAATCTGTGGTTTTGCACGTGGTATTTGGTTTGATGGATCGCTGCACCTTCCCTTACAAATATACTTTATTAATGTTATCTTGCTGGGAGGGGGGAATAGAGTTTCAAGTAAAAGGAAATAAAGTGAGACTGTTTTTATTGAACCTGGAGGAATTAGGATGCTAAGTGTGCACAATAGTAATAGTCTCTCTCAAATGTAATACATAGAAGGCTTAGAATTGTTTAAAGTGGGCCCCATTTAGGGAAGGTATTGATGTGTTTATAATAAAACAAGTGTATTGCCAAGTGTCAGATTTTTAAGCCCTCGTGGCTGATTCATTCATTATTACTATTATGAATTACCATTTTGCAGACATAAATCCATGTTTTATGCAGTGAGCAGACAACTTTTGGCACCTAAGTCACCTGATGGCATTTTTGTTTGCCTCAAAGATTTAGACGTGGATTCTGCAGAAAAATGCAAGTAGTTTGGTCGGAATACGTACTGCTCACATGTAGGGCTTTCAGGATTAGTGTCTATTAATGCATTATTTTCTTCTGTTACGAAGAAAGAGACTTTTTAATTGCCAATAAGAAGTAGTTTTCTGTCAGGAACTGGAATCTGTTATTTATAAAGGAGAGATTTAAATCACTGACAGCCAACACTGACTTCTAATTGGTTAATTGTGTGGATTTTCCAATGTGGTTTGCAACTCTACAGCAGCACATTAAAGCTAAAAAGTAGCAGCCATGACTCATTGCCCATGGGCTGTGTGCTTGTATGGGAACATTAGACCCTGTGAAAAAGCTCTTACAGGCTACATCAGGAATGCACAGCTGGTGTGCTTCACCCTTCTCATCTTAGGGTTGTCCACATTGGAGACTTGGCTGGAAAGCATCACATCTCCTTCTGGATTTCCTTCGTGTGTGAAGCAGCCCGCTGAGGTGTGGTGCATAGCGAAAGGAGATCTCTGTTCTAGTGAAGAGCTAGCACACAGTAGGGTACATGCCAGTGCCCAGGTGGCGGGAAATGATCCAGATCCTCAGTTCAGGCAGCACAAGGGATCTCAACATGTGAAGTAAAATTCTTGGTGTGCTTTGTTGTTCAAAACATGATAACCTACCACATTTTCCTACGAATCATCCTTTCGTTTGTACTTGATTAATTCTTCATGGTTTTTCTTTTACAAACGAATAGATTGATGCTTACAATTCTATTACTTGCGCGTGTTTAGAATAGCACTATTTGTAATCAAAGACAGTGTTTTGACATGGCTGAGTCTGGTTTTTTTTATGCTTACATCCTTCTCTCTTCCATTGTTGTATGCCTGTTGCCCTCCAGATACATTTTGACTTAAAAAAAAAAAAAAAAAAAAAAGCCCTATTTGTTGGGTGGGCATTACTGGAATGTGAGCAGCAACAGCAACTCAGTTTTGGCTTTTAGCAGCCTGTTTTCCCTTACCAAGATTTCCACGGTATTTGTAAATGCTTCATAGATGTTTTTCATGTAGTTTTATTGTCACTGCCATAGCTCTCAATAAACATTGTTTGGAAGTATTTTTTTATTGTTCTGTTCCATATTACTTGTAGAATGGAAGCATGCTGTAGTTAAAGCAATATTTTCTGCAATTTGAAAAAAAACATAAAGCTCAATGCAAGTGTCCTGTAAGTAAAATATTTCATTTTAAGAAAAATCACTATGTAAATAAAATATACAGCTTAATCATATATAATTTAATTGATGATCTTCCCGAGTGTTCAATAAATCTTCTGCCCAATATTTTGAGTCTTGGTTTCTACTTGTCTCTTGAAGATTATATTTTTTAATGTATAAAAATATTTATATAGATCAATAAATAAATCGTTCATCTAGACAACATGCCTTTTGTATTAAAATACAAAATATTGTATTTTAATATAACTGATAAAACCGTGTGTATATGTTTTATAAATATACATAATTATCTATTTTATAATTGTATATCTTTCTCTCAAGATTAAGATGTTCTTTTATTAATGCTGCCTTTAAAGTTAATCTGATGCTGATTTTAAAATACTGTTTCTAAGTAAGTCTTGTTCATTGCTTTGTATGGTTCCAAACAGCGTTGTATTTCCATTGTGGTTGTTACAAAGTTTGGAAATGGGAAACAATGTATTTTTAATATCTACTTTTTAACATGTGTCGCTTGAATTTTTTTTTTTTTTTTTTTTTTCCTGCTGATGCTACCCCTTTTCTCCTTTCCCTTTCAGGTATGAGAACATTCTGATGGCTCCAGACCCATTACCAATGTATGCTCTGAAACTGTTGGTGGCCCTGACTGAACACAGCCCTGCTTCTGTGAGGTGATTCAGCTACACGTTCTCTGTTGTTCTGGGTCCCTTCCATTTGAATTTTTTTTTTTTTCCCCTAAGGCATTAAGAATAACTTTGATGTCACTATCATACTATTTTGACTAGCACTTAGGAGATTTAGAAAATCCTTGGAGACTATTTGTTATAGAACACAATCTTCTGTCTTTTGTGCCAATTTTATATGATCCTGGTTAGTTTAATATGGATTTAGCCAATAAAACACAAAGATAAAATTATAAGAATTTTAACATTAACATTATCATAAAAAACTTAAAGAAAAATAATACCAAAACATTATCAAAACTGGTTTCCAGGTAAGCATGTTTGTACTAGGACCCAGGTGACGTGTTTGTAAAAGGTTGAGACCAGTCAATTCACTTTAAAGCTGTTCAGAGAGATAAGGAAGGATCTGTCTCATATATGTGTACACACATGCAGATATTCCTCTTCCCAGATCTGCCAGAAAATCAGGTTGTTCTTGCACTCACCATTGTCTGTTCCTGGTGTCTGATGGTGTTATGGCTAGAAAGCCACTGCGTGCCATCCTGTCTTGCTTTGATTGAAATGAGCACAAGATAAAAAAATCTAAGGAAGGAAATTTAATTTGTTTTCCCACTGTTTTCATTACAAAAGATGAAAACATCCTCTTTTAGTCTACTTAGTGTATTAAAGGACTGTTCATAGTAGCATCATAAAAGATTAAAAATCAACTAGAAATAGAGTGGCTTGAGATTTTAAATGGTTTAAATACAGTAAATGTACTTAATTTTATTTTTGCTGTATAGAGGCTGTTTATGCTACTGCAGGATTTTATGTATTGCACAAATAGTATAGCTTTCTATTTTTAGAATTAACCTACAGATATTCTCCTACTTTATGAGTTACAAAGAATATTTCTGTGACTAGAATGTTGGATATTATAGCTGCACTTTGCCTAATGAATTCTCTTTATTTGAGGAATAGATTGTATTTGGCCTTATGCTCAGTGTAGGTAGATTATGAATGTGTTCTCATCCTCGGGGTCGTCTTACAGCAGATAGCAATTATTTTTCTTAATATTATTAAACAACAGCTGTGGATATCCAATGAACTATTAATAATTTTAAATACCAGTGTATCTGGTACTGTTATTTAAGAATGGGATACTAGATTCCAGATACTAACACATCTGTAATTGTTTTTTCTCGTGTCTTACTGGCCCTCTTCTTTTACTTTCACTGAATAATTTCTTTGGCTAGGTTTCTGAAGGAGCAGAGTTTGTGCAGTTCTCTTGTTCTGTCTTCTTCCTGATTCTTTGACTTCCCAATAACCTTAACTGGAAGTAGCCGATGCATCAAAAGTGTGACAGAGGTGAACAATATATTCCTATTTGCACAAAAAGCTTGTGAACAAAGCAGGATCTAGATACATGCTACAGTGAACGCTAGATCACAATTGATTCTGTTTTGGTTTGATGGCTAATTAATCAGTACACATGGAGATCAGAATGACTCAAGGCATATGCTCTCTTTTGCCCCTTTCCTTAGGCACATGGAAAGTATGTGATGGGAAGTGAATAAGTAACATTGGACACAAATACAATTGGTCACAAAGGGGAAGAGGTGTCAAAAAAGACACCTTTTTGTTGTTGAAGAGCAACAAAAAAAATCTACTGCTTCTAAATGCCACAGATCTAGTACCCGTGAAGATGATAAATGGATAGGCCTTGTACACCGCAGCAGATTGTCTTGACTAATTAAAGTAACTCTCTATCATAACAGCCAAACTTCATTTATTCTACTGTTAAAACCCGTGTGTTTTTTATCAAAAGACCATTAAGGCACATTGTAGAGTTGGTGTTAGTAACAGATTGATCCTCTTATCATCATCACAATGTTCTACATTAGTATTTGCTTACATTTTAGTATGTTCTGAAATGGTCGGTATGGTGTCCATGCTCTTGATTTCAAAAAACAAACAGTAAAAAAAAACCCCAAACACTTTTGAGTTCAGTGTGGTGCTTTTGATAGGTTTGTATTGGTAGAATTGTGATTCAGTTCACAAGCACTTGTTAGCGTTATGCATAGATTATCTTTGAACCTGCTGTAGTTTCCTTGCCATTATACTAGAGGGCTAGCACTTCAGTGATTTCCTGGTGAACTGATTAATGTGGGCTTATATTAATTGCTTTAAATACACTTTGTTCTTCTCATTAATCATTTTAATTTTCTAGTTTAAGGTTGAAGTGCTCGCTTTAAAAAATAGACCTATTTGCTTCTGAATTACTTTTCTGTTTTTATGCGTTTTTTATTTTCTGTAATGGATGTGAATAAAATAATATGGAGTGGTTCTGATACCAGGTAAGCCTATAAAGCCTAGTCCAGTTGAACTGAACAGTGGGATTGCGTGTTAGAGGTGTATAACATTAGTGAGAAAATCAGAATGCAGATGGATTGGGATTGTCAGAGGATGGTACAGTTTTATTAGAACTTTGGGCGATATTTATGTAGATTTTGAACCTGATTCTGATCACAGTAGTTTCTTGTCTATGAAAACTGAGTTGTAAAATCCCTCATTTTCTTGTCAGAGAAATAATGCTAATATAAAACAGCAAAGAATTCGTATGATCTTTGCTATTCCTATTATTTTGTATAATTTTTGTATATATGCTGCTTTATTGAATAACATCAGGCAGGAAGACTTAGCCAGAAACAGGCTCTTGAAATGTTAAGTTTTATGTCAGCTAATAACTCTGTTGTCAAATCGCACATCGC
Source organism: Limnodromus scolopaceus (assembly GCA_028565335.1). Lineage (NCBI taxonomy): Eukaryota > Metazoa > Chordata > Aves > Charadriiformes > Scolopacidae > Limnodromus > Limnodromus scolopaceus. The sequence continues at coordinate 46,928,799 of JAOXNO010000013.1, read as the reverse complement.
TGTAATTCATATCAAAGGCGGTGGTCAGAGTTCACTATTGCAAGTGAGTTCTCATAGTCTAGTCATGTACTGACTGTAATACTAATCACCATTTTTAATGTAAAACACAGCTCCTAAGTGTTACATTTTATACAGGTTCCCCTTTAATAAAGAAATTAGCTATTAACCTTATACCTGTAATTTTGTTTCCTCTTTTGTGTTGCTGATCAATTGCTGAATGTCCAAATTTTAAAAGTGTGAGGCTACTATTTGATGTTACTGTTAAGTAAGTTATTGAAAAATGTCATATTGTAGGGTTCACAAATTTACTCTTTTAATGTAAAGCATTAAGGAGAAGGAGGAAAAAAAAAACATTCATTCTTGGTTATTTTTACTTTCAATAGTGAACTTTTGCCATTGTGAATATAAGTAGCAAATAAAAAATAAGCAGGTAATGAGGAAGGGTCAGCCAGTTAGGCTACTAGAGTTGGAGTTAAACACTCAAGTTTATTCAGTTCTACCACAAATCCCCACTGTTCAGTGTGAAGCAAATCTAAACCACCATCCAGTCCATTGACTTGTGTTCAACTGTAGGTGCCCAGAGAATACTACAGGAAGAAAGCGAGTTGCAGTACTTTCTGCAGGCTTTCTCAGCCCCCTGTGAGTTGTTTTTTCAGAAGCTATAGAAGAAGATGTGGTGTTCTGGAGATAGTATCTATTGATGAGTAATTTTCATTTCATTTACATGGTTTCAAAAATATATTTGACACATAACTTTCAGCATTAATAGTTATTCCACAGCATAATCACCTTCATATGGAGATTTATCATTTTTAGGGGTTTTCTGGTGTTTGCCACTTAATTTGATGCCATCAAGTTTTTACAGTGGAAAAGAAGCACACACTAATTCACAAATTTCTGGAATATTATCTCCTTTAGTTGCATCTCTTGCAATCTGAACAACCTTGCCTATTTTAAAGAGCCTTTTGTAGTGGTCCTTATTTTATAAGTTTGGAATGCTCAAGAATAGTGTATCAACCAGCTCTCCTTTGTCCACTTGCTGACTGACATCTTCAAAGATCTCTCATGAATTTGACACTTCATCCCTTTAAAACAAATGTCTTGGTTCTTGCTCTGTGTGTGCCCACCAGTTCTGTTCTTCAGAATAGCTTCTAGTGATTGTTTTCAGCTTAGAATGTCTGTAATACCTGGTTTTTCATCTCCTCATCCGACTTCTCTCAAAACTTAGTATCCAGTAACATCACATTTTCTGTCTTTTAAATCTCTCCTATGAAAGCAGACAGTGCACACTTCGATCTCACTTTGCCAGAGGGTGAACTAAAAAAATAGGTGACAAAGTCATTCTGTCGTTCTGTGGTCTAATAAACCTCTAATTCTTTGTCTCTTCAGTTGGACAGCTTCACAAAGAGAGGTTGGAGCATAACCTTCTGTAAAGTGAACCTGACTAGCTACTCTTCCCTGAAGAGAGAAGGCTGGGGTTGAAGAAGAGGTTTGGAACCTGGGTCTTTGTTATGCTTTTAAGGAAGATCTTTGGTAATCATTAAAACAAAGCACAACAAAATCCCAAATCTACCCTCTTTAAAAGAAGAGTAGCGAGTAATGCATGAGACTGTGAATCCTAAATGGGTGTTGATCACTGAACCTGGGAGACAGCATTTTAAGCCTTCATATTGGCTAGATCAGCAAGATCCCTGCTCAGTGTTCTGAACATTGCAAATCTGATTTTAGGACGACGTTATCCACATATACAAAAATGGATACTTTATATGGCTAGAAATTGTAGGACCATGAGGACACCTAAATCCTCATGCAGATCATATTCAGAAATGCTAATATTCCCAAATGTTTTCTCAATGCTCTTAGTTACATGATTCAGTTTTAGGTTGTCTTCAAGGTGCAGGGAGTTGGGCTTCAGTGATCCTTATCGGTCCCTTCCAACTTGAGGTATTCTACGATATGAAAAACACAATAGTACATCAAGCAACTTTTTCTTGCTTCTGGCCTTCTATAGCGAAGCACTCTCATGCCCAGGAGCATTCATGCAGAACTGTTTGCACAAATAAGGACTGCAATTAGTCTTTTATATCAACCAAGGTATTTGGTTATTATTCTTATCCCTAAGAAATTATAAACATGATCTGTTAAAAGAAAGAATGAGTGTGAGAAATACTTCATTCACCAACAAAACCGACACTCTACCAGTAACCTTGGAACATTCCCAAGACAGCAAAGCATTAATGTTACACTTCAGACTTCCAATACTTTGTTGGTCAGATAATGTTAATGAAAGTTTCTGAACTCATATGGTTTTTTTGAAAGGTGATCTGTAAGAGTGTGTGACTAAAAGTTTTTTACCTTTAGGGAATTGCATCTTCTTAGGGCTGAAATCTCAGTAAGTCTTGACTCACAGATGCTTAAAAAAAAACCATTAAAGGAAGTAAGATTTACTAGGTGTTCATAAATTCAATTTGTGATGATTGGTGAACTTCATCTTTAAGCTGAAATATTTCTTGAGGTATAATACTTCTTAAAATCAGTTTTCAGTGTAAGATATCATAATTCTAATTAAAAGGCTTTCAATTGTATTATTTCTGATATTTCAAGATATGAGTAGGTTTATCATAAGTTATCATGGTTACTTAACCATACTTTGAATTCATTGTGTTTTAATTCATCTGATATTGGAAGTTTATGAAGAAATATGGTTATTTTTATAGACATCCCAAGAGCCTAATTGTGAGGTATGTATTTTTAAAGTAAGGTATGCATTTCTTTTTCACAAACTCTTTCTGATTATTACGTCACTGTTAAGTCCTCATTGCTCTCCATTCTGATAACAGAGATGCTTAACAAAATTTTATTGAGATAGGTGATTTTGTCTAAACTAAAACAGAGATACTCTTTAGTGTCATCTTTCTTGCCCTTTTGAAGACTGGAGTGATACTGGCTTTCCTCCAGTTCTCAGACACCTCACCTGTTCTCCATGACCTTTCAAAGATGATGGGGAGTGGCTTAGCAATAACATCTGCCAGCTTCCTCAGCACTCATGGGTGCATCCCCTCAGGGCCCCTGAATCCGTGGGTGTTGAGTTTGCCTAAAGGATCTCTAACTTGATCCTCCTTGACCAAGGGAAAGTTTTTGTTTCTCCAGACTCTCTCACTTACCTCCAGGGCCTGGGACTCCTGAGGGCCAGAATTAGCAGTAAAGACTGAAGCAAAGAAGGCATTCAGTAACTCCGCCTTCTCTGCATCCTCCATCATGAGGCCTCCCACCTCATTCAACAGCGAGCCCATATTTTCCCTAGTCTTCATTTTGCTACTTGAAGAAGCCCTTCTTACTGTCCTTGACATCCCTTGCCAGATTGAATTCCAAGTGGCCCTTAGCCTTCCTTGTTGCTTCCATGTATACTCTGACAATGTTTTTATACTCCTCCCAAGAGGCTGGTCCCTCTTTCTACATTCTGTAAACTTCCTTCTTTCATTTGAGTTTTTCCAGAAGCTTCTTGCTCATCCATGCAGGTCTCCTGCCTCCTTTGCTTGATTTGTTACTCACAGGGGTGCAGTGATCTTGAGTTTGGAGGAAGTGGTGCTTGAATATTAACCAGCTCTCTTGGACCCCCCCTACCTTTTAGAGTCTTAGCCCATGGGATTCCTCCAAGTAGGTCTTTGAAGAGGGTAAAGTCAGCTCTTCTGAAGTCCAGGGTTGTAATTCTACTTTTTGCCCAGCTTCTTCCACATGGGATTCTGAACTCCACCATGGAGTCAAGGCTACCCCTGGACACATTGGTATGGTCTAGTTTTCCTGAAAATGTTTTTTTTGGACTGAAATAAAACTAATGTTAAAATGTATTAAGACAGCTTGAATAGAATAATTTTGAGTGTATTTGCGGTTTAGATTCACCTTAAATTTTTAAAATTGCCCCGAAGTGGAGCGTTTTTCTCTAGTAAATTCTAATTTCTAGTAACAGTTATGTAGAGCTCAGAATACAGTTTTGATTGTTATGCACAGTGAGAGGAAAAAAATCTGTAAAATGATCATGGAAAGCTGAATTAATGAAAACTAGAGTTAGCGTCAGTTTATGCCTTTGTAAATCAGTTTCTGTCTTTTTCTGCAAGTTCCTATAGTATGTAAATCAATGCATAGTTTTCCTATTTTGGTTTCTTAGAGATAAGTGGAATAGGAAGAATTATCAACCATATAACCATATTGAAATATGTCACTGAAAAAACTGAAATAAGCTGTGGTGTGTAGGTATTGTGACTGGCAATATTGGACTATTTTTGTGGCCCACAATGGAACCAGCTGAATTTATTATATACAGAAAGCTTGGCTCTGTATATATATTTATTAAAAAAAAAAGTAAATATCTAATCTTAGAAGGAATGTTGCTTTTTCTTTTTTTTTTTTTTTTTTAATTTTGATGATACTGGTCAACTAGAAGTAGCCTGGCATGTTACTTTACATTATAGATCCTAGCGTTTCACAGATATTCCATTTAGAGAAGTAATTTATCCTTTCTAGAATGTCATCAACAATGTGAATTGGAACATTGCAGGCTTAAATCTCAAATCTTTGATATGAGGTGAATGAAGGTATTTTATAATCTTAGCAAGGACAAAAATAGACTATTGAAAAAGGCGTGAATATGTATTTTTAATGTTTTAGAATAAATCAATTCTTTTTCAAAGCTAGGAGGAAGCATCGACTCATAGGTGTCAAGAGACCATGAAGATAACACATAATGGAAATATTAATATAAATTTTTCAAGCAAAATATCCCTCAGGACTTGGTGCTCAAGGGAAAGAAATACAGTTTTTTTAAATCAGACGTTTTTAAGGAGTCAAACTTCATGTAATTTCTTTTTAAAAATGAAACAAAGATTATATACCCTAAAAAGCAGGAAATTGTTATAATTCCAGTAAAGCAGAAGTTTTATGTTGGCAGCGATTGTGCAGAGCACAGTTGCAGAGGGTGCAACTTTCTCAGAGAGCTTCAAATGTTTTTGTTTATGACTATAAATCGTAGTGCCCCTCAAGCTTTTGGTCATTTTGTTTGGTAATTGAGTTTTCTTTTTTTATACCATGTTGTACGTCTGTAATATTTGGGGCTGATAACACATACACTTCACTTCCAAACTTTTAAAAAATTTAATATAATTTTCATGCCCTCTTGCAATTTCTGCTTCACTGACTGGGAATCATGTTGTATTATGATTTTATATTAAAAAAAGGGGGATATTTTGTTTCAGGATTGTTGGTTAGGAATTCTATACTATTGGTGAATGCACAAGGGTAAAGTTGTAGGAAATAATGGGAAATTGGTGTAACACTGTGTTGTGGTTTAGACATAACAAAAGACAAATATGCCTATAAAAATATGAGTTTGAACCTCAAAACTGAACAGGAATTGAAAATACAAACTGTTCTCCCTCAGTAAGTTTGCTGAGGCTGCTGGCAAAGTGACTGGGATTGCACTGTCACCCTTCCAACAAATGTGTGCAACAGACAGTTTTTGATGTTATGCTGGGACTGAAAGTAAGCCCCTTTCATTTCACCACATAATTACTGGAAATTATTAACAGTGCAACTGCTGATACATGATAAAACCAAAACTGCTATGGATCAGTACATTTAAAGCAAATCTTCATATTATCCTTACTGAAAAATACTTTACTTGAATTTCACATGCTTTGACAATTGTAGCAAATACTCGAGATACTTGAAAGAAGAAATATCCTACTTCAGATATTTTTCTTACAGTGGAGTTGTACATTTATTTTAATTCTCAAATCTTGTTCCTTTGTGCTTATGAATGGCAGTCGGCCTTTCCTTGTTAGGTTTCCCCTGTTCAATATTAATTATACGCTTGTGAAAGATCTTTAAAATGTAGTCATCAGATAATGGTGATGTATATCTATCTTACACACAGATATTAATTGTTGTGTTTATCTTCCTTTTCTGTCTACTATAAGAAGTAAAGCATTAAATAAAAATCTAATTGTTCTATATCCAACATAGTTTTCTGCCTGCAGAAGCCCGAAAGTCCTCTCTTCCTCCTTGCCCCCTGGGTCACTTGAGGTGTAAACTCATCACTTAGGAACTGGAATTGAAGAAGAACTCTTTTAAATAAAATTGACTTTAAAATAACTGGTACCCCTAAAGATAAGGCCAGTAGAGCTTCTCCCTGGTGTATTTTATGGCAGATACCTTCGTATATTCTGCCTTGGTATAATATTTCTTAAAATCAATGGAAAGATCATTGCCTTTGCCTTTGAACAGCTACTGAAAGGCATGGTATGAAGGTGTGGCAGTAAGATGACTTAGAAACTTTCCAGTTCAGTAGTGGGTCTTTATTATTTGGGATTAATCTAAAAAGAGTAAATTTATATGAGCTTTTCTGTAGTTTATTGAAGGCAGCAATGGCCCTATGAGGCTATTCCAACTAAGAAACTCATATTCCTTAGTGTACTTGCTGTATGGATTGAGGGGAGGACTTTTCAGTTGAACATCTCCACCAACTTTCTGGCCTTCTATGCTGCTGAAATGGCATGAGGTCGTGGGTGTGCTGGCCATTTTGTGTTTATTCTCTAACCTTTATTCCAGCTTTTCAGTTTGACAATGTGAACATTTGCGCAGTTGTGGGTTTGGGGTTTTTAATAAAGAATTCAGACCAAAAATACAGACATGAACAGCAGCAGACTGCATTGCAGCATGATGTAAAGATCATGGATTCTTAAGTCATTTGTCATAGGTCAAAATCAAATTTTGTTTGTATATTAACTCCTGGGTTTTATTGTGAGGTATGTCTTATTTGTTGCATCGCTGTCCTTCTAGAAAACTTATTTATTCTGTAAAATGGGAAGTGAAAGACTAATCAGTAGTGTCTAATCCAGGTAGCAATCTGTGACTTTTTTTATAAGGACTTATGACAATACTATAATATATTGATTTTTGAAAATGAAGGGACTTAAAAGCACAAATCTCAGTGTTTTGGAAAATTTACTGCTCTTTATTTCTACAGAAAAATTTTGCCCTGTTTCCTGTATTTAGGGACCAGTTGTCACCTGTAGGTATAGCCTACCTAGAGGTAAATCCCCCCTGCAAAAGAGGAAAACAGCAATCCAGACGTAGAATTTATGGTTTTGTATTTGAGCAGATAATTTACTTTAAAAGTTTAGGTTTTTTAAAAAAAGCTAAAGATATATAATTGTTAAACAGTTTTAATTAGAGGAACAAAATAGTGACATTAAATTGCTTTGCAAGTAACACAAGATCAGAAGCTTATATTGATTTCATTCTATTTTATTTTTTTTTCTAACTTGGTATAATACCCATTTTGAACGTTTACAATTGAAATATCCCATCATGTTTGTTGAAAGAAATCCCATAGCTAAAATCTTCTTCTATCTGCTTTAAGACTTCTCCTTAGGAAAACTTTGTCAGATAGCAATGAAGAGTATGATAATGTCACTCTATCACACACAGATATACAAAAAAGTTGGGATAAATCAGATTTAAACTTTGTCTTAATACGTTGCTTGATATGACTTTCTTCTTTAGTTGTTATGTGTATAATTTTCTTTAAAGGCTGCAGCTATTTCTTTTTCGAGTCGTAAAGGTTTGCAGGTGACCTTTAAGAATAGCCATATTGGCTATAGTTTCATCTCAGCAGAAAGTAGAGCAGACTTTGTAACTCTGTAGCAATCGGGACTGCTTAAAGGTTTTGAAACCAGTTGTTTCATTGTTTACTCTTTACCACAAAGGAGTTTTTCTAAGTTTTGCCTAGACTAGGATTGCTTACCTGTTCTTAGTATTTGATTGTATTTTACTGCGATTGTGTTCTCAGTTTAAATAGTGCTTACGTAGCAAAGCAAGCAGCTTTTGCTGGGTTAAGTAATTCCAATGTGCCCTAAGGATAAGAAGGTTTGTGCTGGCAAAACTTTGTTTTGTCAGTATGATTGCTATTACAATTACAATAGTTGCTCTTTTGGGGAGTCTGTGGTGTTTAAATAACCTTTTTTACATCCAGTATTGTTATAACCACATCAGCAAAATTCTGCTTTACAGGCATAGTCTAAACTTTAATTAAAACTAGTAGATTTGGCCCCGGAAAATTAACCTCAAATATAATAACTCTTCCTATCTGCAATCCTGGGACTCTCTTATGACCTGGCTGTGTCCAAGGTGCCATAATTGTCTATTTAAGGGTTGGTAGATTGCACGGGGAGAATAGCTTTTAGGTTCTCCTGACTTATGTAGGGAACTTGTTGGAATTTCCCTTGCATGTAGGTATTTTTTCCATCAACTTAAAAAGAACAAAAATTGTCCTTAAATTCAGGTTTCTCAGCTTAGAAATAACAAGTTTCTGTCCTTATATAAACTCTTATATCGCTCTCAGAATGTAGTATATTTTCTTTTGGGTATAATTTGTGCTTTTACGCATTTCTGCACTCAAGACAAATAGAACACGTCTGATTGAACAAGGCTGTGACTTAGCTACATTAAACGTTCATATAGGTGCAAACAATTATATTGTTTTGTTATGTTTTGACCAATTTAGTGGATGAGTTTCACGTGTCTCTAAATCTGCATGCCAGTGCTGTACGATGTAATAAATCTTCTTGTGCTGAACCCCTACTCCCACCCTGACTTCATGTAGATTCTATACGGTCATCATTAATACATCCAGGTGAATGCAAGGATCACAGAAATAGGAAGATAATACAAAATAGGAAATCATTATTTATGCTTAGTGCACGTATATGACTTCTAAGTAATTCTCAGTTCTTCATAAATATGTTGGTTAGCATATCTTTCATTCCTTATTACCGTGTTATATTTCCTTTACATAACATGATTTCATTAAATTTAAATGATCAGGGCTCTGATAGGTGACATTAATCTAAATAAAGCATTTTATGTTTTTATGACCCTTGGATGTTTGTTCTAGCCCCCTTTCAACTTTCTCATTAAATTCATAGAAGAGAACATACTATTCCTTTTCGTTGCTTCAGTTCACAGTTTAGTGCTTTAGCTTACAGTATCCATAAAAATAGTACCTTCTCCTCTTTTCTTACTGGACATGAATAAAAACTCTTAAATGGAAAAATGTAATTTTAGGAACATATGGATTCTCTTTAATAAATAGTTTACCAAACAGAATTAATCTAATTATTGTTGCACCAGAAGCCCGTATAGGGTATTATACAGTAAAGCTTCAAACATGAAATTAAACACTTATTTTAGTCAAATACAACTCCTGTTTATGCATGGAGAACTATATAATATAAATGTGTGTTTTTAACTGACATACTACTTGCAAGACAGTTTTGTAGTATGTTGTATGCTGAGTTCCCTGAATAACAATGCAAATGCAGCTGCTTCATGCTGGGCATACAGTCATAGTGGGCATCCTCAACACTTCCAGGTGTGCTCACTGTGTTCTGCATTTATTAAATGGACTTCTTAATACAATCTTATCTTATAGCTGTATAATAAGGCTAAACCTAACTATTATTTATGGAACATTTTGGTAATGTTATAAAGACACAAGAGGAAAATATTCAAAACACAAAAGCTGCTGTTCTCTGTGGTGTTTGGTGAGTGGGCATCTAGTGCAGTATGTAATGAAAAGGGAGACTCATTCTTCAAATTAGTATAATGCAGGAAAGACTATGTAATCATATAGTTCATATGTCATTGTAGTGTTTGAGAGAGACAGATGCTTTACTAATATATATATATTTAAAGTGTTTTGGGTTCTAAGACTAGAAAAGACTGCATTAATGAAAAGTATTACAGTTTTTTGAGAATATTCTTCTTTCTTCTAAATATATGTATGCTGGTTTGTATCTGATTTTGAAATTCTGGAGGACATAGCTAAATTCTTTTGGGTAACCACTCCTTGGTATTGTCAAGAGAAGTGGCTGACAAATGTACATGTTAAATCCAAGAAGTTAGTTAATGTAGCATGCTTTAAAAAACAGCATATTTATAATTTCACTATGTGTGCTGAGTCTATTAATTCAAATTCTGTAATGGTGCGCACTGACAGCTTCATAATATGTATGGTATTATATTTCTGAATTTTGATTAATTTCTGCTATTTAAAAATATTAATTTAATTACTGTTCCGCTCCCTTGAATCGCATCAGTGAAGCAGACCTAGAACTAATTTCCAAAGCAGTATAACATTGCTGTTTCTGCTTAATAACTGAAGTGGAGCTCATTTTTGTTGAGAGCTAGTCAAAGGCTGAGGTTCTGGGTTATGGATTTTGGCAACAGCTATTCTACTACTCTGCTCCTTTTGTGAGTTTAGAATGTTAAATAAGAATTCACTTACTCTCTTTTAAAATAAATCTTAAAATATGTTTTTACAGCCTTGTGGAAGAAATCCATCTTTTTCCAGTTCTTTTCCAAGTCATCTTGGTAAGAATAATTTTATATATATATACACACACACATAAATAGATGAGTATCCTATCTGCCAGATCATGTCAAACTAGTAAATTTCATTAGGCATGTTGATAAAATAATATGTTGATAAAATGAAATCGAACAGCCTGTTAATACAAATACAGCTGCTTACAAAAGAATCTACAGTAAGCAGCCATGTATGTGGTTCTCCCCAACTGATCTATAGTTTAGATTTAGTATAAAAAGTTTCTTTTGTGTGATAATGTGTTCTTTTTTGAACAAAAGCCTGAAAAATAGAGTTAATGAGCTTGATCCTTAATTAGAACTATATATTTGCTCAACCCAAGCAATAAATGCCAAGGAACTTGCATTTTATTTAACAATATCAAACTTGGGTTTGATCCTGTTGGCATGATAATGTCAATTCCCAATATTTGCTTTTAGAATTTCTTTCAATATAAAGTATCAAGGATATGCTTTTGGATAGTCACAGGCTGAATTTCCATCCCTAAGTAGGGTCTGCCACTTAGGAAGATCATGAAAACTGTTGATGGTTTTCTGTCTCTGAAATGTTGCTAAACGAATACCTTAATGAAGAAGAAAACACCTGTAGGCTGGTTTGGAAGCTGAGTACTGTGCTGTGCACTAGCCTTCTCATTGCTTAATTCCACAGTCTCTTGTTTATCTTTTTGTTCATGAAGTTGTATCAGGTAAGTGTCCTGTTATGTAAGCATGCTTCAATGAATACTAAATAGACATTATAAATAAATATGCATAATTTATGCAACGTGTACTTGGGTTTGTCTCTCTCTTGAAATTCAGTCTTCCTTGTGTTAGATGGTGTTCCTATGTGTCGTTCTGAATCAACTTTGATTTTTCCTTTCTTAGATTTCGGTATTTTAATCTTTGTTCTTCCTTTGCAGTGATTTATTTCACTGCCTATCATTTTAAATCTCTTTAATACTGCACACCCAGATAAGCCCTTTTTTATTAAAGTAGCCTCTTTAGTAATGATAGGTTTTTCCAGTAGCATACAGAACGCAGGCTTTATGATATTTTGTGTACAAATCTCTTCTTGTGTAAGTATTAACAGTAAAACAAACACTTTGCAGTAGTTCATAAATAGTTTTGACCTGGGATGAGTACTGCTTTTAGCTAGTAACAAAAGAGGAACACAGTAAAATAGGAAAGTTGAATGTTTCATGTTAATATCCTGAAATATCAAATTAATGTTTGAAATGTCAGAATCTTGAAGTTTAACTGCCAATATATACACACATATATACATATGTTGGTATATAACTGTGAGTATTTGACTATGGTTATGAGCTCTAGAAATATTCCCAGATCTTGAAAAACTTTTAATAATGTATCTATAGTCACAGAATTTAAATTGTGTGTATGTGAGGCCATGTAATTAGGGTGAGTTGGAGTTGGTCATAAATGCTCCCTCCTTACATCCCCACACACAGTTTGACCTCATGAATTCTAGAAATAGTTTTTTTGGAGAGTAAAAAACAGTTAAGCTCAAAATTGTCTATGTGGTGGTTTGTGAAGGTTTCACAGCTCTCTTAAACCTGTAGAGCTATCTTTGAGCTTGTGGTTAGAGTTGCGAGGGGAAAAAGCTGTAGCTTTTAGGGAGAAAACCTGCTTTGTTTGGGAAGGACGCTTGTAGAGGCTCCAATTGCCATATAGATCAGTCAGGCTTTAACAGTACACTGGCTGTCAGCTGTGCTCTTGTTTGGCTCAAGGCATGCAAGACCCTAAATAGGTTGCCACCCTCCTTACTGTTCCTGTTTTCCCTACAGGAAAATGAGTTCAGAAAAGGAATGTTTGGCTCAGGAGCCAAGACTAATCAGAATAGTCAGTGAGGACATGATGGCTTGCAGTTACTGGGCAATTCACAAGAAATAGGGTTTAATGTGACTGCTTCTCACTGCTCATTGATGTAGAGTTGCACTGCTTCATATACTGCATACTACCCTATGTTGTGGTCTAAGCAATAACACTGAGATTTGGCAATTCCTTACCCTCTATCGTGTGTCTGGATCTGTTAGATCTCTGAACACAGCTGAATCATACCGAATGTATCCTTTCATATCATTTATGACTGCTATTCTGTAAACTTTATAGTTGCCAAATAGAAGGAGTTGGATCAGAGAAAAAGGCTGTTATTGTCTACCTAAAAAGAGAATAGCTATTAGTTTTATTCTCCTGAGCTAGAATTTAGTTACTGATCTGTTAGTAGGAGGTTTTAAGTACAGTTTCTTTTCCCCTGGAAACCCTCAGCACTCGTTTATCACTCAACACTTAGTTACATTTAGGAAATGCACATTGATAGCGTACTTTCGGAATATGTGAAAGACCTGGAAACGGTTCTTTGTTGCAAAACTTCAGAGGGGAGTTTCTTGCTACACCTGAATGCAAATTAATTTCATCAGTACCCTGATGCCAGATCCTAGTGCTAGTGCTTACATAGATTGTGGGTAGTTCTACAAAGTGATATGAAGGTATGGCTGCAGTATGATCAGGCACTTCTCTTCCTATAATGTCTAATGAGATGAGTGAAGATGCAGTGATGTTTATCTGTGGGAAAATGGAGACTTATTGGCAATACACGAGTATTGCCAATACTCAGGACAGTAAGTGATTGGAAAACAGAAGGAAAGTTGGTATCATAATGTGCAAAATCTAAAAGTGTCAACCTCCCCCTTAGTAATGAGATTAAAAATAAGCCAAATTCCATGACAATGTAAATGATCCAAAAATCAGGTTGATGTAAAGTATAAATATGAAATGCTGCTATTGATGAAGTAAAAGGGATTGTAGCAGGAAAAGTTACTGTGGGATTTGTTTCATGTTTTACTTTCTTATTGTCTTTTTGTATTACATCCTTAGTATTCTGTTTGTAATAGACCACAGGTGCAATGTCATAAAATATACCTGAAATATCAGTATATTATGTAAAAAATATTCTTTTTTAATTTTAGATTATAATGCTGGAGTGAAGTTGATAAAGGAATTGGAAGTGTTTTACTTCCCATATTTATAAACTATGACTATTTGTATTTTAGATTGTTACCAAGATTTTGCTGAGTAGCTAGTGAAGAAGTTGGCATGTATGTTATTTTCTGTGCTACGTTACTTTATATATTATCTGGCCTTCCTTTTAGATTATCTCAACCTAAGCTATTGCACAGAAAAGAAATTCTGTGTAGTTTGTGAAATTTTAACACAAGCAAGTCCCTGGGTTTTTTTCATATTTTTTGAAATAATGAAAAATAATTTCAAAATTACAAATTTTAATTTTTTTTCCTTTAAATACAGAGAAAGCTGTTACTATAAAAAACCAAAATGTTTCATTTTGTAGTCATATCTCTATATATTTGTTTATTTTTCCTAGTTGTGTTTAGGTTTGAGGTTTTATACTGTCCCTGTGTATTTTGGGACTGATACATAAGTCCATGTTAGAAAGTTTAGTGGCATATTGGACAATTAAACTAAAGGATGATATATACTGTTGATGTTTTTGATAGACTGCAGTAAACCTGTGCTTGAATGCTCAAAAAATGCTTCAAAAATCATTGTCATGCTGGTAGACACTGATCCACTTGGAAGCTGTACTTTGTTCACTTTGTTGTAATTGCAGTTGAAAATTAAGTGATTTATTCTATTGAGCATTAAGGAGGAGAGCATGAGCTATACATGATTATGAGAAGAATTGTAACATTTAATATATTGAACTAATTTTGATGTAATACTTTAAAAGAAGAAACAAACCATTCCAGTTTTATTTGGATAATACCTTCTTTTCAAGAAAGCTAATAATTTTGTGGAAATCTTGTCTAAATAGGGGATACATAGCCATGCATAACTCAATTGCTTTGTTTTTTTTAAAAAAAAAATCTAACCAATGTCCTTCAAAATAAAAATAATTTTTAACCAAAGCCCTTAAATAAAAAAGGTTATAAGAAAGAAGTCATCGCATAGCGGCCAAATGGAATCAATGGTTGGATTTTATATTTCCTTTTGAATTTTATTTGGAGGGGAAAAATCAAGCTACAGGAAATGGTTATGATCAGAGATTCCACTCCTCATGATCCACTTAAAACAACAAAGCCACGCACTTAGAACAGTTTAAAAATAATACTTGTTTTCTGACAAGCCTTTCCTCTGAAAATACTATAAAAAGGGGAAAAAGCATTGGAGAGAAAAAGTAGGAGCTTCATCATTCCTGTTTTACTTGGTTTCTGTTTTATACTGAGAGACTGCAGTCAAATATCATTTGAGATAAAAGGTAGAGGTGTTTCTCTATTTAGCAGCTGCATATAGAGGACCGTGTATCAGAGGTTATTGCAACAGCTGAAGCAGTAGTTCACTTCTGCCTGCTAAACTAAGCACCTTATAGTCCAGCATGGTGCACGCTTTGTTGGTTGTCTAGAAGAATGACGAGCATGTTTCTAACTCTTGCATCTTTCTAACACTTGTAGATCATGCAGGATGGATACTTGAAACAGTAGAGTAGGAGACTCTTGTTCTTATATTTTGTAGAGAGTACAAGTTTATGCTGCTGAACTCATCTGCTGGAAAAAATCAGGGTAATGAATATGGCAAATGATACAAGCTCCAGCACTTAGTGAATAGGCAGTTTGTCCTCTATGCGGTAAGTGAGCCTTGACCTAAAGTCTCTCTTTAAGCTCTGGGCTTGCATGAGAAGATCAGTACTGGTAGTAACTGATAGCTATTGATATTTCATTCCCATCTGCTGGCATACTCAATCCTTTATTTAGCCTCAGCCCTCTATTGAAAAAACCAACACAGAGGTATCTGGGAATGGTTAGGCAACATATGTTTTAAAGAACAGAAAATAATATTTATTTTAATGACTTTGTGTGTGGTATTCCTGTGTCTGGCTTTGTAGTCAGTGCTGTTACAACAAGTTAAATGCAACAGCTCATTTTGGTGTATTTCATCTGCTCACTACTGCTTTTAGGGAAAATTTGCATTTGGAAGGTGTCTGAGATTAGATTCTAAGAGTGATTTTTGTGATTTCTACAGGACGGGCATTAGTTACAGTTAGGAACCTTAAATTTAGCCATATTAATATCTAATTTTTTTTCTGTTTTTGAAGTACATATATTTCCTAAAATCTACTAGATTTAATAGCCAAACTGTATGCTATGGCAATATATGTAAAACTGTTGTGACAGATTAGGAATGTAATCTATGAGGATTTCTGAAAGTGGAAATGCAAAAATCCTATTTTAAAGTGTGGTTTATAAAGCAAAATAATCGCTTGTTTTGAAAGAGATTTAATATCCAAAGATAGATTAAGGAGAAAGTAGTGAAAAAGCATTAGACTATCTTACAATTTATGTTTGGAATGATAAAAAATTGAGATACAGTTTAAAGAAGATAACTGTACTGCAAATGTAAAAATTAATATGAGTAGAGGAACACTTTAACAAAGAGAATGGTCTAGATCTTTTCCAAACTGACAAAATTTTTACCGGTGTCTTGAAGTCTTATGTCAACATTCAGTAAGGTATTATATTTATTCTCTTTTTAATGCTAAATCAAATGAATAAGAACGTTTCTAAAGACTGAAGAAGACATTGTAAAAGGCAGTAAGGTACAGTAAGTTAATTTCCAGTTTTCAAGAAATAAAATATGTCTCCTCTGGTAGAAATGTTGGGTTTTTCATTATTCTGTTAACTTGCTTAAACACTTTAAGGATGAGATACCTGAGACTACTTATCTCTTTTAAAATGCTGACTTGAAAATAGTGTATGCTTAGAAGGGATAAGCGTGCATATTAGAATGCTCGCGCTTGGAAATAAACATGTGTAAGTGTCACTCTCTGGAGAATTTTTTAGCAGGAAGCACAGTCTTACTAAAAAGAAATTTTTTCAGAAACAGATTTTATTTTTTTTGTCAGTAATCTTTCAGTCAGGAGTTTCTAGGGAAGTGTTTATACATTTATACATCTGTAAATGTTTGATTAGTGTTGAATCAAACACACATTACGTTGATAATATTTTATGGTCAGTTGTTCTCTGGAACTATTAACACTGTACACAGAATGAGCTCTTAATAGTTTTGCTTTATTGATGTGTAATTACCATCTTCTTAACTGAGGACAATGAAACTACTAGAAGCCAAAATGCATGATATAAAAGGCATTTCTGATTGTGGTTAACAATGAGAACCCTTGTCTGTGGTTTGTTTTCCCGGATATTGTTAGATGATGTGCAGTGGTTTTCCATACAGATAAAGCAATCATAGAGTCATAAGGATTTTGTAGAATTCTATTTTTTCATAGAATCGTAAGGGAACCATAAGGATGATAGAGTCCAACTTCCTGCTCCTTGCAGGTCTACCTAAAACTAAATCATGTCGCTAAGAGGGTCGTCCAGACTCTTCACTAGGCTTGGTGCCATGACCACTTTCCTGGGGAGCTTGTTCCAGTGACAGACCACGCTCTCAGTGAAGAACCATTCCCTAATGTCCAATCTGAACTTCCCGTGATGCAGCTTCATTCCATTTCTTCGTGTCCTGTTGCTGGTCACCAGAGAGAGGAGATCAGCACCCCCCTTCTGCTGCCTCCCTTGAGCAAGTTGTAGGTTCCAGTGAGGTCACCCCTCAGCCTTCTCCAAGCTGAACAAATCAAGTGACCTCAGCTGCTCCTTGTAAGTCTTGCCCTTGAGACCTTTTACCATCTTGGTTGCCCTCCTCTGACACACTGTAATAGTTTGATGTTCTTCTGTTGAGGTGCCCAGAACTTCACACAGTACTCAAGGTCAGGCTGTACCAGTGCAGTGTAGAGTGGGACAATCACCTCCCTCGACCAGCTACCTGTGCTGTTCTTGATGTGTCTCAGGACATGGTCAGCCCTTTTGGCTGCCAGGGCACACTGTTGACTCACACTCAGCTTGCCATCAACCCAAACCAAAGTGGGGCTGCTCTCCAGCCTCTTGTCCCCCAGTGAAAAGGTCAGTGAATTTTCAATTCAACCTCTGAGTTGAAGTGTACTGCTTCTATTGTGTTCTTTTTATTAATATCATGAGCTTGGGATAATGAAGTAGATACTGTATAATTGAAACTTTTGTATGTACAAGTTTGAAAACTTTTTAGAAAGTTTCTCTTAACAGCTTCTAGCTTTAAACACAGCCGGAATGATTTACTTTCCCTCCATAACCTTGAGTTATTGTTGTTGGGGGTTTTGTGTTGTTTTTAGGCGTGGTATTAGTAGCTCATTTTCAGATGTTCTTGTAGAATTGCTTGGGTTGAATAGTTTTGAATGGTTTTAATTCAACTTTCTAATACTGAGAGGTCATAATGGTGGTAGTTAAACGTGTATTTGTTGCAAATGAGAAAATATGAGAACAGGGTTTCAGGTATTTTCATTTACCTGAAGGACGTGATTTGTGGGATGAAGAATGGGCTTGTTGGCAGAGTACTGAGAGAATTGAGTGTGCTGCTTCCTATTCCTGCTGGTGATCCATATTTCTTCTTGACCTGGGGCAAATTGCATAAGCCTTTTTTTTGAGATGTGTTTAGTGCAATTCTACCCTTCGTGTGTCCAGTGAACACATTTACGCTTAGAAAACTACCAGAAATTGATGCTCATCATTCTGAAACTAGGCCTGTTTAAGGTCCCAGCTGGATTATCTTCAAGTATAATTCTTTAATGAATTTTCCTTATGGTGAGGTAATGTCTAAACTATAAATGTGCATCACAGGAATGCAGGGATGATAAATTCATTAGGATTTAGGAGGTATTTGGACTTTGTTATGAGAAGCACTGTATAAATTCTAAATAAATGTGAGCAGCCTCTTTTATGACTGTATGTCTGTGTAGATCTATCACCAGTAGGATTGCTGGTGGAAAAAGAAAAATATATGAGGGGAAGCAGAGCCATCCTTTAAATCATTTTAAGATTATAAATGGATATTGTGCATAATAAAATGGCTTTTAATAAGGAAAAAATATTACTAAAGCATATCCTTCTATCGCTCTTTTTCTTGTCTGCAAAATTATTTTGAACCAGTGCTCCCGTTAGGGGAGGGAATAAAGATATTTACAAAATCACCTGAAGCTCCACTTCTGAGAGAAAAATTGAGTCCACATCATTTGTGACAGCATTATGTTCTTTTATAGGAAGGGAGTTCAGCTATTTGCATCTTAAAGGAATTGCTTTCTATTGCTAGACACTAATATTTTACTGTGTATGCTATATAACTATTTTTTTTATTTCGTAGTCTGATAAGGGACGTAAGAAAATTCATGTATAAACAATATTCTTATGTGTTTCTTGGTAGGTTTTTTTTTTTATCCTGTCCCAGAAGTCAGAAAATTTACAGATAATAAACAGGAGTCAAAAAGACTTTAATAAGGTTTTTAAAGCTAGCTACAACATACTGGAAAAGGAAATCACCAACAAGTAGTGAAGTGTGTAGGTCTGCTTTGCAGAAGTAGGGACCGTGATTACTGCTAATGCTAGAAAGCATTTCTAAGTTTTATGGTGTTGTGATTGTTTTCCATCTCTTTGATCTCACTGTTCACGTTTTATTTTACTGGTCTTCAATAAGCAAGCAAGGATACTGTTTTCGTGGGTTTTTTTCTTATAAAATGTTTCTAAGCAAGTCCAAAGTGGATGGTTGTTTTCTGTGTTATGGTATATAATGTCTTGTAAGTTGTCTTTTGAAAGGAAATATTTTTACAATGCATTTCAAAGAAAAAGTTGTTGCAGAGTAACAGTCATTATTGTGCTTTGCACGGGCAGATCTCTGTCTTTATCATTTTGTTGCTTTGACTGTCCCAAGAATATTTCAGTGTTGCTTCAAAGTGACTTACAGCCCAGCTGAGGCCCCTGTTCTTTTTGCTTCTTCTGTTGGTTGGGACAGACAGCCCAGTGTTACAGGGGTACATGGTGATGACACAGTTTAAACTCTCCTCAAAGCAATTAGCAAATAACTATAACCGTAATACTTGTCCAGTGCTATAGTATGGAATACAGAACTCCCATGATCCCTTCAGGGATTGTTTTGAGATCCAACACAACAGTTGTCCAAAAGTCTCCAGCTCTGCAAAGGGTGGAGCATCTGCTTGTTACTGTGTGCTGGCCCTTGGCTTTTGCTCAAAATCCACAAGGTTCCTACTGTATCTAGAGGATTGCCTGTTGTCCTTTGGACCTTGCCGGACTCTGGTAGTTGGCTTTTCCCTTAATCCTCTCCAATTACAAAGGCTGTAATAGTGCTTATTCTGAGTAACTTTTAAAAGTTAGTTTTTCTTGGAAGGCTAAATTGGTTAGGAATACCTAGTTTGTTCAAATACTGTGTTCAGGGAAGAATTTTAAATTTATTGTAAAAGACTAATAGTGCTTACCCTGAAACTTTGATGTCTTGGAACAAGCCCAGTGAATATACACTGTGATGATCAGGGAACCTGGAGCATGTGGCAGACACAGAAAGGCTGAGAGAACATGCTTCATACAACCTTTGTGAAGAAGGCTTGGGGGAATCTGGTTCGTGTCTGTAGCTACCTCATGGGACAATGGAGAGAAGGAGAATCCTGACTTGTCTTGACAGCACACAATGGAAGGCCAAGAGGCTGAATGCAAGTTGGAAGATGGGAAATTCCAGCTTGATTTAGGATGAAACTTTCTGTTGTGGGGAGAGCAGTCAAACACTGGAACAGGAGCCCAGAGAGGCTGTAGCATCTCCATCCTTGGAGACTCTGGATGCAGCCCTGAGTCAGCCTGTTTGACAGAGACTGCTTTGAGCAGGGTATTAGACTAGAGAGCTCCAAAGGTACCCTCAAGCATATCTGTTGATATACACATAAAACCAATTTATGTGATTTTGTTGGCCTGATCCAGTCCATCTTCCTAAAAACCAACCAACCAACCAAAACTACCCCGCAGGTTATCTCCTAGCATGGCGGCCACTGTTCACTGTGCCCTACCTGTAGATAGATATCTTAACTTCTCTAGATTGGGATCCAAGTCAGTAGTCTCTCAGGTGAGTTTGGGTTTCTGGGCTCTTCATCTCCTTCCTGCTTCCTAATTCCTTGTATGCTTTGACCTTTAAGTAAGCAAGGTGGGTAGACTGCAGTGGCAATGCTTATTCAGCTGGCTTGGCTCCACTCCCGTTTCTCCCTTATCTGAGCCAGCGACTTTTTACACTGCATGAGGGTGCTCTTTTATGAACCAAATCCAAGACAGACTGCAGGTCAGGCTTGGATGGATGCATGTATAAAGTCAGTGAGTGTTTCTGCCAGCTTGTTTTGTCTGGCAATACTCTTGGACATTATACGAGGTACCTTACATATGAGTCTTGTGGTTTTTGAACAGTGTTCTGAACAATTTTTTTTAAATTAAGTGGTATATATATGAGACATTTGTGATTGGGTAATTTGAATATTGCTGTGGAGAATTTAGGGCAGCTAAAGTTGATGCTATTAGATTTTTCTTAGAAAACTGGAAGATTTTCCTCTAAAACTAAATGGAAAACAAGTGTACTTAGGTGTTAACTAAAACCTTTAATTTTAACTCTGTCACCTTTGGAACAGTTAAGATTTGTAGAATATTTGAAATGTGTTGAGAAATAATTTTTCTCGTAAACACTATAAACATTTTCTGTGCTTTAAAAAAAGGGAAAATTAAGTATTCATTAATGAGTTCTCTGTTGTAGCTTAACCTATGTTGTGAAGTATTTTCATTGTTTTTTTCTCTGCAATTCAGACATCCTCTAAAAATCTGTTGTTTTCTCACAGTTAAGTAAGGATGGCTTGAATCCATGCGTAGTTCAAAGGACTTTAAAAAAAAATACAGAAATACATGCATTTTCACCCTGAAAGGGAAATTATATTTCTTTTGTCATTTTATATTGATACATAGCTTTAAATAATAGTCTCCAGTGATTTGTGTTGTGTTGTGTTCTTCTGTGTAGCCCATTCCATCAGGAAGAATTCTGTTAGCACTCCCCCAGTTTAGTCTGAGAGGAGTTTATGAACTTTTTCTGTGGTCACTGAACATCGTACCAGGAACTTCATTTGAGTCATCAGATCAGTCCATCGGTCTTGGGAACTTAAGGCAGAGGGTATTGAGCTTATGTTCCTTAATGATGGATGTCACCAGCAGCAGGAGTGAGAGAGCAAGACTGACTGTCACCACAGACTGCCCTAACGCTTGGATAGGCACACAATTGATGCTCATCTTCTCTCCCCTCTCAGTTTTTCTGCAAACATGAAGTGTTTTAAGATCTTACGAAGTTCACAGTGCAGAGTTTCTGGTGCAAGTTCCCCCTCCCTCCCCCCCCATCAACAGTTTTGAGTTGGGGTGGGTTTTTTTGATAGTCATAAGGCTGTTTAATATTCGCATATTCTTTCATCACACTTGATTTGAGCCTTTTTTGATAGAAGTTTTATATAACCTTCAGGATCTTGTGAGTATCCATGTAATTAAAATCCTCACAAGTTTTTTTGACACTTAATTCCACTCACTTTCAGTTTAATTTGCACTCCTTTTCAAAGTGACCACGAAACCTGTATGTGTTCTGAAATATTGCACAATGTGTCTGCTGTCAACAGTCCTGACTCCACATAGCCAGCCATGCAAGATGTGTTGCCATTATCACTTAGGAATGACGTGTTATGGTGAGATAAAAACGCAGTCTAATAAAAACATCTGCTTAATCCTTAGTCCTGGTCAGAATAGCAAAGTAAATATTATAAATTGTAAGAGGAATGGTAATGGTAAGCGGAAAAACATTGTGCCACGTTAATCCATGTTTGGATTTTGGGTTTCCCAAAATTTTGGGTTATAGTAGAACTGCAAAAAGTGCAAAGAAAAGAGACATATATAATCAAAGGTCTGGAGTGGCCACTGTAGAAGAGATTACTCTTTATGCTTTAATCTGGAAGGTGATGTTTGAGGGGGAAGTATGATAGCATATGGTCAGGAGCGGCTCATCCGAGGTGAATAGGAAACAGTATTGTTGTTCACTGTATCTTCTAATATAAGAACTGTGTTAAAAGAACTGAAGAAAATTTGCAGTTGCGATCTTAAAAACTGACAAAAGGTGATACTGCTTCCTGTAGGGTTAAGTTCAGCTGTGCCATAGGGTCCTGGGTTTACTTGAATTGAAAAAAAGAGACTGGACAAGTTAATGGAAGGAAAATCCATTGAGAACTATTATGTTCCAAAGATCTACTTCTGGTCTAAAGTCCTTGGAATGTGAATTCCCAGAGGCTGGGAAAAGTATTCTGTATACCTGACTGTTGACAAGTGCTTTAGATAGATTGTTGGGATAGGTAGACTTTTAGTTTGAACTGAGTCAGGCCCTGCCTGGCATACTGAAAATACATGCATTGGAACCTTTCTGTATTGTAGGCTTTGAGCTATTACTTGTAGAAGTTTGTCTTACCCCTCCTACTTTTGTATGACAAAACCAGCTTGTTTATAATCACTTAAACAGATTGACTTGTTTTCTGAAGCAACAGTTATTCCTTTGAGAAATTAGCAAGTTAAAAGTACACAGTATTAGCTTTGAGTTATGAGGTTAATTTTCAGTCTGTGCTGTTTATTTGGTTGGATGCAAATATGTTTGTATTAACGAGTGCACGATTTAAAAATAAACAGTAACTATGAGAATTAAGAAACAAATTTGGGCATAAACTTCTTATTTAAGCACTTTCTTTTA
>JAOXNO010000013.1:46884533-46905578 GCA_028565335.1 Limnodromus scolopaceus | reverse complement strand
ATTTAAAAATAAACAGTAACTATGAGAATTAAGAAACAAATTTGGGCATAAACTTCTTATTTAAGCACTTTCTTTTAGTTTTACGAATTGCAAAAGTTATAGTATTTAATATCAAGCTCTGTTTCAGTCCTTTAACTCCAGCAGAGTTTGCTTGTGTGTGTAGGCGTCTGTATCTCTAATTGTACCTGACTTAAGAAACGTTTTGGGAGATTTCTTGATTAAGGAAGATAGTAATTAAAAAAAAATAAAGTCCGTTCCTATTTTGAAGCTGCATCCTGCTCCATCTCGGTGTGGGTTATTCAGTAGGCATATCCTGAATTTTTATTATCATTTCCTAATGTAAGTTTTATCCTAGTATTTCTAATTAGTATTTACGTTGTCTTGTTTATATGTTAGGAAATAGTTACCCTTACGCACATAGTAGATGCAAAAAGGTATTTTTTACTTACTTTTTTTAGAATACCAAAAGTAATTAGATTCTGTAATTTGGTGTAATGTGTAGGTGTTTTAGTGTGTGTGTGTGCGTTTTACAATAGAGAAATTTGCTGGAAACTGTGGCCAGAAAATGGAATATGTACTCTTCTGACTTTTTATGCTGAAAATTATGTCTGGGGTTTTTTTTCTCATTTTTAGTTGAAGGAGAATTATGGGCAGGTTATAAGACTTTTAAGTATTTTTACATTTTTAATTGAATAATTAATATCTATGATAAAATTATGGGGTTAATGGTGCTGGTATAATATTACTATAATAAAATAATTCTGGAAGCAAGCTGGTATGTTTCAAATAGTATGTAACTCATAAGTAAGTAAAATAATATTTTCTACTTAGAGATGTCATTTATAAAAGGCCAAATATTTATCTAAATTACAATTGGAGATTCAATACTTGTGCGTATAAATACAAAGCTGTCTTGTTATGCCTAAAAATCAGGCAGTACCTAAACTACTCTCCATGTTAATTCATGTTTGTTTATTTTAATGGGAGTTTGATTCATCCAAGGACTCTTGTTTGCATGAAAAACGTTGGAAACTCTTCTGTTTGAATAGAGTTCTTTGAAGGTTTTTCATGCTTTCTATGGCTACTGTGGGATACTTGGACTCCATATGAAATCTGTTTTTTGTCATACTGTATTTCCTTTAGGTTTTTTGGATTTTTTTTTGTTTTTGTTTTTGTTTTCTTTTTGGAAAAAGCAGTGGTGATCATGTTGCTTTTTGTACAGGCAACTAGAAAACACAAAAAAGGCCGGACCAGGTTGTATGTCTAGAAAAAAAATTATCAGAAAGAGTAAGCCTATCTGACATCTACCACATACTTTCTCTACATCCAATCACTTTCAACTCAAGACCTTTCTGAGCTGGCTGTAGTAACTACATGTTTATTATTCACAATGGGCATGTTTTCCATGGTGTATAAACCACTCGAGCTCCTAACCGTGTGGCGAGGCACTGCACAGCCTGGCTTTGCATAGGGTGAAGAAACAGCTCCTTTTGTCTGTTTTGGATATGGGTCCTATCAGCTTAATTGATTCATTCTTGTTTCTGTATTCAAGAAATCAGCAAACAATGGATCTTCACCCACTTATGAAACCATTGATTTTATAATCTCAATATTCCCCCTCAATTTGCTAAAACAGTTTTCTGGGCTACAAAGCCATCATTACTTAAGTATTTTTAAATGGAGGCTGTTCCACACTTTTGATCATTCTTGCTGCTTCCTCAGAATACTTCCCATTTTCATAAACAATGTTACATTTCACGTTGGTTTTCTGACTGCTGTCATTGAGCTGTCATTTATCAGAAACTGTCTTTCCTAACCTGAGATTAATTAGCTCTTATATGAATTTAGGACTTTTTCTCCACCATGTGCATTACTTTATGTACATTAAATTTCAGATGCAGCTTCAGATACAGTCTTTCTCTCTCCAGTTACACAGACTCCCTGCCTGTGAACAAGTTTCAGAGCTCTCAATCTTTAACATAGAACATTTCCACAGGATTTGTATTACATTAAAGCTCTTTTCACTCAGTCATTATAATTGGACAATTTTCACACTTATTAAAGAAAAAATATTTGGGAGGTGGTTAGGGATGGATAAAGGGATAATTGGAGTCCCTTTTAATTAGAGATTTAACTGGTATCATCATCTTCAGAAACCACATTACTTCTGTCACACCCCTTTCCTCCAAATGTTCCTTAGCACTTGCTGCCTTTTGCCTTCGTTTTGAATTTAAATAATACAGCAACAGTAGTTAATCTTCTGGATTGGTAGCTGGTTCTGCTGTGAATTAAATTAAACAAATTAAATTCTTTACCTTCCATCCTCTCCCACTTTTATCAGTAACTGGTAAATCTCACTTCCTGTTCTTTAGGCTTTTTTTCTCATTCTCACAGTCTTGCAGTGCCCACACCTTGAACACATTTAATTTTACTTCATTCTTCTATAACCAGTTTGTAATTTTGTGGTATTCATGTGTATATATACACATATATATAATTATATGAGTGTGTGTATATATATAAATAAACACATGTGACATTATTTATGTTAGAAACGTCCATGTCTTTGTGACCTGGTAAGTGTTCTTCATACTGGATCCTGTGACCGAAAGAAATGTGCCAAGTTCCAGGAGTTACTCATCAGTTGATCATAAGCAGGGGAAGAGGGAAGGGGGGGAGAGCAGCAGCTTTGGGAAGCTGACAGGGCTGCTTTTGCTTGTAACTGCTGCCTGTCTCTGCAGCCTTCCCTCACTCCCACCACGACTTGGCCAGGCACTGCATGGCAGAGCAAGCCAAAGGGCACATGGAGACCTCATGATAAGGAGCAAATCCTGCAAATATGGGAAACTCAGGTGCTGCAGAAAGGGTGTGAGTGACGATTCTTCCAAATGTGAGACGTCACGAGTCTGGTACCAAATTATGTCCTTGATGAGTTAGAACTTATGGGGAGAAATCCTGATCTTGCCATAACTTGTGGGAGTTTTATGAGAAATTTTAGGTAGAGTATATAGAAACAAACCACCATCAATAAAAATGTTCACCCAATGTGATTAATTTCTATATTTAAATATTTATTTTTGCTGTAGAAGCAATATTAAAGCAAAATCTCATTCCTCCCAAAGTTTGTGTTTGTCAGGCTGATTAAGACTAGTCTTCCAATTTACTGTTTCTGCAAATGCAAATATCAAGACAGAGAAAGCTTTTAAGAAAGAAAATGCATCCTGAAGTAAAGCTGAGACACATACTTTTCAGAACAGGAGTTATTGATCTGTGACCAGAATTATACTGTGACTCTGTTCAGTCAAATGACTGAGGAATATCTCCTGATCTCATCTAAATAAATATTGGTGTAGGAATGTGGCTGTTGCTGACTGTACGTTTATTGACCAGCTGCATTCTGATGACTAAGGTAATAAGCTATTGTGTGCTTCACAATAGAGCTTGTAAAAGGATATTGAATGCCCGTGAACAGTTTCTGGCTGGCAGAGGTTCCACATTATGCTTCTGAACTCTGATCATTTATCTAGGAATTTGTCTGGTTTGGCTTCGTTATGTATAATACATTCTTTATGTTAATGTCTTCTTGAAGAGTTCATATTGCAGGATGATAATTAGGTTTTAGAATGTCAGTCTTCCACAAAGCAAAACAATTTAAATCTTAATATTCTGCTTTTGATTTTCTGTTTTTAACTGTAGTCATTTATTCATTGTCTTATACGCTTCTTTCTAAATATATTTTGTTTTATAAAATGTTTTTATAAGCAAACTTAAAAACCATTGCTTTGCTAAAATAGATTTATAATCTAATATACGCAAAAAGATTAAGTCTACCACGATCCAATCTTAGTTAACCCACTGTAATTCTACAATTATAACAGTGGCATCATATCAAAGTGTCAGCTGAGATTTTGGTATTCTGTTTCTCTTAGGTTTGTCTTTCAAGTCCCCTGTTTGAATTACCCGTTTCAGTTTCCATCCCTTGTTTGCTTTGAGCAAGTAGTTCTTTACTGTTCATCTGGGTGCAGGAAGCAAGATTGTGCCATAGAACTGTTTTCTTTCTTTTTCATTCAAGTAATACTTGGTCCCTTTCAAACTTCTGCCTACCACATATAGTAATAACCTCTTCAAACATCATGGTACTGCTTACGGTCGCTGGCAGTTTTCAGTCTGCAGTTTAAGTAGTAGCCAGAAATTATTCCCAATGGCAGATACATAAGCACTGTTTGGTGGGTGACATTACTTTTAATTTTCCATTGCTATGTCATGTGATTTGATATGAAGTTTGGCAATAGATTAGATTGTGTACAAGGGCAAATCAGATTTCTTCGAGTTACCTTACTCAAATGAGTAAAGCATGTACCAAGCAGAAAGTATGCGTGCAGGGGTCAATAGCTCCTTTTACTACTGCAGAGAGCCAAGGATTATTCTGTAAATAGTCCAATTCATTTGTTACTGTATATTGTGAAGTTCCACATTTGCTTGCCCTGTGATAAGTTCTGGAGCAGGATTTAAATTCCTTGCACGTAGCTATCTTTAGGGCTCACATCTGGATGGCACTGCAGGAGCATATTGCTGAAAGCAAACAGACTAGCAGTTCTGATGCTAACAATGGAGTCTGAGAAAACACTGGATGCCTGAATAAGATTCCATTAAAAAAGGGGGAGCGAGAGGGATGTCTAATGCAGTCCATTTAATGCAGAACTCTCCAGAGAGTGAAGTGGGGATTATGCCTGCTGCCCTTCTTATTAAAGACCGGTATAGAAGATGCTTGTTGGGCGAATGGTATCTCCATAACAGACGCTCTATTACTCATGAATACGTTTCTAATTATATCTTAATGATCTCAGCCACAAATAGGAAAACAAAAATCTTTGTCTCCCTGAGTGGTTACCTTAGTGGCTGCAGGATTGGCAAGGTTTAGATTATCCATCTCCTCTCACTAATCCCAGGGGACTTCATTGTGAGAAATGAGACTTGTTTATGACGGTGAATTAAATTGCTGTAAAAGGTTATTTCAACAGACAGTTGGGAAATCATAATAAAATAATTTAGTAAAAATGGGAGCTAGAGTATGCTTAATGAAACATGATTAGATTTAATTTTCTTGCTATTTCAATCATTAAAGGTACATTATCCTTTCTCAGACCTCATTTGGGCTCTTTGCCATGGACCCGCTCTTAGTAAGAGACTGAAACTTGCATGTTCCATTAGGATATGAAAATGGCTAATGATACCATACTCCTCTCCCTGGCTTTTGTAAAATTTCTGTTACCAGCTTTTCAGATATATTTTAGCTGTTTTCCTCTTTCATCCTTTTATTCCCTCTAACATCTATTGTACAGATTTTTCACTATGAATAACTATTCAGGTAGGGTAGTTTGAATGAGACGAAGTAAAATACTAATATAGCTGCCTTAATAACTGTAAAATGGCTTATTATGAGTAATTAAAAAATTAACCCCTTCAGTTATTACTAGGATCCTGTGTTCTAACAAAGTTAATATTTTAATTGGTTCATATAAAACATGTTTCTGTGCTGTCTAAATCCAGTCGCCTGATTATTTGGGGTTTTTTGGTGGTGTTTTTTCTTTATTCTTTCCTTTTACAGTACAGTGACACATTGTGTGACATTGTATATTGGCTAAAATTTCTGTCTGGCCTCTAGTGATAATAAATGTAGTTCTCGGTGATATTTTATGCCTCTCCCAGCACCAGAATGCTACTTTGATCTAAAAGTGTCCAGCTCCTTTTCAGAGTATGAGTTCATATGAGAATAAAACTGCTCTTTGTTGGTAGACAGCTTGGGCAGAGCAGCGGTATCTTCCTGGTAGAAACTGGTCATGTCTCTGTGGTTTTCAGGATTCAAGTGCGGTTTTTTGAGGGAGGAGTTATTTGGGTTATGTCAGTGTTTCATGATATTATTCCAGTTTGATTGTAGGTTTCACTGAGAAAGTCTTCTCATGTTCAGGGTGAAATTTCTGCACAAGGTGGCATGGGAGGCAGAGAAGGAAGGCAGACCTCAGGGTAGCCAGTAGCCTATTAATCAGGAATGCTTTAGGGGAAGGGGCCAAGTGCAGATCTCAAGTTCAGAATCGCCCAGAGGGAACAGCTGGTATTGGGTTTCTGAAGCTCAAAATAAGTGTTTTGACTACTAGGCAAGATATTTTACTAGCATCTCACCATCTCCTGCTGAAGTTGCTTCGGTTTGTATAAATTAAACTTCTGTCATAGCAGATGCTCTGATGATTTGGCCTTTCACTTAAAATTAGGAGAAGCAGAAGAACTTCATCCTCTACAGTTCATACGAGAAAGCAAACCACCATGGAATGCATGTAGTGTGAGAACCTAGGGAGTGTGTTATTGCAGACTGGGAAGTTTTTTTTTTTTTTGAAGTCTTGAACATTTGAGGGAATGGAAAAATCTAGCTCCATTTTGAAACAGTGTAGAGTCTCGAGTCATTCATTTTTCAGTGGTGGTAGAATAGTTTCATTTGAATTTTGTATGTCATAGTTAAAACAATTTATGAGAAAATGCATCTGTATATTTATATTTACACATGTGTATACTTAATGTTGCCTGTCCCCCTTCTAAAGCAATAAACATAAATTCTCATTTAATCATTTAGTATCTGTTTACTACTGAAATGAGCTACATGGGGGGAGGGGGAGAAACCATCGCTCTTTTGATGGTTGAAGGTGCTGTATTTCCAGTGCCTTCAGAGTGCGTCTTCTGTGTTTCCAGAAGGTAACTTCCTTAACAGTCCTGGAAAGCAGGAAGGTTTGAATTGAACCTGTGCTTGGAAGAAAATACTAATTCATGACTGGGATAAATGTCAGAAAATGATAATAAATCATTTGGAGATTACCCTGGAAAAATGTGCAAATTAAAAAGTAGTGGTCAACATTGTTAATAGTAGTAATAATAAAATGCAGTGTAACTTCCTCTGTCTTTGAGAAGGAAATAGGACTTGTTTAAATGATCTTCCTGTTTTGCTGATGTTAGTCACTGATTCTGTCTTTGGTCCATCCGTCAATCTCCTATGAAAATGGAATAAATTATGGGTGAAATCATATTTAGTGGTGAGAGGTATACTTTCTTCTAAGTCATGGCATCTGATACTGCTTTGCAAATGCTTACGAGAAGCAGGCTTGCTGTCCTGCCCTTGTATTCTTGCAGATCTGAGTTAAGACCAGCTTTTAAATCTGAAGTTGTGCCTTGAGAGTGAGATTTTTCAGAAGTGGTGCTCGGTTTGTGCCAGGCGAGCACACACAGAGTGCCTGAGGGAGTACCAGTGGGGTACCAGCTGACTCTGCGGTGCTGAATGTATCTGTACCATGAATTTTTCAAACTCTCTATTGCCTGGCACTACTGAGGTTGCAACCATGGGAGCAAGAGTCAGACAATTCCAAGGTTCGTTGTGCTATACTTTTTTTATACAGTTAGTGAAGTAATTTCTGTTTTCTCTTTTTTCTTCCTAGTTTAATATTCTGGGTGACGAGAACTGTTTGTGCTTTATGTGTGTGCCTCTTATTTAATAGCAGCCGCTATGCGAAAGTAGTCACTCCAGTGACTAAATCATCAAATGATTTGGGGTGGAAGGGATCTTAAAGATCGTCTCCTTTCAAGCTCCCTACACTGGTCAGGGACATCTTTCACTGGATCAGATCGCTCAAACCCTGTCCAACCTGAGCTAGAACGCTTCTAGGGATGGGGCATCGACAGCTTCTCTGGGCAACCTGTCCTAGTGTATCACCACCCAGAGTAAATAATTTCTTCCTTACGTGTAATCTAAATCTACCCTCTTTTAGTTTAGTTACAATCTTAAACTCACAAGAATAGTAAGCTATTAGGACATACAAATTTATTTTATTGTAGACCATATATTGCAAGTATGTTTTGAATTCTTCTTATTCTTTCCATTCTTGTTAGCTGTCATTTCTTTCTACATTTTACTTCCTTCTCATCAGTTCTGTTTCTGCTTTGTGGACTTGCATGACTACAGACCACTGTCAGCTAGGGAAACAGTTGTCTTCTGTTATCAGTGAATTCCAGTGACTGGAGGATATAATTCCTGTGACTGATGTTGCATTCATGCTGCCAGTATTTTATGGACCTAAAATACAGTCATCTGGCTATGAATCCAAACTGCTCCTTCCAAACATTCCCAAATGTGGCTCTTAGTACCAGACGTGTTTCTCTGAGAGCAGTGAGATTTTTGGTGGCTACGAACACTACATTTTTTTAGGTCTGGATTTCCAAAATACTTATTTTTGTGAACTGACAGTAAGAGACATAGCAAATACTTCAAGTCTTATTCAGCTTAAATATTTTCTATCAAATCCACTTTGAAGAGTTTTCATCGTTGTGGCACAGACACAGTTAGGACTAGTATGAATTGTAATCTTGTCTTTAAATTCTGAATCTTTGCCCCATTATCATAGTTCAGTTCTGTTCAGACGATTGATTTTCACTTTCACCCCAGCTGTTTTTATTCTTGGACTCCATATACACAGCTTGGCATAACTAAAAAAAACCACATTCATCCTTGAGTTCTTGAATGGGTGCCAAGATAAGACTGTGATACATGGGGTATGAAAGTGTGTTTGTGTAATATACATACTGTTTATCAGGGAACATTAACTTGAGGTAGAGTTGAGAATAGAGACTATAGACCACTAATTTATAGAAGAAGAAACTTGATAGAGGTAGTTTACGCATAAAACCTATTCCTATATTTCATAGAGATATTGTAATATACCTACAATATTTTTCATTTTCTGGATTTGTAATTATTTAATTAGATTATGGTAAAGGTTTGCTAATGTTCATGATCCTTAATTAAAAAAACCCAAACACATATTTGAGTCTACCATCTATTATACTTTTTTTCAGTGTTCAGTTGTCTGGACACAATAGTGCTAAAATGGAGGAGAGACCCAATTCTGTAACCTTCTGCAATGTCAGAAGGAAGGAAGGAGACTGGTGATTTGAAATGGAGCTGTTATAATTTAAGTGTTGGGCCAATCATGGATTGTCTTGTCTTGACCAGGAATATTAAGCAAAGAAAAGTCATGTCAAATAAAATCTCCCTATAATATTTCTTTAGAGTATATACAAATTTCACTTTTAAGCAAACAACTTCAGTGTTGAGAGTTAATGAGTTATTTAACAATTTTTTATTTATACTTAATAAACACAGTGTTTTGCTAGATAGAGTTTTCACTTGGCAGCAATTAGTTCATAATTTCTCTTACCTTGTTTGCCTAGTTTCATACTAGGAATATAGTTTTCTTAGAGCATAATTGCTTGTCTGTCTAAGCCCAGGATGGGAACATGAGAGAGACACACTCTGTCTCATGGGATAATAACGCTGGCTGTATCACTCTTCAGCCCTTCTGCCACTCTGTTCATTGAGGAATATTGTTCCTGCTCCCCTGTATCCTGCCTTGTGGCTTGGTGCCTTGGTATAAACTGACAGCAGATGTAGTTTACTGCTGTAGGAATAACTTGAGAGGGGAAAGGCTGGGAGATGAATTTACTAGGGCATCCATACACAATAGTATGTATACTTTGAGCTAAGTGTTGATTGATGATACGGTGTGTTTGTTGAGTATGTTTGTTTTCTAAATGCATGTCCCTGGGAAAATGCAAAACCTCTATAAACAGGTATCCAACATTGAGATTAACAGGCAGCTTTAAAAAAAATATATTAAAAAAGTGAGAATTTCCTAATGTTTTTCAGACTAGTAATTAAATACTTAGATAATCCCTAAAAAACCCAATAATAGAAAATAAGAAATAATAAAGTTATTTAGAAGATACCAAATGAAATGAGACTAAACCATCTAGTAACAGAAGATTCAGCAGATGCTTCCTTTTGATCTAACAATGCTTCATTGTTTTCAAGTGTAATGTAATTTAAATAAAATAATTACCAATGTTCTCTGTTGCATTTATAGATTCAATAAAGGTGAATGTGTGAAAAAATAATGTATTTTGAACTAAGTAGTGTTTTGGGGGTAGGAGGTATTAAGCAAAGAGTAAAAAACAAATTAAATATGTAAATTCATTTTTCCTGCCACTTTCAACAGCGTGACTGTTGTGGGTTGACGTTGACTGAACACCAAGTGCTTACCAAAGCTGCTCTATCACTCCCCTCCTCAGCTGGACAGGGGGAGAGAAAATATAACAGGCTTGTGTGTCAAGATAAGGACAGGGAGAGATCATTCACCAATTACCATAATGGGCAAACCAGACTCAACTTGGGGAAATTAGTTTAATTTAGGACCAATCAAATCAGAGTAGGATAATGATAAATAAACCTTAATCTTAAAACACCTTCCACCCCCCCCTCCCTTCTTTCCGGGCTTCGCTTCTGATTTTCTCTACCTTCTCCCACCGAGCAGCGCAGAGGGACAGGGAATGGAGGTTGCGGTCAGTTCATCACACGTCGTCTCTGCTGCCTCTTCCTCCTCAGGGGGAGTACTCCTCATACTCTTCCCCTGCTCCAGTGTGGGGTTCCTCCCATGGGAAGCAGTCATCTATGAACTTCTCCAACGTGAGTCCTTCCCATGGGCTGCAGTTCTTCACAAACTGCTCCAGTGTGGGTCCCCCATGGGCTCCCCACGGGGTCACAGCCTCCTTCAGGTGCATCTGCCTGCTTGGGTGTGGGGTCCTCCGCAGGCTGCAGGTAGATCTCTGCTCCACCGTTACCCTCCATGGGCTGCAGGGGGACAGCCTGCCTCACCGTGGTATTCATCATGTGCTGCAGCGGTATCTCTGCTCCAGCACCTAGAGCATCTCCTCCCCCTCCTTCACTGACCTTGGTTTCTACTGGGCTGTTTCTCTCGCATACTCTCACTCCTCTCTCCAGCTGCAATTGCACGGGTTTTTTCCCCTTATTAAATATGTTATCCCAGAGGTGCTGCCTCCATCGCTGATAGACCTGGCCTTGGCCAGCGGCAAGTCCCTCTTGGAGCCAGCTGGCGTTGGCTCTGTTGGACATGGGAGAAGCTTCTAACATCTTTTCACAGAAACCACTCCTGGAGTCCCCCCACTACCAAAACCTTGCCACACAAACCCAATGCAATGAGTTTATCTTCCCTCGGCCCAACTAAATTATGATAGGGAAAAAGCATTCTTTGTTCAGACAAGTGTTTCTTTGTCAGCCAACACTGTTTTCTCCAGCACCACTGAGTTTAAGTCTGTGAGCATGAAGAATAAAACATTCAATTTGAGATAAGGAGAGATAATTAGGACAAATCCTAAAATTAGGATATTTTTCCCATCCTTTGCTACTTTTTCAGATAAGTCTAGTGTTTCCTCAGTTGTGGGTGTTTTGGGGTTTTTTGAGTTCTTGGGGAACATGTCAGGAAAGGTATTTCAATCTGGATCTTGCACACCTCCGTAGGTAGTATAATCACTGAGTCAATCTCAATTTCTGCTTTTAACTACTAATTTAGCAACTAGTTATCTATAGAGAAGGGAGAAGAGACAGAGACTCATTCCTTAACAGTTGATGATTGATTCAGAAATTCATGGTTAAGGACACCAATGTTCAAATCCCTGCACAGCCCAATTCCAGCAGAGACTTGAAACTAGATTTTCAGTGTCCTAGGTGAGGGCCCTAACTTAATATCCTATTCAGTATATGTTTCTCTTTATGATTTTAAGCAGAAATTCCATTATGAGCCCTTCAAACCTTTTCCAGTAAAAAATTTTAATATGATCCTTTGGATAAGTCTAATGAATCTATGTTCTCTAAATTAGAAATGTCACCAGCAAATTCCCCAAACTCATCTAAACTTCTTTCCTTGTAGTGGCAAAGTGTCTTTTACATCAAAGCAAAATCCATTTGGAAAAAAAAAAAAAAAGATGTCAGTTGATTGGTATCTGTCATTCTGAAGTTGTTTAAGAACTAGCTTTTAATTAATGCTGAAAATGTAAGTCTGAGGAGTGAATATTTTGGTATGGAAGTTTCTTGGTGTAATGTTTGATGGCAGTTCCCAAATGAGTTTGCATTTCGAATGCCTCACTGATACTTGAGGCTCTCCAAGGCATTTATAGACCTATGATGCTAAATATGAAGTTAGCGCTGTGATGGCATCAATCACTTCTACAGCTTCATTGCTTCAGAACATGCCAGCATGAATGTTTGCAGGGTGCTGGGATCTTCCTTGGCATGAGAAAGTTGAATTCTCCAGAGTAAAGTATGTATATAGCTTCTTTTCCACACTGTCTCTTCAGTCTTGAGCACTTTTTTTTTTTTTTTGAGGGAGTTTCTGACCATTATTCACGATGAATAGCTTTAATACTCAGGAAGCTAATTGCTTGGATACTTCTTTCTAGCTAATGGGGAAAATTATGTTTTTTATAGGAAATTGTTTCAGAGTGTTCTCCCTGTGAAGGAGCCTGACTCTCCTTGAGAGAGGAGTCTTTCCAGGCTCCCTCTGTTGACAGAAAAGAAGATTTCCCTTGAGAATGAGTTCTTTCCCTGAGGTTTTCAGGAGCCAAAGGAGAACGCCTGAGAGGTTTCACTGATGCCAGAAATTTAGGTGTGATTCTGTAGGAAGAAGAAATGGTATTGCCTTTAGAGTTTTGCTGCTGAGTTGCTTTGTGCTTCATCTGTAATAATGAACATAAGATTGCATGGCTGGTTATTGTTTTCTGTGTTATGCTGCAATAACATCTATCCTGGCTGTCCAAAAATTAGACAGAAAATGGTAAATGAATTTCACTGAATTGGACCATTAGTTTCCTGTCATTGATTTGTTGGTTGGGTTTTTTTGCCCCCCATGATGATTGTTTGATTCACTGAAAATTGACTAAAAAACTTCCATGCCAATAGCTGTGGTTTTTTGATCAGATAAATACAAAGCAGAAGTGAGGACAAAAAGCAATTCTTACTCAAGATTTGGGACTTTGGTTATTTATGCTATAAAAATTGTATGTTAATTTAAAAATTGTATCGATATCCTGGCATCTTTCTCTTTTCATCATGTGTAAAGTAGTATTGGTGACAAGCCTTCATACGTTTTCCCTCTTAATAACCTTGATGATTGTCTACCTCTAATTCGGAAGAGATTTAAGTATTTTTCTCTTTATGGAGTTTATAAATGTCATGCTTGCTGACATAGGACAGTTTTGTAATCCTTAACATGCTACTTAAATTTTCCTTCTTGAATTAGCATGGTTTATTCAAATTCCACAAGTTTGAAATGTGTAGTCATCGTCTTAAAGGAGGAAAAGTAGCAAAACTATTAATAGGTAGTGTTAAAAGTATTGTTTTTGTTCACATGTCCATTCTTTGAAGTTGTATTCTCATGGGATTTGGGAAAAAAATGAGAAGATATGGGACACTGGCCTTATTTATGTTTTCATATTGTAATGTTTGTTCTACAAAATAAGTACTTGTATGATTTTGACACAAGCTGATGTTCTAAAGTAAAAAATTTCAGCTTTTCATTCTACAGAGACAATATTCTTTCAAGGAGCTCTGTTTGTTGTAAATGTCACCTTTCCTCCATATGCCTTGTGAGATTCTGACCATTAACACAGATAAAATTGCATGCTTGTCTCCAAGTTAACAAGGTATTTGGGGAAATGAAAAAGATGTAACAAGTAAGTTCCAGAATAAAAAGAAAGATTGTTAGGTTTCTGAAAATCTGAACTGAGATATGGTAAGAGGATGCACTTGTAAATCGATCTACTTCTGAAAAATGGATGTACTTCTCAAAAAGTCTCTTGTGAAGTTTTGCATCGCCTGCTCTACTGGGTAGGAGAACAGAATCCAAGACTAACACTACTGCTCTCTGTTGGTTGGTACTTGACATCCTCAGTTTTTATCAATGGTATCCTTTCACCTTTGTCAGTCCTTCAAAATTACTACTGTTTCCCTGTCCTCTATTTCCTCTATTGACTTTGCCAAAGCACGTAGTGACTAAGAATACAGATTCTGTCTTTTTTTTTTTTTTTTTTTTTTTAATTCCAACAGTAATTCCTGTGACAGTTGCAATACTACTGAGAAGTAGGATAATTCTGGAAATTAGTTGCCAGATTAGTAGCTCCTCCTTATTGTATAACCATACCCAGAGGAGATATTTGGAAATACTAGCTCTGTTAGAACTGTGCTTTTGAAAAAAGCCTGAATTTTTATTTTATTTTTTTTTCAAGGAGAGTGGCAAGAGACATGGCTGTGCTTAGTTCTGACTTAAATCATCAATGAGAATAGTATTACCTTAATGTTAGAGATCCCTATTTATAAGCTTTCAGTTTATGCATAACTGGTCTTATGTATGAAAAGCCACAAAATGTTAAAAGACCAGATTAACTAACTGTGTACATAGCTGGATTAAATTTGTTTCTCAGTGGGCTTCCTCTTGTGATTGAAGAACAGTGCATATGCTGTTGTGAATGTCCCTTGCAGGCTGCATTTAGTAATACCATTTCATACAGAAGGGCTCTCCAGTAGTGCCCAGAAAAGTTTCTGATCCTCTCTTTCATATATAAAAAGTAATGCAGTATATCAAAACAAGCTAGGTTGAATGCAATATTAAACTGTGCTCTTGTTAGAGGTCCTTCTTAGCATCACTGCTTTGGTTTATTTTATCTCAAATATACCATGCCAAAGAATCTTCATGTGAAAATGCCATCGTTTAGTAAATATAATTTGGATGTGGTTCATTTCTATAATATTTTACTTCCAATAGATTTAGTGTATAAAAAATCAAGCCTCCATCTTGTAACGTCCCCTTATTTACCGAACTTGCATTCATAGGTGATGTGTGAGCTTGAGGAGGAGAGCCTCTTTATAGTGAAAGTTTAATCACTCTGATTATATTGAATGATATTATATACTGTGGTATATATGATGCTCCAGATTTAATTACAGCGTATCTGTAAACATAGCATTTAGTGCATTTTCTTCTTATCACAACTGCTATCTCTTTTGTTATCTAAAATGTAATTAAAATGCTGTAGTTTGCCTGTGCTGTTCTAAGTTCCTATCTACTTAAAGGAAGAGAAATGGCAGCTTTAGCCATAGTATCTTGCCAAGATTCATACTCCCATTTTGCTAATTCACACCCTCTTACCTAACTGGCTTTTAAAAAATACTTCAGCTGATTTCTTTTGTTAACGTACGACCCTTCAAAATTAGAATGAAAAGTTTAATGGCCTAAATACAGTGTAGTCCTATTTGAAAAGCCTGATTTGTCTTCTGTGGTTCCTTTTTTTCATACTAGTATTTCCTTGTTATGCCCTTGGTATTTCATAGCTGTCCTTTTTAAGCACTGAAGCAATTAGTTTTGAGAAGGCTGATTCTTCAGGGTCCAGTGCTTTCCTGCCTTTCATTCGCTGAAGCTGTACATTTTAATGAAGTTGTTTCATCTGTGTTGCCAAACACTAGAATTTTGCTGCTTCAATTCTAATTATCTCTGTTGGCAAATGCTATGTTTTATTAAAGCTGTCAAGTGCACTGTTCATTAAATGTCCACAGTCAGTGGTGCTGTGCACACAAATTAGATCAGCTTTGCTCCTTGATAGATTATGAAGAAGTTAAATATTTTTATATAAACCTCTAAAACCAAGTCTAGCGCAATCAGTGATGACTTAGATAAGTAAAGCATACCTGTAGTGTCTTGAAACCTAGTATCTTCTCAAAAACCATCTATGATACATACATTAAAACTCTAGTGGTACAGCCAAAGATACTGTTTGTAAGATTATTCGTTAAGAGACCATTTTCCTTCCTCAAGATATCTACACTGCATCTTGAATCCTAGTTTATATGTTTAGGGCAAGCTAGGTTTTGTTATGGATGCTTTGATAGAAGTAAAACTATCAGTGCTAGTCTTCACTAGAGGATTGTATAGTGTAATTCTTCATTAAAAGCAAAGATGGCTTCATTTTAATGTTAATAACCTGGTGCATCAAGAGGTCACTATTGTAAGCAACTATCAGCTTCTCCTTTAATTGCATATCTCAAAAGAGAATTTTACTTGAAGATGTTTACTTTAAATATATGGGGCAGTAATAGGATATTGTACTTGCAAAGAAAATATTTGGGCCAGCTCTCATTTTGGCACTTACAGAATTTTTTTGCTTTTATATTGATTTTATGTTGTCAATGGGTGTATCACTATCTTCAATAACACAAATAGGCGTTCTTACTATTTAATGTATTGTTTTCTCTGTTCTTTAGGAGAATTAATAAAATACTATGATGATAGACTACCAGATAAACACATTGTTGATCTTTTGGAAAAAAATGTTTTTCTTACCCTTCAGCTATATGTAGGAAATAACTTCCAATTTATTTTTAGTACCATGGCTTTATGGTATCTCTTTTCTGTATTGGTTACCTTATCTTTTGAAAAATGTAGTGTTTATACTTTCCAATGTTGCTTTTAAATTTATCAGGCTGTATTTTAAAAATTCAGAGGAACAGATAGTTATTGTAGTCTTTATGGAAATCATAAAAGTGCTATGTAAAGTAAATAGAACTTTGGGGCTCTTGAATGCATATTTTTTTAGGGCTTGGTAGGAAAATACAGTACTTCAAAGGCCCTGAGCCACTCTTCCTTGTCTTTTCTTGTTATGATTCAGTTTAAAGTGCTCTAGTACAAGTGGAAAATTCATACAGCCTGAAGTTGAATAGGAAGCTGTGTATGTTTATATATTTCTTTATCGTATTATGCCTTATCATGTATATTTCATGAAAATAATAACATTTAATTTTTACCTTTTGAGTGCAGACACAGAAATTAATGTTCTCAAGGCAACCATGTGAGCTCTCTGCCTGTCAAATCCTTTCCTTCAGTAGTTAAATGTTTAAAGGAAAGCACTTGTTCTTCGCATAGCTTGACCCTTTATACCACTGTAATGGAGGGCTTTCCAAAGTGGTATTGAAGATGCGTTTCTCAGTATCCGAATTTTATCAAACTAGTAAAGAAATAAAAATCAGAGTGTCTCACTTGAGAATTTCGTTCAACCAGTCATGTGATATTTCTAGGCAGGGGTTCAACTAATGTGGTTCATCCTAAATGCAGTGCTGATGACTTAATCCTGCCCAACCCAGAAAGTGGTTTATAAACTAGAGTTATCACTCTAAATGCCATTTATAGGTTGACTTAAAGTGTATTCTTAGAAATAAAATATATTCTTTGTAATTACTGCTGGCTAACAGTTAAGCAGGCTAATTCTGCACCAGCTGTGGTATTTAGATGGTCAATAAGATTATCTGTTGTCTTCAAGCATACATCTGAGACAGAAGTTCATAAATACCTGAGAAAAGAGATGTAGATAAACTGTTCTTGACCACCGGTGCTCATCTCGTAAAAGAACTTTCAAGCAGAGTGTTCCTTTGACTGTATTCAAGGGTTGAAGTAATTTCTGTCGTCTGAAATACTTAACCCAACTTCAGACAAATAGCTTCTGTCTTGTTCAGCTTAATTTTTTCAAAGGCCTACTGTCAGACAGAAGATGGATCAGAATATATGGCATATTCTGTGGCAGTGAAATAGTTGAGTGATATAGGTATATTGAGAGATTTGATGGGAAAGGAAAGCATGGAGGTCACCTAGATGCATGTGAAAAGTCTACAATATGTGAAGTATGACAGTTTTTTCTTAATGTTGTTCTTTTCACTTTGGATATATGTTTTCATTTGGCTTTGAGTCTGAAAAATTCAACAAAATATTTCTTGAACCTTGTTGGGAGATTTGAAGTGTGTTCAGGCTTAAGTTTATATCTAGACACAGATAAGCTTCTCCTATTTTGACTTCTTGGAAGTTACCCAAATTATTACTGTTACTAGCATGAATAAATAAATATTTTGATTTCACTGCCTTATCCAGCCTTTTCAGGTTGCGTGTGCAAGTGTGTTAACTATAACAGAGAAAAATAAATTTGTTTATAAACTGACACCTTCTTCTTACCAGTATAATCTCACAAAATTGTGAAAAATCACTGAAGCAATCATCAAGCATAAGAAGAACATCATAAGTGATGCAATTCAATACAGAAATAAGTCTTTAATGTGCACATGAAATTAATTTTGCACTTATGAAAGTGTACAAGCAAAACCAATAGATTTTGCAACTTACCATGAATTATCAAGCTGAGACGTAAAAGAGTAAAATCAATACCA
This sequence comes from Limnodromus scolopaceus, assembly GCA_028565335.1. Classification (NCBI taxonomy): domain Eukaryota; kingdom Metazoa; phylum Chordata; class Aves; order Charadriiformes; family Scolopacidae; genus Limnodromus; species Limnodromus scolopaceus. The sequence goes on along the minus strand of JAOXNO010000013.1, from coordinate 46,887,430 downwards.
TTAATAAAGAAATACCATACACAGGGAAATGTTCCTGGTTCTGAATTTATAGAGATTAGGTTGATAAAAGCTCTCTGCTATTTCTAAAAGTCCTAAAATTTTAGACCTAACTTGGAACTCTTTCATTTCAAAAGAACATTGAGAGAAGTTTAGAATTGGCTCCTTGAAATTGATAGTCTCTACTAAGATATTTGGCTGGTTTTCCAGTATTTTGAGCTGAACTTTAAGGGATTGAGAGAGTATTGCTTTTGTATTACTACATTTTTTAGAAGGGAATAAATTTCTAACCTTGCAAAAGGAAAACTAGATTATTTTCATTTTGTTTTTTTGTTGTTGTTTTTGCAGGAACACCGAGACAGTATACTTGGGAATACAATGCAAACTGTAATCGCCTTATTGAATAACATGGTTGCTAACAAAAGCACGAACATGATGTTACTCTTTGAAGAAGGTATGTTGTCTTTATCTTCAATTATTCTCCTTACTATGGATGTTTCCCAGTCTGTTGTAATATCTGGCACTGTGTGAAACTGTAGACTTGTGTGTAGTTATGTTCTATAGTGGTTGTTAGATAACGGCATTGTAACTGGTGCTCCTCATCACTTTGTCTACCTCCCTTACTGCTTTCATTATAAATTTAACCTCTGGAAATCTATTCCTCCAAGAATACAGGTCTACACTATTATTTTATTTTTATTTATTTATATTTCATTTAATTTTTCATATATATATGTTTATATATTATTTATATAATTTTTATAATTTATATATTATTTATTATTATTCTATACTATTTGTATAGAATAAATCAAAGACATAGAACTACTGGTGTAGCAGTATATGGCATACTCCAGAAGGAAAAGGAAGAAATTTGCTTAGAGAGGCACTGAAGAGACAAGCTGAGTCTCTTGTGAAGCCAAGAGTTGAGAGGAAACCTTTTCAAGGTCTTTAGGAAAAGACTGGGTGGAGTGTGACAGGGAAACTTCATCAGGCTATAGCTTTTCTTCTAGTATTCACATCAGAGGAGGAACCACATGAGACATAGTACGATTAATGGTTGAAGTATAAACACTGATGGTGACAAGCAAATTTGAAGAATTGGATCTGCCTTAAATATGCAATTAAAAAAAGTAAATCAGAACACATACCAGCTTAAAACTCCATCAAGATTAGTAGTAGTGGTCATGCCCTTGTTTTTGTAATTACCTTAGCAGTAAAAGCACTCACCCAGAAAGTGAGAAGCTGAATTCCTGTTCCTTTTTATTCTGAAGGGTTTGAACAGCCAATGCCATCATTCAGGAGATGAACTGGAAATTGACATTGTAGCTAATAACATTCTCCTCTTCAAACAGACCCGCTCTGAAGTTAGAGGTGTGAGAATAGGGCCACAAGAAAAGAAAGGAAAACATGACTGAAACGGAGAGAGATGGTTCATAGGATTCTGATTCTTTGGTTATTTCTCAGCAAACTGCATATCACACTTAGAACTGCTTGGGGTTTCTTAGGGTTTAGATGCGTGTGCTGCTTTTACTATCTCTGGGCACACCTGCTCTGTGTCAGGCTAGCACTGGCCTGAGCTGCAGCAGGATAACTTATTAAAACTGCACAATGATATGCAAAAAAGTTAGCTCAAGTCCCACAAGTACTGTAACCACGTAATTGGCATGCCTTACTCGAAATAATACACTCTGCCTTTCTGCATAGCAAATTAGATGCAAAACTATTTAACAACATGGCAACACTGCATTCATTCCCTAAGTATCTCCACTTTATTGTCTCACAGAGCAAACTCCCATGTACTTTTTATGCTGCTGGTAGTACATCAGTGCTCTTTCGCTTCTCATCTGCTCCAAAAATAAAATGCAGGTCTTCAATCATGCTACTTTCCAAATTAAGGAAGTGGGATAGAAACATTATTAAAGTCTTTTATCTTTTCCTTGTGCTATGTCACAAATGACTCCGGTAATATTTTCAGACTATTAGTGATTGGATAACACTAACTCACTGAACTTCGGCATCCTGACTAGAAAAAGCAGTACAGCAGCCAAAAATAATTCATCTCCAGTAAAATTTCCCCATCTTCTCTCATCCCTTTTCCCCATTGGCTAATCTTCAGAGTACTGAAAACCTGGATTTTGGCCGGTGCTTTATGGAGTAAGGGTCTAATTGTCGAATAAAGAACTTCTGAAATTTGGTTTGTAAGAATATTATGAAGGTATTGATGTTTTAATTGTAGACTGTAGGTTTTTCTTTATATGAAAAAGGCAGAAAAGGAGGATCCAGGGAACTACAAGCCTTTCAGTATGACCTCGGTGCTGGGGAAAGTTATGGAGCAGATCATCTTGAGTGCCATCACATGGCACGTACAGGATAACCAGGCCATCAGGCCTAATCAGCATGGGTTTATGATAAGCAGGTCCTGCTTGATTAACCTGACCTCCTTCTATGACAAGGTGACCTGCTTAGTGAATGAGGGAAAGACTCTTGATGTTGTCTACCTAGACTTTAGTAAAGCTTTTGACACCATTTTCTCCAGCATTCTCCCGGAGAAGCTGGCTCTTTATGGTTTGGAGGGGCGTACTTTTTGCTGGATTAAAAACTGGCTGGAGGGCTGGGCCCAAAGAGTTGTGGTGAATGGAGCAGCTGGTCACAAGTGGTGTTCCCCAGGGCTCAGTATTGGGGCCAATTCTGTTTAATATCTTAATGATCTGGATGAGGGGATCGAGTGCACCCTCAGTAAGTTTGCAGATAACACCAAGTTGGGTGGGAGTGTTGACCTGCTTGAGGTTAGGAAGACTTTGCAGAAGGATCTGGACAGGCTGGATAGATGGGCCGAGGACAATGGGATGAGGTTCACCAAGGCCAAGTGCCGGGTCCTGCCCTTGGGTCACACCAAC
>JAOXNO010000013.1:46778534-46877884 GCA_028565335.1 Limnodromus scolopaceus | reverse complement strand
TTTTAATACTATTAAGACATGTTTTTCTGACCCAAAATGCCAGTCACTCAGGTGGAAGTGTATAACATCACATGGGTAAACTTAGAAGTCTGGTATCATAAAAGATAAGTGGTAATCATGTCAAAATAGCATTGTAGTAGTGAAGTCTTTGAGGAAAAAATAACCTGTGTCATCCTGTGATTTTCAACAATACAGCCATCTGAAAAGGATGAAAATAGAAACGGTAATTGCTATGAGAAACAGTTATGCCATTCAAGTAGAAGCAAGCCTGTTGTTGTTGAGAGCTGTACCCATAAGGCGCAAAATGTCACAGCACGCTTGCTAAGACTTCAAAGGATAAAATAAGTTAATAAAGGCTCAACGGGTTGTTACAGCTTGTCTTGCTAGTGCTGTATTGCTGTATTGGACTGTCCTCTTCTGTGGCTGGAGTAGGCTTCCTGATGCTATCCCTGTGGCCAGTCAGGCAGCATAGCTAAGAGATCGCGTTTTATCCCCTAATTGATGGAAGAGAAAGGAGTAATAACAATAAAAGTTCAAAATATTTTCATTCATGATTATTTTAGCCTGAGAGGTCCTATGCAGAAATCTGATGATATAACTGATCAGCTTGGTTTAATGGTAGGAGGTTAGTTCGATAAATATAACAATTTCCAAACCAACCATACCAACCATAATAGACATTTTTTATGCCTAATTCCTAGACAAAGCTAAGACTTAAGGTTTTGGCTGAGCAACTACACAGACTGATAATGCACAGAAGCAGAAAACTCATTTGAAAAATGAAATTTTTATGTTAAAATTTAAGCCATTGATTTTGTATCCGAGGATGTAGATATCTGAAGGTTTCCTGATGACAAACTCAGGACTGGGAAAAAGGAAAGAATCTGCAAAGCCTTATGCTCATTTTCACCTTCTTATCCATAAAAAATGATAGCCTTTCCTCCCCTCTAGAGATTGTTGTCTTTGCATTCAAAGTGCTGCTTTTCCTGCACTCTAATTTAAATTAAACATTATCGCTAGACATTATGGTAATACTCCCCTGAAATGCAGCCCAAATCATATAGTAGGACTAGTGGATTTGTTCAGTTTGAGTGAAAATGAATAACTAGGTAAAGTGTAGCTATCATATTAACTTCAAGTTAACTATTGATGACAGATTGTTACAGATAATAAATTAAAATCTAATTATGAGGGTGCTCCTGTGTATCTTGTCAGATGTAATTAGTAAGCTAAAAGATGATATTAGGGGATGAAATTAAAAATCTGACTATATATTTGAAAAGAGGCCCAGTTTGAATACAGTTACTATGCCATAGGTGGTAGGACTTTCATATATTTTCTACTGCAGGTGTTAGAGCAGTCCCAGTATGAAAGCGATGTATCACTGCCGATTTGAGGTAAGTGTAAAGTTGCAAAGGTACAAAGTACTATACACAAAATTGAACGACATCAGTCATTACTCTGTCATAGGGGTAATGGTCTTCTTCAAATGCACTTGTTTGATCCTAATGAAAGGAGTTAATCTTGTCAATTGCTAAAAACAAGCAGCAGTTTTGGCAGGACCAGATCTATGTATTGGACAGATAAATGAAATCTGAGGTTTTTCAGTGGTTTAAAGAATGGTTTGAGGTTTTTGTTTTGTTTTAGATGTTTTCAATAGTTGTCATAGCTCCCAGGCAGACAGATATTTTCCTCTTCTAAGTTATTTTCAGGAAAACTGTGGACTGAACAAATGTGTTCATCTCACAAATAGTCTATTTAAACTGTTTGCAGACATTTAAACTTTAAAATAATTTTCTCTTTAAAGCAGAAAGGATATTATATCATAATGCAGAAACCAAAGTTATTTATGTTTTTAAAGCATTTTGAAAATCCCAATTTGTACACAAATGCAAAGTAGTAGTCTATATTACTGGAAACTTCCTGTGATGTTTGTGTTTTTCCACCTAAATATTATTTTATTTTTCAAATTTCACCTAAAATACAACAGTTATATGTAGTCTTTATAGTTTTATGTTTTCTTTTGCTATTCAGGATCTAATTTTATAATACTGTTTAGCTTAATTTTTCCAAACATTGTTAAGTTATATTAGAACTTTTATATAAGAACTTAATTTCTTTGCCTGAATTTGTTTTCTAGAATAATTGGTCTGGGCATAAGCAGGCTGGAGGAAAAATGTAGGTGCATAGTGGGAGTGCCCAAGGCATGTAAGAAGTGACACACGAAGCACACTCTGAGACGGGATGGTGGAGGCTCCCCGTGTTGGAGCAAGTTGGTAAAGTTACTGGGACCCTGTAGTTCATTAATGTCTAATAAACACCTATGCCTGGCAGAGCAGATGGGGTAGAGAAAAAGGAAAAGGTACTGTCGTGGTTTAACCCTCTCTGGCAACTAGGCACAGCACAGCTGCTCACTTAATCCCCCCAGCTCTGGTAGAATGAGGAGAATATTGGAAGGGTAAAAGTAAGAAAGAAACTCATGGTTTTGAGATGGAACCAGTTTAATAATTAAAAAGAGATAATGATAAGAATTTTAGAAAATTGTAAGGAGAAGAGAAAAAAGCAAACAGAGAGGAAAATAAACCCAAGAAAGACTAGTGATGCAAATGAAAAGAACTGCTCACCACCAACTGAGCAATGCCCAGCTGGTCTGGGAGCAGCAGCCCCCCCTGCTAACCTTCCCTCCAGTTTTATTGCTGAGCGTGACATCACATGGTATGGAATATCTTTTTGTCCAGTTGAGGCCAGCTGTCCCAACTGTGTTCCCTCCCAAATTTTTGTGCATCTCCAACCTACTCACTGGTGGGGCACTGTGAGGAATGGAAAAGGCCTTGACGCTGTGTGAGCGCTGCTCAGGAGTAATTAAAACATTGGTGCGCTAATCAACACTATTTCCGGCACAAATCCAAAACATAGTCCATACATGCTACTATGAAGAAATTTAACTCTATCCTATCCAAAACTAGGACAGGTACTAAAACAGTGCTTGTGTACCAAGTTTCTTTTGCTGTTCTGTTGCACGTCTTCACAGGGCACCCACTTAACAAAAAAAAACCCTGGCTCTCTACATGCTTCTTTTCTGTTCTGTGCTGCCCATATCTCTCTTGCTGTAGTCATATCGATGTTCTTAACTTCTTTTTCGCCTCTGAAGAAATTAGTTGTCCTTGAACACAGCAGAATCCAGATTCTCGGTTAAAGCATCAGATCTGCAGCAGGATCCAGTTCAGCTTTTTGTTTTTGTTTCAAAACTGAGTGGCTTGGGCCAAGATAGCCTAGTAAACCAAACCATTCCATGTGATCTTACGGTGCTTATGGAGAAGTTTCACCAAGAGTCTGAACCAGTCTGTTGCTGTATACACAGGCTCCACTGCTCCCAGCGACAGGTATCTGCACAGAAAATGTACAGGCTGCCATCAAACCGTGTCAGTAGACCCATGTTCATATAGTGTGGGTCCGGCTAAGGTAGGGGAGACATGTATGGAACACAGTATTCAAGCACACAAAGTCTTTTACAGTTCTTGCAGAGCCAGGACTGTCTCTTGATTAAATAAGCTGAGCTGTAGCACCAGCTGTCTTAACTCAGTGAAGTCATTTGAAGCCAAGACAGTTAGGGTCAAGTAACTGTGGTGACAGAAGATGAAGGCTCTGTTGGTCTGGATTGTACTAATGATGAGTATTAAGGCATTTCTGGTACAATCTGAGATGACAGCATGATCACAGTGTGATGGGTTCCAACTCAAAGATCCAGTGTTAAGACTGAAAATCATGGATAGGTCAAAGTAGAACAAGCATCTATGCAAACAAAACGAGACATATGCCTAAGCCACTCTGATAAGAAGGATGATAACATCTGAGGTGAAAAGTCTGTGGTTAGATTTTAGAGATTTAATCAGATGTGGCATTATTGGTGTGGTGAGATGATAGCAAATTAGAGAGTCTGCTGGTCAAAGTTATCCTAACACTTACTCAGAAAACAGTTGACCTAGCTGAGTAGGTTTAAGGCTACAGAATTTAATCTGTTCATAGCTGCAAAACCACGTTTACTGTCGTGTAACATCCTGACCTCTGTTGAAAGCCCTTTGATCATACAAGTGTGAATACACCAGGCCACCTTGGACAGTTGCAATTACTAGTTGTCAGCTTTCATTTCTTTTGGAAACTTAACTGATGAATAATGCAGGCTGTTACAGGAAACTGCAACATAGATTCAGTTTTGTTGTAATAAACAGCAGCAAATTCCACTTAGTGGATACTCTAGCCTTTGCTTTTGTGCTTTGGTCTAGTGGTAACAATTGTAAAAGACTGTCACTTGAAAATCCAAGTATTTGGACTCTGTAAGTTTTCATCCTATGAAAGATTGATGTAAATAGACCAAGAGGAGTGCAAATAAATATTTAATATCTTTTCTTACAAAGCATGACTTTTCAGTAGGGAAACATACAGAGTTTTTATCCTTATTCTTTGCTGAATATATGTGGGAACAGTCAACTGTGTTTTATTTCTAAAATGTAAAACTGTTTGAAAATTTCATAGAATTTTCAGAAGCCAAGGTTCATTGGTCCTTATCACTCTCAGTCCAGGGACTCTTGAAGGCCTAGCTAGAGCAATTAGTGCTGGTAACGTTGTTCAAAGCTGTTGAAGGCTGTCAATTTGTGACAACAGTTTAAGGCTGTATCTGCATTCTGAGGCTGTTCATATCTGGTCTGTACAGGTTTTGTCAAAAAGGCAGCTCTTGAAGTTGGGATGTGGTCTCTCAAGGATTTTGATAGAAGGGAAAGTTGACGCCAAAGCAGAAGCACGTTAAGATATTTGAAGTAGATAAACAGGGTTTAATCTTGTGTGACAGGAAGTCTATTATTAAAATGGCAATCTCTTAGAAGACTTTCTAGTTCTAAATGAAGCCTAGGATAGAAATTCCCCCTGTATTTTATCACATGGTAATTGTTGCAGGCTTGATCTTTCTGAGCAGTAAGTCAAAAGTCTTTATTGAATCTTTACTGACTCTGAATCTTGCTGAATGCAATGAATTCCTAATCTAACAAAAATAACATATTTTAATCTAGTGAAGAACTTTTTATCTAGTTTTTGCCATTGATTTGAGGACTTCATGCAGCCTTTGCTTTTCTAAAAAACATACACTATATATTAATTCACAACATGCAAGCAGAAATTTTTCCATGTACCTGTAAAGTAACAGCCCCTAATATCTCAGGCTAATTTTAGAGGAGATTTTAAAGACTGTTGCCTCCCAGAGAATAAGGTGCCCTGTTAGATATTCTTGTTCCTCATGCAGATGGTTAAAATCTATTGTTTGGAAAATCTCTTAAACATCATTTAACTTCTCTCTGGCAAAACCAAGAGATTTTATTTTAGTTTATGCCTTGTAAAGACTGAAATAGGGTGTATCGGGATCTGACTTGAAGTATAGCATGCTGTAGAATTACTATGCTTTATAAAATGGACTACCATCTCTAATGTATCTCTGACATATGGGGAAAAATATCTAGCTGAAAAGCTACTATAATGTTTAACTTAACAGCTTTATTAATCAATCCAATGTGATTTTTATCTTATTAGTCTTGGGTTGTGGGGTGGTTTGTTTTTTTGTGATGGAAGGTTGTGCTTGCAAATACTGCACAACTGATATATTGAAAGACTGTATCAATAAAAATGCTTAAATCCATATGAGAAGAATGCAAATTAGGTGTCTAATATATGCACAACTGGGAACAGAAATATTTTAAATGTATACTCCATGAAGTCACTGTGTTACCTTCATCTCCATCCCTCCCTCGGTCTTCCAGCTAGAAGGGTCATTTGAGTGTGTGAGTCTGCTTCAAGCAAACTCAGGTGGGTTAAAGCAGGCTGCCCATTTGAGCAGTTTAAAGCAGACTAGCATGGCTTGTCAGGGGAGATTAGGGAGCATCCTCTCTCTGTCTCACGCACGCAAGCTAACACACAATTGTAGGGGTAATAACCTCCAACAATTGATCGCTAGCAAACAGCTGGGAAGAACTAGTGTTTGCCATCAACAAAGCTGTTTACAAAATGAATGTCTGTCAGACAGCATTGTACTCTACTGTATTGTCAGTTACCTCTTGGGATGATAGCACTCGATTTTACATGCATCAAGGGCCTTATGCTCCCCAACTAACAAAAAAGCAGCCTATTTGTAATGTACATAACATATGCATTAGTGGCAGAACTGGCAGCAAATCTTACGACTCTGCTGGGTACTAAATTTCATCTCTGGAGACCAAGGGTTTAATTTGAATAAATAATTTAAAATTAAATGTTTCTTTTCTGTCCAGTACCACAAGCTGCCAGATATGAGCATTTAAAGTTTGTGCGTGTATCTTCAGTGGATCCTACCTTTCTGTTATGTTTTTCATGTATCTTTTTTTGTAGTAAATGTCCAATTATTCTCAGATACTTACAGAACATAAGAAGCAGATAACATTTCTTGAGACTGTGGTGCCAACAGCACGGTATCCAAACAAATCAAACCTGACTGCTGAAATGAGACACTATTAATGCATTATCAACACTTGAATAGATCCTCTGAACATCATTACAGTCCATAGTTATGTAGTATTCTGTCATATAAATTTTGGATTCTTTTTTTTCTAATAGAACAAGAAAGCATTTGGATGTTCTTATAATTATTTTCAGAAGAAGGTTACCTTTTGATCCTTCATTCTATCCTTGTTGAACAAGCTTGTGTTCATGTTCAGTAAGCTGTACTTTTAGGAGTGAGGACTATCTCAGTAAATCTTGTCTAGAGCAAAGTCCCCTGCATTAAAAACTTTTATGCTATGTACCCGTGTGTGCTGTGAACTTAGTTTCAAACACCCTGAATATCTTTTCTGAATTAATTATTGTATGGTTGAGTCAATCGGAGACAAAGACTTGAATTCAGTTGAAATTTTGTTACAGAAACCTTAATGAGATTCTAAGATGGGAAACCCCTTTTTTTTTTTTTTTTTCCATTTTCAAAAGCAGCAGCAAATCAGGAGCTCCCAAGGGACCAGTGTTTATACTTTCAGAAATACTCCTCTTCTGTATATGTCATTCTAACCACATCTTTTCATACAGAACAACCACAGTCTTGCCTAGTTGGTATAACTTGATATATTTTACTATTTTTGTATTGAGCAGTCAACAGTGTATGATTTTATTATTCCTAAATTGTTGCAAGTTGGTTTTTTTACTATCTTTTATTACACACAGATACTTTTTTTTTAATGAGAGAATCCACTTGGTTTTCTATCTTTTAGTTGGCTGTTCTAAACACCTGGTCTTAATCACCTACAAGTTTCTTCCATAAATTAAATTTTAGGAGAAAGTAAATTTCTGTGTTGGCAGGATTCTCTTTGGCTGAGAAGAGTTTGACGTGGTTCCCAGGGGAGTCATCAGTTCTGCGCTTTCTTCACAAGTGAAAGATGCCACCTATAAACTGCCTTCTAACAGTAACTGCTAAGCATTGCTAGTCTTGAAAAAGTGGAGTAGACCTATGTCATGCTTTGTCTGAGTCAAAGCAGTAAAATCTTGCCACGGAGAATGCCAGGTCTGTATTCCTCTCCCGCATCCACACTCAAGATAACAAAGTACTTCCCAGTCTACTTTCAACCTAGTGGTAGTAAAGGTGATAATTGGCTTTTCTTCCCTGATTGTCATAGTCTTTACCACATCCATTTTGATGCATGTTGAGGACAGGACTGGCTGCTCAGGCACCCCTGGTCAGTGCCCCATCTGCCACGTGGGCAGGAAAAGCTGAGCCATGGACTCTTCCCACAAAGGGAAGCTCTGGAGAGCCTTGACCACTGCAGTGTGACAAATACAAATGAGATTTTTATTCCTCAAACTTAGTGATTCTTTATTCAGTCACAAAATGTCCAGTCACTATCCCAGTACTAGGAATAAACTATCCAATATGTGCAAAATTTTCTTCTTTAGATGCTATTTGTTTTTAAGATCAGAATAGAAAATAATTTTCAAGGCATCAGTCACACAATTTATATGTTCAACAGCCCTATCGTTACCTTTCCACTTGATGTGACATTTCACTCGCCAAATCTTGAAATGAGTGACCTAATTTTCTATCCTACGTTATTCTTCACTCAATAATATTATAGTTCTAACACAAATAGTTCTTAAAACACAAACAGTAACAAATAATAAACAAAAATAACAGTAAAAGCAACGACCCTCTTCTAAAAATGCCATTACCCTAAAGACACCGTTTGCTTAATGTTGCCCATTTTCAGTTATTCAAAAGAGTAAACCTTGAGATGCAGGGCTGCGATGCAAAGAATGCAAATTAAACCCCAGATTTATGTAGGTAAATAAGGTTTTATGAAGAGTATTTATGACATGATGGAATGTCTTACGTGCTCAAGTGCTGAGGAGCTAATTTCTGTGCAAAAGAATCTCAGACTACACTCCTGTCTTTCGTCTTAGCAGTATTTTTAAGTTTTTATAATTAACATTAAAAAGATTATGTAATATGTTTTGAAATTAGTCTCGCGGTATCTTTTCTAGTTCCCAATATGGTGCTATTTTGAGTCATTTAAAAAAAAATATTAAAAGATCAAAAAACCCAAGCAGGTCCACTCTGTGAGTAAAAGAAGGAAGAAAAAGTCGAGCGAATATATATTGGGTAATATCCCTGGGGAGTCAGTTGTGTAGGTGTGATACAAATGGGAAAAACAGCTCTCTAGAGAGCAACATGCAGAAAGGAACAAAGAGAAACCTTTTTGCCGGGCTGAGGGTTTTGCTTCTGGCTGCTTGGCTGCGCGGTGGCATTGTTCGGAGGGAGTGCACCTGCTCTAACATTTTCTTCGGCTGGAAGCAGGCAGGTCTGTTGAACGCTCTAATTGCTGGTAGGCATGAAAGGATTGCCTAGAAGATTGCTTCCTAGGCTGTCCTTTGATGTTTCGTATGATTTGGAAGTGAAGATTCCTTTTCCTTTATCCAGCTTGCTAATAGGTGCAAATAAAATACCTCTTCTCGGCTTTCATTCCAGAAGGTATCACGGCACATTCTGTCCGATTAGCTGTATCATGGGCCAAAAGACTCCTTTTATCTTTTCAAAAGATTTGTAAAACACAAGCATAGTCATCACAGTCCACATTCATAAAGCACTATCAGCGATGCTTTCAGTTCATTCCAGGGGTCTCTGGGCAGGAGGAATACTCTGCTGTGAACACTGGGTTTGTCAAATGATATAAAGCTGCGGCTGGCGATTTTGGATGCAATCCTTTTAATACATATTACGAGTTATTATTTAATACATAATTCTGATTGGACTGCAATTAGAACAGGTTCTTTATTTAATTCTAGTTGTGTTAATTTATAAACATGACAATTTTAATACAAAATCCAAGTTTTGCCTTACTTTTCTGCAAAAATTGAGTAGCAGAGAGCTGCTGTGCTGAGGCTTGGTGTTTTGAAGATCCTACTTTTACAAATAAACATAAGGTGTGATTAGTGCACTGTGACATGTTGTAGTAAATCTAAACTGTAAGTAGCTATAAATGATATATGTCATTAATTGTTTGCTGAAATTTGCAAGCTAATAGAGTAACAAAAAACCTAAAAAACTATAAGTTAATTAATAAGTTTTTTTTTTAACTCTTTTAATATGAAATGCCCAGCTGAAAGAAATTATGATGCGGTATGTTAACCCATGTAAACTGTCACTAACACTTTTGTCTTGACTAAGTGGACTGTTACTGACATCCTTAGAAGTACTAGAATACTTAAAAATATGTAGCTGTTTTCAGTAGAACAATCTTCCTTGATTTAATTGAGCTTAGCTCTCGGCTGGGATACAGAATTCAGATTTAGATCTGCAACTCCCAAAGTTCAGAAGTGCATGGAATCTACCTTTTGAATCAGAGCCTATTTTACTTTCTAATGAGCAGTTGAGAATTACTGCATATGAAACTCATGTCTGTTAAATATGTCTCAGGACTATATTTTAGTTTTTAGGGATAAATATTGGTTTAGGCATTATTGGAAGTGAAGAAGCATGTGGCTATTGAATTACTAGTGAAATCCGGCAGAAAATCTTCAATGTATCTTCTGAAACTTAGACATTCATATGCAGTTTTTCTATTACGATTTTCTGAATTATGAATACAGTTTCCTTTTTTTCAGATTTTTTTTTTTTGGAACATCTGTTGTGGGATTCAATTTTTGGAATGCTGAGACGTATCGGCCTTGAACTTCGTAGCTGCCTTTTGAGTAAATTGGTTACAGTGCCAATGGCCAAGGCTGTTAAATTTCTATTGAATTTTGTCATGGTCACTCTAAATTATACCAGCTTCCCAACTTTCCCTTCTGAGAGCAAAGAATGTGTATTTTGCTTGTGGTGTAAGCAAGGAGTATATTTACATGTCTACAATTGTGGCCTCTAATTTTCTTTTTGTTGTGACACACTAAAGTATTTTAAAGAGCATGTCTGGAACTTTATTTACTTGGCAGGAGGTCAGTCTGGTTTATTTTTTAATCTGTGGAACCAAGTGTTTATCAGGTTTCTGTATGAATCATGCAGTGTGTGAGGGAACATTTTGCACCAGTGTTTTATTTTATATGTCTTTATAATAAAGTTTTGATGTATTAAATTTTCCAAAAGTATTTTAAGTCCAAGGAAAGCTTTTTTCCCCTCTGCCAAATTTGCAAATTGAACATGTGTGTCTTTATACGTATAGCTCTGAGCGATCATGTATCTACCTGCATAAAACCCAATAATTCTTATGGTTCTGTTAACTAAGTAAATGTAAGTATTCTAGTGTATTTCAGGTGTTTGGAGGCAGGCTTGCTAATACGCATACCCTTAGGATGTAAATACTTCAAGCGAATAAAATCTAGGTGATTATATTATTCATAGAATCATAGAATGGTTAGAGTTGGAAGGGACCTTAAAGATCATTGAGTTCCAGCCCCCCTGCCATGGGCAGGGACACCTCCCACTAGAGCAAATTCATGTCTTGATGGGTGGGGAGAAGGTTGAGCATTCAGTTCTCCTCCCTGTTCACTGAACAGCAGGAGTGAGGCAGTTGTGAGACTCAGGGTGGTACAGTCAAGTGAATAAACAAGTGGTTCTCTTCAAAGTTGGAAGGAAAAGGATTGCAGATCAGAGTCATGGACCCTCTTGTTACTTTCACTACTAGTCATTCCATGCTTAGTGCTATAAATGCAGAGGGGACTACTGCCTAAAAAAATTCTTGATGATGACCCATACAGTGCCTTCATTTGAAAGTGGCTTTCTCAGCGTTAATGTCCAAGTCACTGTCTTAAGGGTTATGTGTAAGCCATCTAGAAATAATAGGGGTGATTCATTTTGATGTGGCTGTGGGTTTTGTGGTCATATAGAGGGAAAAACAGAGTGTACTTGGACATATCCCTGCAGGCAATTTTGCAGACCTCGCTTTGATAGGGACCAACTCTTACTGGACTGTTTTCTTAGGATTATTCTAATTTAGCCTGGTGAAAAAAGGCACAGAATAACCACAAGTTTTGTATTGGGTAGACATACAATTATGTCTGGTTTTTTTTCTTGGTGGGTATTGGTGACATCACTTAAATGTTGCTGCATGCTACCTCGTTTTTGTATGAAGTGTTCAGAACTGCAGCAGAAACTGTACTTTAAAAAAGAAGGAGGAAATTAAATGTGCAAGATTAGACTGATATAATTTTGAGAGTTTGGTTTATGCAGACAAAAAAAATAGGAAATTCAAAGCTTGGCCTGAGCTGTACTCCATCAATGAAACTGTTGTGAAATAATAATGCTAGTAATCATAGAAAACACAAAAAGATGGGAGATACAAGAAGAGTGCAAGTCTTAATAATACTGACCCATAACTGTATTCTAAATGAATGTTTTTGTATTTAATTTCCTGAGGAAAGTATTAAGGATGATGAATAGAGGAGGAAAATATTTCATGGAAGTTTAGTTAATTGATGGGGCAGATTAGGCAAAAATAGTTCAACACCCCACAGATTTGACTACTCTTAAAAGTGGAATGGTGTAATTACATGTTGTCTTCTACAATGTCTCACTTTAATCTTGTACTGATGTTTGTAAAAATATATGCAATTACTTTTTAAAGGAGAACTTATAAAAGGAGTCTTTTTACTTCAGTAAAATCAGTGAAATACTTTAGTAATTTTTTACAGTCATGGGAACTAGAAGCTAATGTACTAATAAACTACTATGTTACTACATATATACACCTAAGTCACAGTATGACTAATTGCCGGTTTAAAAGGAGATAGTTTACAAACATAACAGTGTTCTTGGGGAGGAACGAAGTATCTTTCATTCCTTATGGAACTCTGAAAGAAAAAGATTAAGATCAAATATAATGAACTTGGTCACTGTATATTTGAAAGTAAGAAAAATTCTGAATTGAATCAGTGTTGTCTTGAAATGGATTATATTTTTTTCTGATATGTGAATTGATTTGTGGGTTAACAAGCTACAGGAGCTGATGTTACTAAATTCCAAAGAAGCTGAAAAACAGCTTCAAGAGAAGATATTTTCAGGAAACTTTTATACCACCAGTCAAATGAATCTTAATAGCATTTATGGTATAGTATTCAGTATTTAATTTATAATGCTCTTCTGAATATATTTTATGTTAAGCATAATTATTAACTGTTAGGCATTATAATTAACTGTTCAATTCTACATTTCTACAATTCTACAATTAAAGCATATAGGGAAGGTTGTAATTGGCAGACCAGATATGAAAGAAAACTTTAGGCGTTGACCTTGATGTGTCATTTTGTAACAGACTGGAGAAATTGCTTTATTTTTGTGACTAGGTGTGTTGTGACACGGGTACCAGCATACTACAGAAAAGTTTAGGATTCAAAGTATGTCTTTATTTAATGAATGTTACATTATTTTCCATGCAGTTAGCAAATTTGATTGTATCACTTTAGCTCTCATTATGAGCTGCTCCAAACAGAAGAGGAGGTAATTATAAAAATGGAGAAAAAGAGGAAATTTAATAAGTATTCATAATGTATGTGAAATTTGTTTTTATGCTAATCTGTTATTTTTAACTGGGCTACCTTCCACATTGTTCTTTTCCTGGTAGTCTGTTAAGCTTTTTTTGTGTCTCACTTTCTATGTAGGACTGGCTCATCACGTCTGTAATCTCCTAATAGAAACTATGGCTCTGTACGTGGAGGCAGATGATAAAAGCAGCACCAAGACAGCAAATGCACTGCTTCTGTCCTTGCTTGACATTTTGCACTGCATACTGATGTATACGGCAAACATTGTGCGCCAGACTTTACAGGTATGGAATTTATTTCCTGGAGTCATCCCCATCTTAAACAACTTTTTAGATAACTTCCTCTTATTGAAAACCAATAAATAATCTACCTGATAACTAATAATGAAATTCCTCCTATTATGATTTTATTGAATTTTTAATTTGGTGGAAAGTGAAGAGCGTGCATTTTCAACTGCATAACACTGTTTTGTGTACTTGTCTAGACTGTCCATACCGGCCTCACTATATGCTGGAAACACAGATTCTAGCTGATTCTTTTATTTCTGTACTCCATAAAAAACTTAATTCAGTGTTTACTCAATTATAGTTCAAGGCATTTTTCTTCCATTCATTTTAAAAGAAAAAGATTACTCCATGCGAAACTGTACCTTTTTTATTATAAATCACAAGCGATTACTGTAGTCGAAAAGCATACATAACCTCTGCATGTGTGCTGAAAAAAGTATTTCCTCTCTTATGCTAATCAATTTGTCTTCAAGTTTGTTTGAACCGCTGCAAATCATGTCATTGGTAGGACTTCCTCCTTCCTAAAAATGGAGCACAAAAAATGCTATGCAAAGAAGTTGGACATAACACTCTTAAAAACAAAACAAGAAAAAGCATTATTTTTTTTTTAGACGTGATGTAAAGCTACCAATATTTGTGTTGTTTTAAAGTGAGCTGCCAAATTTCTAAGTCAACTGGAAGTAACTTTAGTATTTCGGCTGCAAACAACAGCATTTACTCTTCATGTTAGATTTTTGATGTTCTTGGGATTATCAGCTGAAAAACAAAGCCTGTTAGGTCCAATGTATCCAGAGGACAGAGATTCAAGGTTGCAGCCAGGTTGTATTGAATTTCGGGATATGGCTTCTTTATTCTGAAAATGTCTTCCTCTGTATTTTGTTTGGGGTTTTTTTCTGTTCCTGTTGTTTTGTTTGTTTGTTTTAAAGAAGGTTTAACGTATGAAGTGGCTGTTGAAAAATTGAGCTTTTTTTTTTCTCTACACACATTTACATCATCAGTTGTGTTATCAACCAGATATTTCACTTAATTTAGAACTGGTGGTACAGTACCTTGTCTTTTTCGAGTCCTTTAATAGCAGGTTCTGTAATGCATTTCAGATTTTGTAAACTAATTGCTGATTGTCATGTTGGCAGCATTCCATGTAATCATGGAGAGCTAAATTCTCTACTTATGCTCCATGCAAGAGTGGTCAGGCCAATTATGCTGCAAGACACATATGAAGAGAGGGGGGATCTTGCACAGGGATTGGTAATATTAGTGAAACAGATGATTTTTATTTAGATATAAAATTAAATCTCTACATTCAAAGCCAAATTAGAATCATAGAATGGTTAGAGTTGGAAGGGACCTTAAAGGTCCTTGAGTTCCAACCCCCCTGCCATGAGACGATGAGACCAGGGATGTAGCATCCACAGCTTCTCTGAGCAACCTGTTCCAATGTCTCACCACCCTCACAGTAAAGAATTTCTTTCTAGTATCTAATCTAAATTTAAAACCATTACCCCTCGTCCTATCACTACATTTCCTGGTAAATGGGGGCTTTACATTAACCCATCAACTTGATTGATGCACTAAAACTCCAGCTTCAGTTTTGTCCCTTCTCTAGTCAAAGTAATCTGCTTTGCTCTGGAAGGCTAATGCGTAAAAAGAGGCAGCTGGAAAACTGAGTTTTGAAGCATAGCTCTACTCTCTATCCCTATAAAACTAATTTTATGGTGATTTTACCTCCCTTGGCATACTTGTCTTGACAGTACTCATCACATGGCCCCTGTGGGTTCTACAGCTGCCTCAGTACACATGCCCTATTGAATAATGGCCATTAGTTGGTGACTGATATTTACTTTGGATCTGCATAATATTTCACTATCTAACAAATAACAAATATTCTTGGACTGCTTTTATAGGGATCTTCTGAATAAGATACCTTCTAAAACAGAACTTGAAATAGAGACACAAATTTTCTCATATTACCCATTTTTGAGACTGAAGTTAACTTTTACAGATGGCACTACCTCCACTTGAATCCTTTTTGTTTAAGTTTTTTATATATAAAGTGATAACCTTATCCAGTGACATAGGCAAAACATGACACCAGCTTTCCTTTGCATTTCAGTACTTTATGCTGAATGATGCTGATAATTGTACCAGTTTCATTCAAAAGTTTGCTCTCTGTGGGCTGCAGGTGGATATCTGCTCCACTGTTAAACTCCATGGGCTGCAGTTGTCTTCACCATGGGCTGCAGGGGAATCTCTGCTCTGGTGCCTGGAGCTCCTCCTCTCTCTCCTTCTGCACTGACCTTGGTGTCTGCAGAGTTGTTTCTCTCACATATTCTCACTCCCCTCCTCCAGCTTCTGTCTCTTATTAAATATGTTATCCCAGAGTCGCTGCCACGATCGCTGATGTGCTCAGCCTTGGCCAGTGGCAGGTCTGTTTTGGAGCTGGCTGGCATTGGCTTTATTGGACATGGGGGAAGCTTCTAACATCCTCTCACAGAAGCCACCCCTGCAGTCCCCCCTCGCTTCCAAAATCTTGCCATGCAAACCCAATGCACCTTGAGAGAGAGATATATATAAAGTATAATTCCTTCAGTGATATTGATAATTCTTTTTCCAAAGACACTAAATAGACAAAAGTTTAAGAAAGTGGTCAAACATCCCTGATGGAAAATGTCTGTCTTCTCATTCAAGCACTAACCAGGAGAAGCTGTTCTAAATTTTGCTGCAATGAAGGTGGCTTACTTCCCTTTCTTGATTAATATAAATACTCAATTTTTTTTGTCTTCTTTGCACTGTACACTTCTTGGGCTTCAGCGTTCCAAGTCTTTGTGGTGAGTCCCAGTGAGGGATGTACCAATGTGTCTTGTTGTCTGGTGAAATAGCTCTTCAGATCTCTTTTGTTTCAAAATTCTTTCCAGAGAAAGCTATTATCCTTTCAACTCATCAGTATCAAGAGTGGAGCTTCAGCACTAGTGTCTCTTGTCTCAGAGGACTAGCTCCTGTGTTCACTTAACCCAATAAAAATCCTCAGGTATTACACTTGGATGATGGTTTTAGGATTGAGCTTGAAATGAAGCGCAGTGCAAAAGGATTTTTAAATGTGTTTTTTTTAGACAAAATGTTTACTTTTTCCTCTAGCAGCTCAACTGTATAAGGTCATGGTCCAAAGCTGCTGCAAGATAATGAAGTTAAATGAAAAATCTTGCAAGCAGACCTTTCTGGTGTCCTGGGGCAGGGATGGATCATAAATAGCACTGCTTAGGATGGCAGTGTGTTTTGATGAGGCGGGATGGCAATGATCAGAATTACAAGTAGTAACAGATCATATTCCCAGGAGTCAGTACTGGGTCCAGTCTTGTTCAATATATTCATCAACGACCCAGATGAGGGGATAGTGTGCCCTCAGCAAGTTTTCCGATGACATAAAACTGGTAGGGGTGGCTGACACATTAGAAGGCTGTGCCGCCATTCAGTAAGACCTGGAGAGGCTAGAGAGGTGGGCAGTGAGTAACCTGATGAAATTCAACAAGGGCAACTTTAGGGTTTTGCATCTGGGGAGGATAACCCCATGCACCAGTATGGGTTAGGGGTTGACCTGCTGGAAAGCAGCTCTGTGGAGAGAGACCTTGGAGTCCTGTGGACAAGAAGTTAACCATGAGCCAGCAATGTGCCCTGGTGGTCAAGAAGGCCAATGGTCTCCTGGGGTGCATTAAAAAGAGCATGGCCAGGTCGAGGGAGGTCATCCTCCCCTTCTACTCTGCCCTGGTGAGGCCACATCTGGAGTACTGTGTCCAGTTCTGGGCTCCCCAGTTCAAGAAAATCGGGGAACTGCTGGAGAGGGTACAGCAAAGGGCTACGAAGATGATCAGGGGAACAGAGCACCTCTCTTGTGAGGAGAGGCTGAGAGACCTGGGTCTGTTTAGCCTGGAGAAGAGAAGGCTGAGGGGGCACCTCATCAGTGCTTATAAATATCTGAAGGCCAGGTGTCAAAGGGATGGGGTCAGGCTCTTCTCAGTGGTGCCTGGTGACAGGACATGGGGCAATGGACACAAGCTGCAACACAGGAAGTTCCATCTGAAAATGTGGAAAAACTTCTTTACTTTGAGGATGGCAGAGCACTGGAACAAGCTGCCCAGGGAGGGTGTGGAGTCTCCTTCTCTGGAGATATTCCAAACCCACCTGGACGCTTTCCTGTCCAGCCTGCTCTAGGTAGACCTGCTCTGGCAGGGGGTTTGACTAAATGATCTCCAAAGGTCCCTTCCAGCCCCTACAATTCTGTGGTTCTGTGATATCACAGACTTTGGTCACTTAAGGATTTTACTATTCCTATCTAAAAAATAAGTTATTATAATATATTATGAATAGTTCAGGATACAAAGTGAGTCAGAAGGGCAAAAATCAGACATTATTGCTAAGAATCCTAACTTTGTCACTCTGTTTTTCTTCCTTTGAGTTGCACTTAAAATTGTTCCTGATAAAGGAAAAAAAAAGTGGTTGAACCTTAATGTTAAAATACGCATGTCATGTTGAAAGAGAATACAAATACATAAAACATTTATTGCTTTAGAGCTATCTTTTGTGTATATAGTTTATAGCATTTTGCTGAAGAAATGTCACGTAGGTCTGTATATTCAGCCTGTGTAGAATGGGCATGACAGCATGAGTCCCTTTTGCTTTGTGCTTATTGTTACAGACACAGGGAGTGTAGCTGCTCATCGGGAGCACAGGAATACTTAACTAGGAAAAAGTATACAAGTCTTCAAACTTCCGTTCAAACTCCGACCACCTAATGGACCTAATTTGTTTCTCGTAACGGAACAGTCACCAAAGCTGCTTTTTATTTTTTTCTCATCTTATTAAGGCACAGAAATCTGGCACAGGAGGGGACACACAGGCTGCTGAAGACCTTCTGCTTGTCAATAAACCCCTGACGGACCTAATTAGCCTGCTTATTCAACTGGTGAGAATTTGCTTGTTTGTAAGCCTTTTGGAATGTTGCTGAAGTTGGAATTATTCAACTGAATTCAACGTCTTAGAGCTGTTTGCTAGTTTTTCATTGTTTTTGAGCTCCCACCTAGTATGAAGGAAGGACTAACAATTTTAGAGAAATTATTGGACGCAGTGACTTGCAGGCAATAAGTGACATTGGAGTGTGTTTCAGGCATAGAAATGGGACGAGAGACAGGCTGCACATTCTCAGTTGGAATGCATATTTATAGCCAAATTTTAGCCCTTCAGAAGGGCTAGCCCTTTGGACTAGTGATCACTGCATATGGAAAGGATGGTATTCAAATTTTGAAACAAGAAGTACTGCTACCATTAGAAAAGTCAGTAAACTTAAAATTAATTTGCAGTGAGTGATGACTTTTAATATCATTTTCTCGGGTTTGAGCCTTCTGAGTTTTTCTCAAGGGTTTAATTTTATTTTAACATGATCCTGAAGAATTTACAAGTGGGAATGGTCCCTGGTGATCTGCAAACATCTTTGAAGTCTGCCTTTTTAAAGTCAGTCTTTTCCAGGGTTTACTAGATGTCACAGTGCTGCACTGAAATCTTCACAGACTGCTATATTGTGGCCCTGATGCATCCCATCAGCTCAACCCCCATCATGCTGTGCCAGAGATTTGTCTTGGCTCTGTGTGTAATAGCGCATAGTAGAGGAATGCTTCTTGAGCCGGACAGGGGTTTTAGAGGCTGCCTCAGCCTTTTATTCAACATAAAGCCATTAGAATGGTGTGTGAGAAAATTTCCCTGTGGCACATCACACTGTCCTTTCCAGGTTATTTCACTTGGAGGCATTTCAGATTCAGTTCACTTCCAGCCTCGGATATTTTTGTTGGGTTTTGGGGTTTTTTTTCATTTAAATATAGGCTTTCAGATGTATTATGATATGAATACCTGTGACTCTTTTACTATCTTTAGCGCTGTCTGTCATCTTCTATTTTGGGGAAGAGTGTGATTCCTTTTTTATTAATTTTTGACATTATACTTGTTGCTAAGTCCTACTTTGATGGATTTATTTTAACCAGGTATTGGCAAAGGCTTTTTGTAAGTGTTCACTGAATGATCTAAAACACAATGACTAAATTTCAACTATATAATATTTCATCTTTATCAATTCTTTTAATTTATTTTCTATTAATTTTTTAAAATCACTATATATGATAAATCGTAAGACATGAAAAGATGCAAATGTTCCTTTAAAGTGAAACTAGTCATAAATTTAAATGCCATTAACTCTCTAAAGAACAGAAAATTAGAGGCCAGGCTGTACTCAGGCTATACCACCTGGAAGTCTTTTATAAGTTTTTTAATTAAAGGATAGGATAATTGTATAGTTAGCATGTACTGATCAGATGCTGACTTGCCCTTGTATCAGAAGTGTGGCTGCAAAATACCATTAAGTTTTGCTTTGTTCTGTATTTCTACAGATTCTGATACGTTTAAAATGCTTATTTAAAATCTGCTGATTTTAGCATACAGGGAAAGAGTAAAGACCATTGGTGCTTCTGCTTTTGTTTAGGTTTGGTTTTGAATTTTGTTAAAGATTTTGTAAATGTGAGGGATTTTCTCTTGTGTATGTTTTGTTCTTTACATATGTGTGGATTGATTGGATATATGGAAGTTGTTTCAGCTAGGTTTGTTAAATTTTATATCCTTTACCCATTGCTGTATTAGACATTTCCTATTAATGTTGGAAGAGTTTGAACAATGGAGTAATAATTTTAACATTTAGGATCCACATGTTGGAAATGTTTTATGCTCTAATCTCTTTAAATAGGACTAGATTCTTTGTGAAGTCTAGTGGGTCTCTCAAGATGTATATGCCTCCTACCCCTCAAAAGGGTTCAGGAGTGCCTAAGCTTAAGTTCTGTGAAGCTTCCAAGGGTAGTTCTCTGTATTCGTTGAGCTGTGTGTCTACATAACCATTTGTTGCTGTTTTGAGGCATTCAGTTCTTTGTGAACTTTATTTTCTGGAGGTAACAGAGATCTTAAGTTCTGAACTAACCTTCACTTTAAGATACTGAGTTAAAATTATTTTCTCTGGTTTGCTGTTTCTACCTATCTTACCTTATTTATAGTTTCTTAGGTCACTCTGAATAATTGCTTTCCCTCATTGATATGTTTGTCCCTCAAGTACATGATTGTTCCGTGCCCCATTGAATTTTCTATTTATTTATTTTCCTCAAGTTCTACATGTTCATCTCTCTTAATAATCCTTCAAAAATCAATATGAGTTAAACTTGAAAATATCAAAAACTTAGAATCAATTTTTCCCTACTGTAATTGTGATTTAGCCTATCACTTAGGGCATAGCAAAGCAATTGTAGGAAACCTAGATTGCATGTAAATGAAACTTCAGAGTTTTTAAGAACGCGAAACAAGATATAATTGCAAGTTCTGTCATGCAGAAAACACTGCAAATATGGAGAATTCAATGTTTAATCCCATGATCAATCTGACCTTAATTGATCAATAAGAGCAAAATAAATTGAGCATTTAGTCTTCTGCTTGGCAGTTTTGTGTTTAAAAATTAATTACACTTAGCGTTTTTGTTTCTCTGCTTGCTTGCACATAAATGTAATTTGATTATTATACTGAAACTTGCAGCAATTATAGATGATATAAAATACGTCCTACTTTTTGATGTACCACATAATGGAAAAAAAATTATTTGCTTAATCTTAAAATCACTTCAGCGTGGATTTTTGGAAACTTTTTAGAAACTTTTAGAAACCCAGTACCTATAAAAAGGAGTTTCATTTTTCTGTAGATCCTAGATGTAGATCTTCTAATCTTTTCTGTAGCCTACCAGACTGCTGGGAGAGAACTTTTCTTGTCTACTGGTGGTAGGCTTCTTTGCTATAGTATAACTAGCAAAATTTGCAGTTGATTACTGCGCTCTGTATATTCCTGTTGAAAGACAGTAATTACATGTTATCATGTGCAATCATGGAGAGGACAAATATGAAGTCTCAGTGCACGTGGGTGAATGAGATGATCTCCTCTAGGTCCTTTCTGTCTCTGCATTGCACTGGCTCTAAGGCAGTGCCCTAACTTTAGTTTCAAAGCACGTGAAGGTATTTGCCAATGAATAATGAAAATGACTGCAGAAGAATGATAACCCTGTAGGCTGTAGAATTTTATTTCCCATTTCTTAGGAATACATACAGTTCTGTGGTCAGAGTGGAAAGACACATTTATTATACAATGTATTACTGTTACTGTATTTGAAATGTTATCTGAGAATTATATTTGAAGAATTCTCATCTGCAGAGCTATCCTAAAAACAAACAAACAAAAAAACACCAAAAAACCAACACCACCAGAAAAATCAACCAACCAAACAAAAAAACCCACACACAAACAAAAACACACCAGAGGAAATAAGAATATATTGTCACAAGCACAGAATTTCAGAATGGTGATTTAGTTTCTCAGCAATTAGGCTAGATTAAAATAAACTGAAAATATATGGTTTTTAAAAAATATTTTCCCTTAGGTAGGAGGATGACAATTTGGCCCTAAACCAAAATATAATATTTTGGTTTTTTAATTTAAAACTGTGTGTATTTACTAGTAAGAACGGCATAGTAAAGTTAGCAAATTTAATAATGATGTTTTGCTTTTACATTTTGTTTAATGTTTGCAAAATCATCTTCCCTATAGTTCCCAATGGTGCTTCTTTTACTCCATTCTATAATCACATTACTGATCTAATGAACATCTATCTCTTATCGTAATAAACTCTATTTGTGTATAACCTCATTAATGCACTGAAATAGTGTCCCCGACGGGTAATCCAGACAGTTTCATTGTAGCTCTAAAATTAGATGCTGTAGCAACTCCAACGGTGTGAAAACTGCCACTTCAGCTCAAATGATCACACGTTTCTTGCAATGGTTTGCAATTCATGAACATGCTGCAACTAGGTTCGAAATGAAGGCATTTTTTGACAACGGACTGCAGAGATATAGGTGTGCAATAACAAGAAACTTCCTGCTCTTCACCACATTAAAGTTAAAATACACTGAACAGGTTCTATCTAGAAAGGAAGTAGAATTTCATGTTATGAGCCTGTTTACCTGAGGTTATAACATGGCCATAAAAAATAAGTAAAAAATAATACACAGTCTTCATTCCACAAAAGTCTTGTCATGAGGCATTATTTTAAAATTTTGAAATGAAAAATACATCTACAGTTCTGAGTGAGAGAATGGCAAAAATTATGACTTTAGGTGTTCAGTAATTTATTTTAAGGTGTTGGATTTTCTTCAAGCTAGCCCTGAATATTAAGAGCTGCAAGGAGGAGTACTAATGTTTCTACCTTGCTGAAGGGCTGAATCCATAATCCTCTCTAAGACTGATAAAGCAAAAAGAAATGAAAGGCCACTAGAGTTTTTTCATGTAGTTATGAAATATTAAGGGGCAGATATTTTCTTAAGGAGTTAGAACCCTAGTTT
Organism: Limnodromus scolopaceus; assembly: GCA_028565335.1. Classification (NCBI taxonomy): domain Eukaryota; kingdom Metazoa; phylum Chordata; class Aves; order Charadriiformes; family Scolopacidae; genus Limnodromus; species Limnodromus scolopaceus. The sequence continues at coordinate 46,855,104 of JAOXNO010000013.1, read as the reverse complement.
TTCATGGGTTTCTCCTCTGAAAGAACAAAAACTTAAGTAGCTGCTGTTATGAAGAACTATAAATGCATTTCAAAGACTTCAATATAATTCTTCATATCAAATAGAATTGTTATGATTAGAAAAATAGCCAGAACACTGTTCCTGTTGATTGAGGTGAACTGTCCATCTATATTCATTATCTAGCAACATGTCTCTAGCTTTGCTGTTCTGCTTAGACATAAGATACTTTTTAATTGAAAGCTGAATTTTCATTTATTGGTTTTTCTATATTTACAGATATTAATTATATTTTCAGTTACTGCTTTTGTTCACACCAATACATTTCTTCAGATCCTCTACTCTTTGTAGGCATTAATAGAAGTGCTAACACTGACTGGCAGCCATTGTTAAATTTCACGTTACCAAGTTACTGCTTGTGACATCTAAATCACTACTTGTCAGTAGTGAAACAGCAAAATGGAGAGAGTTATAGAGAAAAATGCTGATGCGGACATACTTCAAATATATTGCTGAGAGTTCCTCTTCCACCTTAATTATTGATGGGTTAGAATGTAGACCAATGATTCTCATCCCCTCCAGAATAAATACGGTCTTTCCAATTTCCAGCTTGTTTTCCTATTCATCTAAGACCTATGCTGATATTGTTCTGCCCTGCAATTCTCAGGGATGCCAGCAACTTGCTCCCCAAACTCTAGATACCACTGAAGCTCAGACTCTGGTGAAGGAGAGGGGCAGAAGAGCCTGAAGAACAACAGGCGATGAAGGACTTCATTGGAATTTGTGAATTGAGTAGGATGATGTTGTGGGTAGCAAGTACTGTGAACCCTGGAATGATGCTGGTGGCTAGGTTTGGAGGATGGTCATTGACAGCTTGATATCCTATGAAGAGCAAGCCTATCTGATGCCAAAATGTGTTGGATGGAGAGATTCAGGGTCTTTTTTTCCTCGTGTTGAGGAACAAAGAACAGCAGCAGCAGTGATAAAAGGCCAGGCATGCCAGGAGGAGGAGATAAGCAAAGCCATTGTCCCAAGCCCAGCTCCTCCTCACCTAGGGCAAACTGGTGTGCTGTCTCACTATCTGAGGACTCCTACTGAAGAATGCCTTCCTTAGGATTAACGCTAACAGGCTGGACTTGCTCATTTGCTTCCTTGGACGTCATGTACTCTCCTGGTGTCAGGAAGAACTGCAAAAGACATGGTGCTTTATGTATTTCTTCACACAAGGTTGTTGTAGGGGCAGTCCTCTGCAGAGACTGACACCTTTCTGCTGCTCTGATATTTAGTGAATATCTCAGAAAAAGACCTTGGGAACAGTTTCACTTCCAAATATGGCTGTTGTGATTACTGCTTACACATGGGATTTCGTGCTTATTGAGCTGGGGAACTGGCCTCAACTGCAATACCAGGGCAAGGACATACCTGTCAGATTTTGTTCACTGATCTTTTATTTTTGGTTAGCCCACAAACAACACTTGAAAATTGAATATAGCTCTTGTACTGGGATTTACTTGGGGGAGTGGTTGATACACCTTTCTACACTGATCTAGTAACAAACTGTAAGTTAGAGTGCTGCTTTTAAAAGGGATAAAAGAGATACATCCAAGTAGTTTTATTTTTCCTTCCCTTACCTAACAGCATTTTTTTTTTCAGTGAAGTAAATACAAGTCAATCAAAGCCTGCAATGAGATCAGTGGATTTCTTTTTTTTTTTAACTTGATAAAGATTGAAGATATAAATGGAACTATAAAGCTTGTTACTATTTGTAGCTTTTCCTCCTTTTTAGCCTTGCTACTTATGTTGATTATATTAGGTAATTCTGGACGTTGGAAAGGAAACAATCGAGTAGGTGGCATTTAGATTCGAATGAAGAAAAACCATACAGCAAAACTGTAGAAGAAGTAGCTGCTGTGGTCCTGTCACTTGCATAGCATTAGGTCAAATAGAATGTGATATGTCTCGGGGCTATGTATTGAGAGCTTACATCTTAGTTCAGTATGTTTTAAACAGCCACCTCTATGAAGCTAATGGAAAACAGGATTGCATTTGCATGCAGATCCCTGGAGAATTGCTTCTTGAATATTTAAGGAGTATGTATCTGATGATATGTTCCCAGATTGCTTAGAGTAACTGTATGGGTTTTGCTTAAAATGGAAAAACTCGGGAAGTTCACACTGCAGATTAAATAAGTAATCAGTATTGAAATAGTTGGGCGTATTATATAAATGGTTGGACAGATTTTACAAATTGTTTCCTTTTTATTGTCAGTAAGGATAGTCTGTTAACTGAGCTTTAATCTAGCCTCTTTGTATTTAAATAATATTTTTTGAATTAAAAAACTGAATAGGAGTGATTAGATGCTTTTACGCTTCTATACCTTATTAATTAAGACCACACTGGTATATTTTGTTCAGCTCATAGACTGTAAGGCCAGAAAAGGCTATTGCAATCATTTAGTCTAGGATCTTGCGTAACACAAGACATAGGACTTTCCTAAATTAGCTCCTCATTATAGTAAAGAGTTTTGTTATGGTTTTTTTTAGAAGAAAAAGTTACTATTGTTATAATCTCCATCACTGGCAATTTATATCTCTCTGTTCTAAGGAAGTTATTTCAGTGGTTAATCACTCTTATTAAAGAAAGAAATCAAAGTACTATCTCTCTTCTAACCTGAATTGCTTTAGATAAAGTTTTGAGCCATTGTCTCTTACCAGTCCTTTTTCAGGTAAAGGAGTTAGCCTATTCTCCACCTGTTTTTTCTCACATGTAACCAAAAGAATATGATCAAGTGCCCTTTAACCGTCCCTTTGATAAGCTATAGATGCTGAATTCCTTCAGTCTTTTGCTGTTGTTCTCCAATCTTTTGTCCTCTTGCCTGTTCCCAAGAAACATCTATGATTTTTTTCACTGACTTTCACGTACTGTATGTGCAAAAACTAGGCATTGCATTCCTGTTGTTGTTCCAACAGTGCCAAATACAAGCCTAATTTAATATCTCTACTCGTTATTTCCAGATTATACTTTCAAGAAAGATATAAATCATTTCGATAACAGTCTTATACTACCTGAAGCTCATTTAAAGATGATTATTAGCCATGCCCCCAAATCTTTTCCATAATTTTGTTTCCCAGGAAAGAGTTTTTCCATCCCATTGCTAGGGCCTGCTCCAGTGTCTGCTCTTTGAAAGAGTGTAGAAAGGCTGAAATTCAGGGAAATATTTAAAATCTGCAGAATGTCCATCCTCGTGACAACTTAAAATCCATTAAATAGCTAGATAGCCTGTACTCTACCTCAACCAGAAGCCATAGACTTGATTTAGAAATAATTAAATGAAGTTTTATGGTGTGCATTATGTAGGAGATTAGACATCATGGCTATAATGATGCTTTCTGCTATTACTACTTCTTTTTAAAGCAAAAAATACTGTCTGAAAATAATGGAGTTGGGAGTGACATTTTCAGTACTTTTATGGTGCCACTATAGAAAGGCTATTTGATAGAATCATAGTGGAGATGTTGTTATACTGCTGCTTAAGAACAGATATATTTTAATTATATTTTCATCACTTTATTAAGCTTAGTTTAATGGAATTTTGAGTCATTCAACTAGAAATGATTCTTTCCTGGTACAATGCAAATGTTAAGGCTCTTCCAGATCTGCAGTGATACACAATTTTTCTGAAATTGGAATTTGATTTTTGTTTGTTCTTTTTTTGTTCATTTTTAGCTTCCCAGTGAAGATACTGAAATATTTGAGAGTGCCTCACAGTGCTTATCATTGCTGGTTCAGCTGTATGGAGGGAGCAGTCAGGAGAGTATGTCTCCCGAAAACATGGATAGCTTTGCTGAAGTACTGAAGTCCAAAAAAGATACACGACAACTGAAGCTTTTGTTGAGAATTATAAAGAGACTGGTAAGTCAGCTCCTAAATATTTTAAAAGTCTGTGTATTTCTTTTATATCATTGGATAACTTTTGGCTGTTTTTTTTCCCCCTTGAAGTTAAAAAACAAAAAAGTATAAAAGAATTTTGAAAAGAAAATATATGAAGTTAAACTTCATGTCGTTGAATTTCAGTTAACTTCTCTGGAGAAGATAGCATTCTACACCTCTTACAAAATGATTGTTGGATTTCTGTTATTGCTGTTAGCTGTTCAGCTCTTTAAATAACTCGTTATTTACATATTTGTTTAGTACTTCAGCTTTATGAAGTGTTGGAACAATACCTTCTAAAAGAACTAACCTTGTAGCATTAAATAGCTGCTCAGAAACACAGTGCTTGATTTCACGGTAAATAAAATGACATTTTGTACTTGAAATAGGTTTGTGCGTAGACTGTTGACTCCTCATTCTCGCTGAGTGATAGGGACCACTTCTGCTGAATTCTGGTTATAATGAGAATGCCAATCCATGGGAATCGTGCAGGGGCTTCGTCTGGTGATGTTATTGACAGGAGTTTCAATTCTGTCATGCTCTCACATGGTGGCACAGCAGCAGCATTGTCTCTTTCAAGTAGCTTAGGTGAAAAACCTTCTGTATCTGTAACATTCTCTCAGACAATAGTATGGTTTTTTATCTTAAAGTGTCCTGATATGAAGCTTTGCCTGTGTTGTCACTTTGCGTTGGTTGATTACTTCATCCTTTACTCTCCAAAAGCAGGAGTTTTCAATTAAAAGAGGGTAACTATTCCAGTGTAAGAGGCAGAAGACGCTTGAATTTTGCCAAGTGTGATGCTGGCTGCTAGAGTAAGGCCATAATCAATGGCAGCAGGAATCAGCCTACTTACGGAGTTAAGAGGCAGCAACTGTTTTTGTAAAGCTTTCAGAGATGTTGCTGTCCTCTTTCTCCTGTCTCCTATATTTGCATCACAGGAAAGTAAACACCGTATGTTTCTTCCCGGTTTTGCTCAGTCCTATCTCTCCCTAAACGAAGCATGAAAATATAAAATTTAAATTGAAATTATGTTTAAAATTCATAATTTCTCTCATTCTTGACGTCATCTCAGGTTCACTCTTTTTATTTTCTCATGCTCTTCCTAAAAAGAGAATTCCAGCAAAGATTTTTTTTTTTGAAGACACTTACTATTGATTTTTGCTTGTACTTGTGCTTCTCTCTCTGTGTAGTTGTTGTGCTGTGTAGATCGGGTTTTTGCTTTTCCCCAAAAGCAGTAAGAGAAAAGGGGCAACAAAATGTGAGGGAAGGAAAGAGAAAGAAGGCTGCAATATAATTATCTGGATTATTTGATTTTAGCATAGCTACAGACTTGTTTCCTTTCCCTCCATTTTTAAGACTATGGTTCAAAAGTTGACCTTAGCATGCAGGATGTTTAATGCAGAAACTTCTGTTGATTATCTTAAGAGAACAAAGCTATACTATCACCTTTTGAATCTTGCAAGTTCCTGTACTTTTAGATCCCTCCCTTGAATACCAGTGATACTGGTACTTGTTATTTATAGTATCAGGCATAGATTTTCTGTAATTATTTTAATGAGATCATAGGATTTCTTTTGAAAGCAGGGTTCATAGATAATTTGACAGATTATTTAATAAATCTTACATTATTTCTCTAAACCTTAAAAAGTCCTGTTCAGAGGAGATTATTATCTTGTCAAAATTGTCATAATCATAAAAGACATTGAAATATAATCGCATCCATTTAAGAAGAATTCAGCCCACATCAGCTGTTCATGCTGGATGTTGAAGCCTAGAGCAGTGTTTTTCTTTTTTTTCTTAAAAAAAAATAATCTGAGCAATATTTTAATGGTGGGATCATTAAGTGTACCAATTTCCATCATTGCCAATCCGTGCTTGTACAGAGCATCTTTCCGAGTTATGTGTCACATTAACTTTGTTGTTACAAGCACAGGTATTACTTACGTCAGACAGGAATATGCAAAATAATTCAGTGTGTTTATATAATAGCTGCCTTTATAGCATGTATTTCTGGAAATAAAAAAAAGGCTTAGCAGTATGACTAGTTAATCTTTGTCCAGGTGTTTCATGTGATGCCAGTGAGCCAATGGAGACATGTGTCTCAACTGTAGTGTTCGGTTGAAAACATGTCACAGAATATATTGACATACAAGATGACCTTACCTTGGTGGTTATCAATGCCTATAAATAGTTATAGGGTGGGTGTCAAGAGGATGGGGCCAATATTTTCTCAGTGGTGCCCAGTGACAGGATAAGAGTTAATGGGCAGAAACTTGAACATAAGAAGTTCCACCTAAACATGAGGAGGAACTTCTTCACTTTGAGGGTGGCAGAGCCCTGGAACAGGCTGCCCGGGGAGGTGGTGGAGTCTCCGTCTCTGGAAACATTCAAACCCGCCTGGACACGTTCCTGTGCAACCTGCTCTGGGTGGACCTGCTTTGGCAGGGGGTTGGACTAAATGATCTCCAGAGATCCCTTCCAACTCCGTATCATTCTGTGATTCTGTGATGAAATGAAAACTTATATCTATGTGTTGTTTTAATTTAATAGTATTCATTCATTTTTATCTCCAGTGGTTGGAGGGAGTTTTTTGGACAAAGTTGGAGGTTTGTTTTGAGGTTTTTTTGGTTTTGTTTGTGATTTTTTTAATAGTCATTTTTTGTTGTCAACTTTGACCAGGAAATTGACTGCACGGCAATATAATCCTCTTCCAAAACTTTCTTCACTTTTTTTTTTGCCCTACAATTTTGTTGTATTCATTTATTAAACAGAAATAAAGATTTAGGCTGGGGGGGAGATCTTAGTGCAGACTTATTAATGGAGTCACCATGAACAGCCCTTTTTCTAGGCTTTATTTTGCTGTGAAAAGAAATTATTAGGGGTTAAAACCAGAAAAAAATATGCTTTGAGCTGACTTTTGTAACTGTGTAAGTAAGGATCATTTAAAAGCTTTAAAGAGGCAGCGTTGACTGTCGTCTCTCTGTTTTTTTATTTTATAATCACCTCTTAGCTTTCAAAGCTTTTGGCTCTGTCAGGCCCAGGTTAACCAGCCTTTTTCAAGAATGTTCTTTCACTGACATCAATATAATGGACAGAGACAGAATAAAATTATTGAATCAAAGCAATGGGGTTTGGTGGTTTGGGGTTTTTTCCCCCCTTCAGGCCTTTTACTAAATTTCTTGGTCTGGTTGCTTCATCTTGGGTTAGACAATGCTGCTATTCAGGTAGTGTTCATCTTTTTTAGCAGCATTTGTATAACTGATCAGTGACGTCAGGGGAGTGATCTTTTCCCATTCTTTGATTCTCGGAGCCCCTTCTGCCACCCTTTATGGAAATTGCTATCTTATCACTTCATCTCTTCTGTGAAGATATAGTGAATCTTATTACAGTCCAGTAAATCATCTAGATTAAAGTATTTCTTTGTGAAGTGGAAGAAATTTTCATTTTGGAAGCAAATAGTTCGATTTTTGCCTGCTTTACTGAGAAGTTTTTAATTTCTCTTTTTCCCCAGAGGAAAAAAATCTACCTGCTGTCTCAATTTACCATCTAGTATGCAATGTAAAGGCAAGTGACTGTCACCAGAATTTTTACAGGACTAGCCAATGTATCTCCACTGGACACATAATCACTGTGGGATTACAGCTGGGGACTGAGAAATAAAATGTATCAGCTTTCAGAACAGAAGAAGACTTTTTATTCCATCTAGTAATAAGGAAAAATTCCTCTGGGAAAAAATGAATAAGCATCAGGCTTTAACAGGCAATTCTGCACTCACTGTGGAGAGGGAACTTCTGTTTTGTGACTTTTACCTTCTGTACTTGTCAGAAAGCATAGTTGAATTCTACCTAAATCACACCTTTTTTTTTTCCTGATAATTTTTCTAGAACCTCATTTTCACTAATTTGTATATCTTAGCTGTCAAAAAGTTGTTCATGCCTTATTTGTGAGCATTTGATGACATTTAAGTTGTCATATGCATGTCAGATAACCTGTGGGGGATACACATAAGGATTTCTCAAATTGTATTGGTCTGTGTAGTAAGGATGTTAAGGCTAGAATTACAATACTTGAGTTGTGTGCAAAGGTCTGTAACTTTCATTAATTTCATTATAGGCCTGTTGAACACCAATTTGCTTTCCTTGCCAGTCTGGGCTACAGCTACCTACAGGAAGATTTACTGTTCTGTTTCCAATGAAACAAAGCCTGGGGAACCACTGACACTATGTCTAAAATATCATTCAAGTCATGTGTCCCTAAGTATTTCTGTCGTGTAGATTAGTAACTCTGTCATCCCGAGTTTTATACAGAGATGGCCTGAGTTTGTGTCTTCTGAATTCGAGAGTTGTGTGTTTGTATATTGAAATATATGTATATACTTTTACTGTGATAGTTCCCAGATTAGGTCCTCGTTGTATTAGTCACTGATCATGCATTGTGGGGAAAGATATTTAGAACTTGAAGAGATATACAGTCTGGGTAGCACAAGTGTTGGATTTAGGGTAACCCCTCTCGAAATCAAACATCTTGCTGGGGATTTACTCCTCAGTAGATTCCTGCAAGTACATCTGCAGGGAGCTTCCTTCAAAGAAGGTGAAGCAAAATCCCAAGAGATTTTCAGATAGCATCACTTCTACGGCTTCAGCTCTGAGGATCCAGCACCACAAGGAGGTGCTTGTGCAGCAATTCCCAGCAGAGTCTGCTTTCCCAGAATCTTACAAAGCTGCAGAAAACTGTGCATGTATCTCCTGCCGAGCTCAAATAAGCTCCGTTAGCTGGAGAAATGCATCTTATGCATCTTTCTCCTAACCTGAATCTTTTAAGCGTGCCTTTAATTAATTTCATTAATTACTAAGGTCATCCATAATACTCCATTGCTCTAAGGAATAACATTATAACAGAGGTGTGTGTTAGACTCTGAATACAATCCTCACTTGTGGGTTGCTGACATGTATAGGTGTATTCACTATAAATGCATGTGTTGTTATATATGTTTTCCTTGACTTGCATATCTTTTTAAAACCCGACTGACTCCTTATAAGAAAAGTATCTATTCTTCATTAGTATTAGTCTCTTATTTTCAAGTTGTTACCAAGCTTACACTCCTTCTTTATAGACCATCTTTTGTTGGCTTCAGTCTTAATAGAGTAACATCCTTGGGTAGGATGAAACATTTTGTTCGATGCAAACAACTTAAGATCCAAAAAGAAAAAAACTAATCAGCATTAAGATACATTATGCAAATCATAAACAAGATGGGTTTCTCAAAATGCTTTGAAGCAAATACAGGGGAAGGATAACACCTCTCCACCTTTCCCGCCATGCAGGGAGGCTCCCTCTACACACTCGGACATGCCTTCATTTCAGAGTTTTAATAAAATTGGAGAGAGTCCCCAGAGATGAGAGATGAGGAGGCCTCCAGAGCCTGCTATTGCTTTGCAGCCTTCCGCCATGGCACTTCTGTGCCCTGTGTGGGAATTGCCACAAAGACGGCTGTCCTCCTTCTCCTCCGCTGCTGGGTTTCAATCTAGTCACAAAGAAAGCTTTTAAATATAGCTTTTTGCATGTATTTTGGCTGAAATGCAATCTAATGACATTCCATTTTTTATTAAAAAAAAAGAGTATTTACAGAGTCCCTGATGAATATTAGCAGTCGGCAGGGATGTTTGTGAGTTGCAATTGCTGGGCCAGGGCTTTCCCTTTGCTCAAGAAGCAATATATTTTGTTTACAGTGAACAGTTAAGAAAAGTTGATTTAGATCACTCAGAAGGAGAGTGCAGCTAATCACAATTACTCTTAATAGAATTTAAGCAACAATTAAACGATGATTTAAGTGGAGCTAGTGTAGTGTAATTTAAAGAAATTCAGCATTTGGTGTGCATAGCTCTCTTGCGGCACTGCACCTTTGCTGTATTTTGTGATTCCCTGAGCAGAGAATTGAGGCAATATTGGCTAATTTATCTGAGTAATTTGGATTTTTTAAAAATCTCACTTAAGCTGTATTTTGAACTTTGTGTTCAGTTTATAATGTCCTATGGGCTGTACCAAATTCTCATGACAATGAAATATTGTACTTTCATCATTAAACCCTGTTGGAAGATTTTTTTTTTAAGCTTAGTAAAGCATTTTCAGTAGCGGTAAGAAGGAAGACCTTTAGACAATGATACTCTGATTTTTTTCATAGTCAAAACTTAATAATATCCCAGTTTGTTCTCAGACATTCTACAAGCAATACCTAGTCCTAAAATATGGATTATTTAGTTTATAATTATTTACTTGATATTAAAACATAGCTTTTCAAAAAGCATGTTTTTAAAGTACTGTATGAAAATGTTGCTTGTATGTCTAGCAATACTTGGGATATCCAGATGTGAGATGTATATGCAATATATGATTGGATATATACACATATACCCAGTACATGTATGTATATATGTGTGCATATATATACAAGTATCCAGACACATATCCAATATGTGATTATCATTCGAGATACAAGGCATTCTTTATAGTAGTGTACATGATTAATTTTAACTTGATTAATATGTTCTGTGTATTGAAATACAGAACACAAATTTTCACTGTATAGGTCTGATAAGAATTTTCATTTTTCATCTGAAATAGTTAGACACTGTTGCACCTTAGAGGCATGTGCATGTTTATGACCTGTGTGCCTGGCTTATGTAGCTTGTGAAGGGCTAAATTAATTTACGTTTTGTGTAACTCATGGAGGTGTTTTCAGGATGCTGAAAAGTAGTACATGTTAGCGCTGTCCTTGACTTTCTCTTTTTTTGATATTTGCATTCTATGGTTTTTACTGGAGGAGAGGGAAGAATATTTTGGTATTTAGATTTACACACTTGGTTAGAGCACTGAAAGAATTTTAATAGGCCTTTTCTGTTTCTGATTAGCCTTTCTTTTCATTTACCTCTTTGAATTTTACAATATCCTTCTTTCAGTTGGCCAAAATTCTTAAGCGCAGCATTCTGAAGTTATGTACTGATGAGTTTTCTTTCCAGTGCTTATTCTTCTGTCTTATGAAATTAAACAGAAGAAGTATCCATGGGTAAGTTTCAGTCACTGATGCAGTCCCTGGAATACTTATCTTTCCCTATCCTGTCACTTTTGATCCTCTCCAGAAGTTCTGTGGCTGATACCAGATTGCAGAAAACTTTGCTATTTCTTTGCCCAAAGCACTAGATGGTACAAGAATGCTCTGCTTATTTCTGCTCATAGAAAAGGCAAATATTTAAATCTCAATAAGATTGTCCAGGCTTAAGGAATCACTTATTTCTGGCTGCGTCAGAATCCTCTTCTGCGGTGTGAATTTTGCACTTCTTTGACTACACTTGCTGTAATTCACTTTATGTAGAATAGTGAATCCGTGTGTATGTATAGCCATAAACACAGTGTATTTCCTTTTTGTGTGTGACTTGGGGTATTCTTAACTCAAAGTGTCAAAATATTATTAACAGCTGTGAGAATTAGCATTTTATTTTAATTGGATCTAAGCTGCCATGATTTTTTGTTCAGCTGATCACTGGATTCCACAAGCCTATTCTATTAAAAATACTAGGCTTCATATAACCGGTGGTAAAATCAGAACATTAGGTAGTGGTACATAAAGTCAGATGGTGAGGAATTTATTATACAATTAACTTGCCATTTTGGGGGTTATACAGGAGCTTGTATAGCTTCGAAACTTTTGGTTAAGGAAATATTTACTGGGACTTCTAACTTTTGATGTGATTTAGGTCACCTTTTTGCAGCTGGTGAGTGATATGTCTGGAATATCCATGGCTATTTTAATCTAGAGGTGCTGGGTTTTTTTATACGATCACACCTCTGCAATGACTAATTTGCTGCCAGTGTTTTTACTGTAATTGTGAAGTACTTTCTCCATATCGAAGAGAGCACACTATCCTTCATCTGGTATCTCCACCACATAGACAAACACCTGCTTTGCTAGCAAATCATATATTGAGTTCTCCCACTTCCACCCCAAAAGTTCAAGTAGAGGGCTGTTTTAATGGTTTTCCACAGTTTTTCCCTAGTGTTTGTTTTTTTTGATGCCGACAGCTTTCTAATATGCAGCTGGATGGCTCCTACTTCATTGCTCTCTGCTTTGTCCTAGCAGCTTTATGTTAAGTATTACTCACCTACCCTCATAAGCTACTGTGCTGTTTAACGTTTGCAAAATATTTCATGGTCCTCAGATAAGGAGTAGTAAATATCAACAACATGGATCTACCAACACCAATTGAATGGGATTAAATTATTAAAAGCATTTTCTCAGCTTGAATGTTAATACCAGGTTGTACATATTTCCAGGGTCTGTAGCATTAATGTGTGTGTATGCACAGTAGCTGCTGCTTTTGATATTAACAGGAATTGCATTAGTGCCTGTAGACCAGGACCCGATTGTGGTAAACTCAGTACAAGCACAGTAAAAAGTTGTTTATTGCTCCAAAGAGCAATCCAGCTTGTTTCGTATATTCAAAATAAGCTCAAGGAGTTGTGTGAAAGTGACTCTCCCAAATAGAAAATAATTTGACATGAAGATGACCGTCCTGGATGAAACAGGTCCTTGGTCAGTGTTCAGTTCTGTGTAAGCAGGAATGGGAATTTATCTAGTTACTCCTGATTATTAATACAAAAATACCTTAATTTTATCTCAAATTAAATTTGTTACGGTCACAGGAGTATTTCAAAATCCTTAGTCTTCATCTAATCTTCATGTGAGGCCATTACCAGAAACTAAAAGAGCTTTGAAAGATTGTGGTTGCCCATGTTGAAGATGAGATACAGGTATGCACAGAAAACAGGTTTACTTGACTTTTTACAAACTCACATTGCAAACCCTTCAACAAAACTTCCCTTTCTTATTACATCTATTCTCTTAAACTCAGTTTTTTTGCTGACAAGTTTACTGAGGGTGAAATAGTCCATCACATTTCAGCATGCAAGTAAAATTATAGCTACCATGAAGCAGGAGAAAATCTAATGTAGAAATTAGATTCCCTACTGGAAAGCGGTGGCCCTTCCTTTGACTTCTAAATCACCTAGTACTCGACAGCCAGAGTAAAAGGTCTTGACATTTCCTCTTCGTTAATCCTCAGTGCTCCCTTATTTTCCTTGCCAATGTTTCTATCTATTGATTTTTAAAATATATTTCAAGTTCTGCACTTTAATAGGGCATCTGACAAACATTAGCTGTGTTTCGCTTTGTCTAGATTCTTACCCTCTTCAGTCCTATAAGGCTGGAGCATTGCTGAGAGCTGGAATTCTCAAAAACCTTGTCATGAGCAAATCAGTAACTTACACAGAGCTTGATTTAATAACCAGTGTGTGGATGAGGATAAACGGGGAATATAGCTGGAGTGATTAAAGGGTTAGATTGAAGAGGGAGACAGTCCTTGGCCATCAAGCCATGAGAATGTGGGACTCTGAGGCACATGAGTTAGGCAAAGGAGACACATAGACTGATAGAGCAGTTCACATACGGGTTGTCTGTCAGATGGAAATTATAAGTAAAAATATGACATAGGTACAACAACAGTATGCTGGTCGTGATAATGAGACCATGCAATATGACCATATAAACCAAAAGGAAGGCAGTGTTTAAGGAGTTAGAGATTGTTGGAAAGATCAAAGATGAAAATTATTTTATAAGCATCAGTCAGAACATACATGCAATGAAAGAAAACAAAACAGTTAAAGTTTTTTCCCTGGATATCTCCTGTATCTAATGGTTGGTTGATGTATTCATTAACAATAAGTGCATACTTTCAAAGTTCCCCAACAGAGGGCCCATGCTCACATACTAATCCCTGGCAATGATAACCGTATCTGGGCTTTATGAACATGCTACTGCACAATTTCAGATGAGTTCATGATTCACGTACATGTTCTAAAACAAGGTTATGTTTAAAAATAGCATTTGTGTGCATTGAGATTAGACTTTCAGTAGATTTCTATGGTAAGTGACCCCCCTCCCCAAATTCAAACACTGATTCAATCCAGCATCTTCAGTGATGAAACCTCAACATTTTAAATTATGAAGACTCTGCTAGTTAAACATTTATAAAGTGCCCAGTGCTGTCACTTCTTTAAACTATTAAAACATAATGATTTTATATGAACATCATTATAAATTTATACCAAATTTAATTTGTGATGATGCAGTGTTCTATGGGCTGTGAATTACTGTCCTAAATTTCAGATAGCAGATGCTTTCTCTGGGATGCAGTGCCTAGTTGATGAGTTCATATGATGCAGCATAAGAATATCTCATAATTTTCATACAATCTCTCCTCTGCTAACACAGCTTGCTTTTTTAGACCTTTAAGGAGGCATTTTAGGAACAATGAAGTTTACACGCAATCCTCAGTCCTATCAAAAGCAGCTGATTGCCTAAATCCTTTAATATAAATGAGTACTTCTTCCAGTAGTGTGTAACAGTCATTTAGAAATGGATCAACAGATGCATGTAATTTTATAGTATCAAATAGCTCCAATGATTTAAAATTCATTTTTAAGGAAATATATTGGTGTACTTAATTGCAGCAGGACTGTTGTGGAGCATAACGCCAGTATATCTTGAAACGTCAAAATGGTATGTTCCATAGTGCATAATACTGTACTTTGATCTCATCTTTATGCTGTAAATCCTTGGTAATTGTAATTAATAGACTTATTGCCTATTAAAATTGCATGAGAAGAAGATAATTAATATCCAAATCTGCCCCTACCTGTGCTAAACAAAATGTGTGTATAAAAATCTTCCATGTCTAGATGATGTGAGGTATATATAGGTGACGTGAGGTATGTATACTAAACAATGGGGTCCAGGAGACTAACAGTTTAAACAAATTACATGTTTTGTAAATGCAATGTACTGTTGTCCCCTTCTGTCACTGAAAAAAAAGAAGAAATAATCAAGGCAGAATACCTTGAGCTCATTCTAACCGAATGCTTCCTTTGTGGCTTTTCATGCAAGACACCATTGTTTCCAGGGAAATGCCAGCTCAGGGCTCTCTACCTGTCCCCCAGGCAGAGGTTTTCCCTGTGGTGGGCTTGGGGAGATAAAAAAGCAGAATTTCCCAGGGGAGCCTGGGCTCAGTGCTGCTGGGCCCTGAGTGCCGGAGCAGGAAAGCTCTGCAGAGCTTACTGGTAAAGCAGTATTTAGTCAGCCCTGAAATTTTAACTAAGACCCCTCAGTGAGCAGCTGTATTGCCTATTTTCATTAAAGCAGAAGTCTAGACAAAGCAGATTGGGGTTAAAATTCAAAAACAAATTAATCTTTTAAAATTGGAATAATTCCCATGGCAATGAGTATATTAACGCATCCTCATACTGCTACTTTTCTTCAAAGTACTAACGGTATTTAAATACTGTAAAAGGTTAATTTTTAGCATACTTGATAAAATAACAGGTTTCCGTAAAGCATAAAAGGAATCATTGTTTATAAAGATCAGGGCCCTCTTTTGTCATTTTAAACCATTACTGCAGTTTATGTATTTGCTGTATAAATGGGGGTATATTCACGCAATGGCACGCTATTTATTTTCAAAGTCTATAACTATAAGATGGCTAAGAGTCTAAGAGTAATTTGTGCCCCATATATCAGTCAGATATGTGTGACCCTGACTCTGCTAATATAGCAATATTTCTTTTAGCTTGGCGAGGAAAATTCTTATTCCTGACAAGCAAATTACAGCTGTCATTGAAAGATTTAAATAATATGCCCTCAGGATTACTCGAGTGGACTGTTGCTCCACTGAGGAGCTCTGATGACATCAGAGGGATGCTCATGCAATTTATTCATGTAATTGTAGTTCCAAGATGGAATAGATATTACATTTTGAAGGTGATGTTATTTAATAATGAATGATTTTATAGACTCTTCTAGTCCTGTATCGCCTTTGCCATTATATTTGTTAGGATCCTTTTCTTGACAAGTCTTTTTTATTCTACGTTTCCAGCTCTGCTTATATGGTTTTGATTCTTCTCTCCTGAACGAGATACTCCTGATTTTTCTTGAAACTTACTTTTTTTTTTTTTTTTAAACGAAGCCGAAAGCTTTGTGGGAATTGATGTTGAAATCTGGCGGAGCAAGAATGTTAAAATGCTTACTTTTCATCTTACATTTTGACCACTGCAGGTTTCAACAAGATTCTCTTCCCTTCTTGCAGCTTCATACTTTAATTTTGCATAAGTATTTATGATCTCATGAGTACATAATTACATTAGCATACTGCTGTGTGCTTGTGTGTGTATACCTATTAGGCTTATATACTATTCTGTAATCCTTTAACATTTTCTTATTAAATTATAATTTCTCTTAATTTTTTACTATTTCCATCTACATAATGGCTAAAAGTTTCTAAAATTACTAAAGTTTGAATTACCTTATTTTTCCAAATTTAGTTGCAGAGATTCCAAAGGATAATTAATTTCCTGAAAGTAGTAATTACTTACTCCTGAATATCAGGCCTACAAAAAAAGTTTCTCTGGTTTAGAATCCCAAATCATATGCTACTTTATGACCTAGAAAAAAACAAATGTATTTCTCTTACAAAAGGATTGAAAGAAGAGACCAAAGAATTGACTGGGGAGCAGAAATTCTATAGCATGCTAAATATTTTGGTTTAACATTTTAAATTCCACTTGAGTTTAAGTTCTTTCAGTTGTACGTTTCAAGAACACGAAATGTAGTGAAATAGGATGCTGTCATATGAGACTAAGCTATGTGGGAAGCCTAATACTCTTCCTAAAAGCAAAGCTAGCACCTGTAGGTTTTTAGTTTTTAAAGCTTGTATCTCTGTCTTTTTCTTCATTCCTCTTTTAAAACACTTAAATGGGAGATGAACCTAGTAATGATGTAATCAAGCTTTTGACCCACAAAGTTCAAATGGCTTTGAAATGAGGCACACTGAATTTGTCCACCTCTACTAGAAAATTGTAGTGGCCAAATGTCAATCTGCCAAGATTGTTTTATTCAATTCTTGACTGATACCTTGTAGAATACTTCAGGAACTTAAAAAATGATGATACTTTTGGTTGAACTTGGATGAGAAAGTAGAATGCAAATGTAATCGCTCTGACAGTGAGTTAATGACTCTGGGACATCTGGGAGTAAGGCAAGGTGCAGAGGACAGTGGCAGGACGTGGATTGGAATATGAAAGGAGCGGCATTGACTGTTGCTGAATACGTGTATGGGAGAAAGAAAAATAACGATGTCTTGAAATTATTGAAGGTGAGAAATATAAAGCAGTGATGAACACTGTCTCAGTGTCATGGAGGCACTGCAGTTCTGAATGTAATTCCCAAACAATATGAAGCACAATAGATTTTGTGACTACTGAACATACTGATTTAAGTGTGATATGAATCCTATGTCACACTCTGTACAGCCTGTCCCCTATATAGTGCTGCTTTGATACAGCTCCCCACCCAATTTACAGGGGTTCAGCTTGCAGCCTCTTTATTCCAGCAGAGAGGAAGGAGGGAGATTGGAGGTGGTTGCACTTCTCTTGTACCTTTCTGGTCTGTTCCCCTGTGGGGGACAGGGATGCATCTCCTGTTCTTCTGCAAAGAAGATGGATCAGAGCTAGACTTGTGTAATGTCCATAGTGGGGTCTGTGCTCCAGTGAGGTTTTATACATTCAGGAAGACTGCAGGGAGAGAGGAGGAGAAGGGGCACCAAAGCCACCTTGTATTATAGTGTCATAGTTGAGGTCTTCTGGGGACGTTTTCTAGCCACAATCAATTATTGAGAAGTTCTGGCAACCTTACTTGAACTCTCATCCAAAAGATTCGATAATATATTTAGTGGTATCATGCTAACATCATGTGAGCTGCACTGTTACCCATCCACTCGTTTAAAAGAAATCAAAAAGAGTGTTTTTGTTTTAAACAGAAAATCATCCAAGGTACACGACACAGCTGGATAACTCTTGGTACTGCACTAACAAAGCAGCTATAGCTGTGATAGTCTCTGTGTGCCCCAGTCTTCCATCAACCCTATTGCTCCTCAAGGCAGCTGGTGCAAACACGCGAACCCACGCGGTGTGCAGAGGATATGGGTTCCTCCACGCAGTGGGGCTGTGCTCCAGCCAGACCTGATGCCCCGCTGGCAGTATGGAAAGCATGTATATGTGGTCTAGGGGCCACCACAGAATAAAAGCATCACTTCTGTCTCGTGCCGTACATTTATACAGTACTGAGTAGAGTCTTGATTTTAACTGGAAGCTTAAGACAGGTAACTGGAAGGATTAATCAGACAAAAAAGAGTGAAAATGAAAAGAAGCAAGTTTGTAGCACTTGTGTAGCTCAAAGGGCCCTTTCTTCTTAATCATTCCCTGGACAATCATTCTTTTAGATGCTGTATCTTATCATTAGTCAGAGTTAAAATAATTTTGTCAGGCTAATACAAATGATTTCAGACCAAACTAACGTTACCTAATGCCATCTGTAGAACAAAGGACAGAATAGAAGGCAAACCTGTTGACCGTATTTAATTACATTTTTCCAGATGTAAGAAAGACCAGCCCTTAAATTCAGTGATGCTACTGGAGCAACAATCACTGGTGAGCAACTGCTCAATCCTGATGAAAAATTTAGGGAAACAGGTTATATATTTCTTACATAATTAATATATTGCTAGATCTAATACTTGGAATATTGAGATGTCTTATGAGAGAGTCATCACAGCTTTTATATAAAACTTGAAAAATCAAATTAAGAAAACTATAATATTTTCTGCCACTCAAGTGGCTTGCAAAGCTCGTTATTTTTGTGTTATTTTCCTGACATTAATCTTTTCACTAAAACCACGTGGTTGAAAAAAGAGGGATAATTAGCATTAGCCCATTTATGAGAAACTGCTAGTGACAGAAGCTTATTTATTGTTGTGTACAATTAAAATATGATGTGAACACATGAGAATTTACATTAAAACAAGATTGCAGCTTGTCAGCAGTTTCCTTTGTTCAGCTGTGTGTTTATTAGGCTACAGCTGCTCACCTACTTTTATATGACTTTATAATAATAGTAGCAACGTCTTCATTATTGGAGATGTCTAAACCAGTTTGATTACACAACATACAAAGAAAAAATATATCTGATATAATCTTTGTAAAAGAACTAGATCAGGAAGTAAGATTTTATACCAAGAAATTTTAAAAAAGACCTTCCTGTCTCATCTCTTTATTGGTTTTGTCTGGGTTTTTTTTTAATTCCTTGCAGTAGGTGTTGTTTATGCATAGCACCTGAGGTGTTTTAAGTACATCATTTTGCTGTTTTATTTGGACAACTTCAGTGCGTCTACAAATAAACAACTTGAGATCTGTCAGAAAAAAAAGCATGTACATTTTTTCCCTAGTTCTGTCATTATACAAAGGGATTTCTGCAGTATAATAGTCAGTCTTAGTTTATGTATTTAAGGATCTTTGGGACTCATAGTCCTGTTATGGAGAGGGTCAGCTTTTTTACATTCCTTGCTGTAGATGCACTATGAGGGGAGGTTGCAGTGAAATACCCACACCTTTTTCTGGCTCCTGCAATTGGATGGGTATTATTTCAGAGCCTACAAAGAGGAAGACAAAAGTTTCAGCTGTCATAAGTGCCCTGCTGACACACAACATCCCGAAGCAAAACAAAGCAAGTTTTCAGTGCCCTTATTTCTGTCTTGCCTAGAGATGTGATCAAGCACAGAGAAGCCATCAGCAAGTCCCAAGAAGAAGATTTAAAAGAAAGATCTGGGAATCTTCCAGGAGCCTTCTAAACTGAAAGGTTTTGTTCTTTCGGCAGTAAAATAAGACCATCATGTCTTCAGTGTGCCTAGGGGGCACACCAGCACTATTGTGCTAAGATGATTCACATTGTTCTCCAAAATAGTCAGAGAAAATACTGGTCCTATTAATTTAATATATTTTTTTGCAGTCACAATGTGCAATTCTAGCTATCATGTGAACTTTCTGAGTAGATAGTTATGGACTTGCACGGCTTTCTTGCTGGCTGCAAGATGTCTCTTCTAGCTGTCATCGTATTTCTGTCTAGAAGGTTTTATTTCTCATACTCGGCTCTGTGCAGAGACACAGAGTCATAGCTGCTGACTTTGAACAGAATCTTAGTCTGGTTTTCTGGAGCAGAAGCAGGATGAATGAATGAATGAACAGGGACTTGGGTCACTATCAAAATTAAGACCTAGGGCTTATGTTTCAGGTTCATTAATGTGAACAGAAAGAACTGTGCTTAAGTGATTTCTTGTGACTTTCCTGATGGGAAGCAAAGTTTCCTTTCTTCAGCTTGCTCGTGTCTGTAAAAAGATCCTTTACATCCCCACCACCTCATTTTTCACTTTTGTTACAGAACAGAAAAGCAGCAAACTGTTACTTGTTTGGGAAGTGTTGAGATAGGACTGGAGCTATGATTGTGAGTCTGGAACGTACAGCGATTGAATGCTTGCTGCTACCTTCAGTACCCACTGTTCAAATTACTTGGGTTTTTTTTTTGTTGTTTGGGAGTTGATAATGAAAGGGTGTCTCTTTGCTCTTTGTTACTTTTTCTGTGAGTTTCTAATCCACCATAAAGTTTCACTGCCCTGTATGAACATTCAGTTTAAATTCAGTTTAAGCACCAGGCGGCACTTAAAACTGTGATCTAGATTCACCATTTGCGATTTTAATGATACATTTCTGCTATTTCTTTTTACCTAAATGTGATATCATTGGCATTGATTTAAGTGGGTTATATTCTCATAAATTATTATTCCATTTGCATAAAATAATTTATGTAAGGATGTCTTGATATTCTAATGCTAAAATTAGATTGTTTCTAGTTAAGTAATTAGAGGTGTCAATAGTTTTCTAGAATTATACCACATAATATATAATCATCTCCTTATAGTACTTTCCTAAGTCATCTTTAGTCTCCAAACCTTGGCTGAATACATGAACAGAAATCTCTGAGAGACGCTGTCAGAGGTTGGCCCTCTGATGGCATTTTTACCTTTGCAACTTTTGCTCAAATCTAGTTATTAATTTTAAAATGTGGAATATAATAATTATTATACACTCTGTGAAGTCACAGAGGAAAAAAGCCACAAATGTTTTCATGTTCTCACGTTTGAAAGCAGAGATTTAAGAAATCTGTAGTTTTAACATTGTAGAAATTGCTCACTAATGACAGCTTAATTATAGTATTAAAACTGACTGTGATCTAAAGCAAAGAAGGAAGGAAGAGGAGAGGTGAGAAAAGAACAGATAGAAATATCAGTGTACAAGAGCATCTTAACCTTGGGAGGATTTTTGCTATCCATCGTATAGAAGTGAGACAAGTATGATACTCAAAAGGTTCAGTTACACCCTGCAATTTTCAAACAAAGAAAACTAACCAGATAGTGTCATTGAAACCCAGGGAGAATTAGACATAACTTTTGAAAGTTTGTGTTTTAAATAGTATTAATATGTGATCTACTATCTTTTACTTCTCAGTTGAATTCATATGCTTTTATATTTTGAATTTATTACACTGATTTATTTTTAGCTCTTCAAAATGTAGCCCTGCTCTCAAATGTAGCTGATATTGATTGGTGTGCTTGCACTCAAGTGTTCTAGAAATACAGATGAGAGAACAAAGGGATACCATGTTATGGAAAGTTTCATGCGCATCTCCCAAGAAACTCAGCCTTTGGTTGAGTGCATGTTTGCAGTGTTGCTGAAGAGGGAGTCTATGCAAACATTTTTGTTTGCATGTTCATTCTGGTTCACACAGTTTTAATACATTCAATTTCTTACTGTTTGGTCTGGATGGACCATCATATCAAAGCAAAAGTCAGATACTATCCTAAAATTTTTAGGCTTGCTGAAGATGCAAATAAATAGACTTTTGTTCAAACTTGGGAACTGGTAATGAAACTCAAAGCCGTTGTTTATTTTCTTACAGCACTTGTGGAAACAACAATGAATATTGATAGAACATAATGTGAGTTGAATGCGTTTTTTGCAGTGGCCATTTATAAAACAAACAGTGTTTTGCTTTACTGGAGCTGATGCCTGTTAGGTAAACTGTTTTCATGCAAGTATGAGAAATTTCAAGTCAGGAAATGTATGGGTTTGTGGCACCTTATATTTCTTTATCATTTTGAATGGCAGAATAGTGGTTGTAGCATTGTAATCCACGCTTTTAAAATATTTAAGATTTAGAAAAACATTCCCTTTATCTCCCTAATGTAGATACCTTACTGCTTAAGCTTTCAGCCTCGATTTAGCTGTAAAGCTGAACACAATTTTATGGAAAGAAAGTATTCAGTGTACATCTTTGAATTTGGTGAGTCTGCCTTCCTAACTTAACGACGCTGATTTTTATTTACATCCAACTAACATTGATTATTGATCAAAGAAAAAGTCTGGGGAGGGAAAAGGATCAGGCCAAATGAAATATAATCGTAGGGAAAGAGTTTTAGCATAAAAACAAAAGAATTCATCCTAAATTAAATCTTTTACATAATTTTTAATTATTTCAAATATTTGTCCTTTATGAAATGCAGTCAAATTGTAAACAAAAGTGTTGTTTGGAAACAATATGCTAAGATGATTTGTACAAAAGATTAAGGTGCAAAGACACTTGGAGAGTTTCAAAGCTCTTTTCTTGGCTGTTTTTGTTCTGTTGGTGTTATTGCAGTTCTGATATCAAGGAGAACACACTTCACCAATTAATCTATTTTGATAATTGTGTGGATCTTTAATAACTTTCAAGCCCCTTCCTCTGTTTCTATTGTTAGTCCAAAAAAGACCACTTATTTTTAAATTAAATGCATGGGACTTGAACAAGCAGATTCTAAGCAAAATGTATTATTATGTACATGCTGATATTACTGGCAGTAGAAACTGGAGAGGTCATTGGGTTTCTGGCAGGATGAAATTTCCCCGTGTAATCATTTATACAGTTATCAGAGAAACAACTCTGTAAGATGTCTGTATTTAATTGAGGTAATAACTTGAAACCACCTGTCTGCCCCATTCAAGGTCATAGGCAGACTTGTTCATTCAGCTGTTTCACCCTTTTGTAAATCAGTAGAGATGGTTTCTTCTTGCCTTTAAACTTAAAATATCAAAGTATTTGTCATAGCCTTCAGTCTCTTCCAACTCCTGCACAAGTGCTGACTAATCCTAACAGTGTATGCCCATCCACAGTTCGACAAGGAAGGGCTCTCGGCGCTCCTCTAGGACCACCAACTTTCACATATTTCTTGGGGCAGTGATGTGTTAGAGCTGCCTGTGGGTCTCATGGCCTGTTGTTGCTGCAGAGCTTTTTTCACACTGCTAGAATTTGGGTCTTTGTGAAATTAAATTCTAGTGGAATTGTCCAAAGTTCTACTGCTTGACAAGCTGAGCAGAAACAGCACTTTACAGCAAAATATTTTATTGTCTCAGCTGTGAGGAAAGACGTAGCAAAGGATCTTTTCTAGATTTGGTCAAGACAACTGTTATAGGAATATGTGAGCTGGTTTCAGTCCCTGCCTGCAGACACAGAAAACTGTGAAAACAGCACATTCTTGGGAATAGCGGGATGGAGTTGTGTGTATCAGCATCCTGTTGTTTATTGACCATGTACACACAAGAAAGCATGCCTTCAGTTGTGCAGCCTTCTCCTAGGCTTCCTATTTTTGATAGAGACAGAGACTAATACAGTTCCCAATCTGACCACGGTCCTAAGAAAAGACTCCATTCAGATGCTTAGATTTCTAATGCCTTAATGATGAGCTGTCACTGCAGCAGAATGGGGCAGTTTGATGAGTGTTTGGAGCAGACAGCAAAGGATGACTGCCTGCTCATTCATTCCGTATTGCTTTTGGGTGACAAATACAGTCTAATTCAAAATTTCAGATTTTTACTCGTAGAGCTTCAAATTGGGTAAGTCCCAAACCATTACTGACTTCTGACCCATCCAAGTTTTATTTTCCTTTGTTAGAAGCAGCAAATCTTGTCTGTTGAAAACATGCTAATCTGAAGGGTTAGCATTTTTGGCCTTGATAACTTTAACCTGCTCCATTTTCTGCTCAGAAAAGTGAAACTGTTTTGGTTTCTGTTAATCTCACTACCTAGCATTTTTTACTTTATTCTTACCTGTAGGGCCTTGTGTTTTTCAAAAGACATTACCAATTTGAAGCAACAAAACAATTTTAAAGTAGTATTATATACTAAGGCTTCTACCAATTGTTTTGATAATGTTAGAATATTTTACACAGTCATTTTTGGTTGCTTTAGCCAAGATGGCTAGTGATAGAATTGGAAATAAAGTTCCTGATTCCTAATCCTAAAACAGTCCTCCATACTCTCCGTTATTGTATTATATTATACCATTATTATATTATTATACCATTTTGGCATCTTTCTGCAGAATGGTATATGACTGTTACAGAAGACAGGGTTTAGTGCTTATTCTGATGGGCTGAAGAGTTAAAAACT
Organism: Limnodromus scolopaceus; assembly: GCA_028565335.1. NCBI lineage: Eukaryota > Metazoa > Chordata > Aves > Charadriiformes > Scolopacidae > Limnodromus > Limnodromus scolopaceus. Next base: position 46,830,705 of record JAOXNO010000013.1, on the reverse strand, counting down.
ATTCCAGAAAAGGCATTCATCAAATTATATGCACTACAGAACAATAATATTGTTATCTCTTATAAATAGATTTCATGCTGACATACCTTCATCTTAGCCTAACAATTGAAATGCAAACTAGAGATTAATTTCTATGTTGAGGTGTTGTTGCACAAATATTATGAGAAATTTGTTCATTGATTTTTTGGGTTGCACAACTCTGTTGTTCTTTTGTACAATTAACCACATAACCATCTTCTAAGGTACAGATGCGGCATGAAATAGGGTTTCTTATTTATTTAAGCACTTCCCTCATGTAAATTAGCGAAGTGCCAGTGGCACAGCAGAGCTGCACTGGTTTGTACAAGCTAAATTCTACTGTATTAGTCCAAAAATGCTGGTAGTGGGGAACTTCTACATCCTATCAAAGTTAGTAGACTTTGGACTTACTTGCTGCCTTGCTTTATTAGGCTCACAAGCTCAGTATTCCTAATTGTCAAATATACAGACAAACTGCTGCTTTGTAATAATGAAAGAAAACTATGGCTGTGTATATTAAGGCTGATTCCTGTAGAGCTTGCTATATTTAGGAGCACATTGTGACTTCCCGTCTACCTCTCATTATTCTGTATCGCAGATGTGTAAACTGAAAATATACAGTAGGTCTAGAATAGTGTTTTAAATATAAAAGGCTATTAACAGCTGTTGTGTTACTCTGCTTGATGAAGCAAATGGGAATTACAGAAGCCAAGAATTTTGATCAGTATTTCTAAGTCGCACTTTAATAGTGGAATACTGTGGTAGTAATATGTAGGAATTACTAGCGGAGATGTATTGAGAAGAGCAATCTGAAGATTGTCCATATTGATGTGAGAGGGACCCTGGTGTCCCCATGGAGAGAAGATAGCCACTTGGAGAGATGAGAAGGATGAGACTGAGGCCAGCAAAGACCAGTTTACTGGTATATGCATGGGCTGAATCAAATATTGTCAGTGCTTAACAAGTAATGCTTCTTCATTTGCATATTGATGTGTTTACAAACAGTAGTTAGTTCCATTTTTACTGGAAGTGCTATATTCTTATTCTTAACCATGCCCTTAGAAAAACCTTTTTTTACAAGAATGAATTCTTCCTTGTGCCAATCCCTTCCACCCACGCACCCTGCATATGCCCACAGTAATTTAGCATGACATTCAGAAAGAAAAAACACCATTTACAATCAAGACATCAACTTATGTTTTAAAATTCAGATTATAGAAGTTCAGTGCTTGAATTTGCATAGAAAATGTCTGGTTTGCATAATAGCTTGAAATCTATTTTCCTTCTCTAATATTTGCTTTTAAACTCCATTTAATCATATTTCTTTCTGGAAGCCACTGAAGCATTAATACTTAATTCTGGTCAAAATATTTGGGTTGGTTATTTTCCATCCTCTTGGATTGCAGTCAGATCTCTTGCAGGCCTCTGGGATCCAGAAGATTTTCCCCTTTTCTTCCTTGGGTTTACTGATTATTCAGGCCCTTCTGGTGGAGTTAGTAACAGAGGCTGGGAATTAAGTTTGACTCTCGGGTGAGATTGCACCAAATATTGTCTGTAGACCAGTAAGTTAACCGTGGGATTTATTTTTTTAGAAGACCAAAATGTCCTGTTCAGTCAGCAAGGACTTTGTATGTATGACACACTGTAGTCAAACTGTACTCTTTTCAGAAACATATAATTTAAGATGTCAGGAAATTGTAGGTTAGTGTTTGTAAAAAATTGGGCACGTTAAAGTAACTCTCACGAGCCCCATTGATTCTTAGGATGTTCTTTCTCTCCATAGGTAATGTTTAGCTAGGTAGCTGTCTTCTTTGGTGAAATAATTTATTTTCATTCCTTTCCCTTCGGTATTTTTTCTTAACATAGTGTTTCAGTGAACAATAATTTCTTAAAAAATACCAACAATTCTGTAACTTCAGAAGTGAAATACTTCCATGTCTGTGAACTATCTAGTCCAGATACAATACTGCAGGCTTTCCTGCGCCAATACAGATGTCAGAATGTGAATTAGGGGAGGTAGTGCCTGCATCCTGGTTTTCTTATTACAGAAAAATATTACAAAACCAGAATGATTCAAGGACTTGAATTGTAGTTACTCAAAAAGATTAGATCTGTGAGGACTGTGTTCCTTAGGAAAGAGTAGACTAAGAGACCGTACTGATTTATTTTGAATCCCGAGAAGATGAGAAAGGATGAGTTATCAGGTTATTTAAATAAAGTAAGACCAGTACAGGGAGATACATTCATTCCTTTGAAAGGAGATGGGGACTAAAGAAATGCATGTAGATTTCATTTCACTTAGAAAATAGCTGAAATATTTAATAATTTGTCAGGTGTAGCAATCCATAAAGTTACTCGCTATTAGTAGTTAAAAGTAAGGATAAGGTAATGATCCAGATTTATTAAAGCTGAAGTTTAAATTAAGTTTGGAGTGGAGTTCAGATGTGAATGCTCAGAATTTCAACAGTGTTTCTTAGAAGTCATCTGCCAGAGCCAGAAACAGGTCACGGTCGTATTTTTAATGGATCAGATTTCATGAACTCCATTGTTTATGACTCCAGATATTTATGCAAATTGGACCTGAAGTTTCTGTGTAATATTTTTACTAATAGGCTTTTGTCAGAACAGACCAGAAAATAGATGTGAGTAACCAAAAGCCAAAGACATGTTTGGATAAAAGTAATGGAAAAATATCTCTCTGCCCCACGAGCAAAATTCATGTCAAAGCTGGGGGAGGGTGTAAAGATCACTACTCTAAGGTCTTGTAATGCCACATTTATAAATGTGCCACAGTAACCGGGTTAGCACAGTTGTGGTGCCAACCCCCCTAGTACTGAAGTAGCATATGCTGAGAGAAGAAGCTTTTTTGTTGGCAAAGGTACCAGCTGCCTCAAATCTCTGAGTGATTCAAGCCCACCTGACGAACGCACTTTCATCTGGGTCTAGCTGTAACATAAAGCGTATGGATCCAAATAACCAGCTCCACTGAAAAACAAGCAAACAAACAAACCCCAGAATCCCGCCCAAGCATCACAAGTGTTTGAAAAACCAGGAACTAGTAAAAGTTGAAAACAACCAGCATTTAGACAGATGCTAGTTTAAAAAGGCAAACCGTGTCATATACCTGTAAGAGTGTTGGTGTGATGCCAAGCCTTTGAGGGGCCTATGCACCCAGATCCAACTGCGGTGTTGGAAGTAAGGTTTCTTATCCATCTGACATCTCCAAAAATTATTTTCAGATTGTAACCAAAATTTCCCACTTTGCTTAATATAAATTGCTGCCGAGGATAATTTGAACTAGCTGTGCCGATTTTGCACTGTGGGGAATGAAGAACAGTCGTGATTAACTCATCAGGCTGGGAAAACGGTAACACACAGTCTGGCGTGCAGCAGGATCTGAACTCACTGTATCTATTTCTGTAGCGACAGTTAGACTGGGATATTACATGAAATTAAAATGTTGATAAAAAAGAAACACAGTTTTTAGCTTCTACACAAGTCAACAAGTTTATATAAGGACTTTGAGGGAACACTAGCTTCACATTTATCTGTTAACAGGAGTGGAGAAATAAGGGTTTTTTTTTTTTCTGGTAGGAGTTTTCATAAAATGGAGTGTGATTTCACAAGGTTTCAGCTCTCGCTACAGCTGAAAGGGAGTGGGCTCACTCCTCTCCCTGGCTCTTCTCCTCCTTCTCGCCCCTGCCACCCAGCCCTGCCTGTGCCAGGCGTCAGCTCCCACACTCACCTGACCAGAGGACGTGCCAGTTCCACTCGCTGACCTGGCAAAGAGCAGCCGCCACCCCGGGTTGTTTTCTGCCACTTTAGCGAGCTGAATTAGTTTAATGTGAGATCAGATGACTGCTAGGACCTGTCTCTTTCTGTAATAGGAAACTCGTAATTTGTATCAGGCGATTTAGTAAAGCCGTGCCCTTAGGGTGAGGTTTCACCAGGTGCCTTAGCAGCTTACTGCTGTCAAAAGGAAGAATCCCCCGGGTACGTGTTTCCCTCTGCTTTCCCCGCGCTTAGCACTGCCCCTTCTTTCGGCCGGTTCAACTCACCCAACTGGCAGAAAATGAACCCAGCGGAAACGTGACCGGCTTTATTTCAGTTTAGTGAGTTAGCTGAACCCACGGAGGTATCAGACAAGTGCCAGAGCCAGCGCAACCGTGGACTGGCCCTGGGAAGACTCAGCAAGGAAGAGGGGCGGGGGGGCAGCCTCTGTTGGCAGCAGAGGGATGGGAGGTTGGCTCAGCTGGCTTGTGAAACCACACGCTGCCTCAGATGTTAACACAACCATTTTCTTGTTGTGAAGGTGCAATCTGGTATGGAATTCATTTTAAAGGTCTGAAAAAAAATAATATTCTGGCACTCAAAGACACCAGGAGAAGATATACCTTCTTTTCCACAACAAAATGGTTCCAAATGGAAGGTATTCATTTAAAGAACTGTAGTTTGGAGTTATTGGGAGTCAAAGACTATCTACCCTGTGTTCCAAAAAAAGGTATTTTTGTTTGCTGAATTTTTTATGCAGTCTAACACTTCTGCAAGGAATGCTGAGTTTCCAGCAGTTTCTTCCTTGAAATCAAAAAAGATGTTTCTGTAGCCATTAACACACTAATTAACACCTTACTGCCTCTTTCAAACCGCCTGGTAGGAGAGCTGATGGAGCTGTGGCAGCTGGAGGTAAAACCTTCCTGGTGAGTAAGCTTGAAACATTAAAGGATAAAAATCTTAAAGAAAGGGAGAGCTTGGCTAATGTCCTTAGAGGAAAAAAAAAGTGTAAGATATTGAAAAGAGGGCGATGCACAAAAATCGGTATCGAAACAGTAGTGGCTGGTTCACTGCTGGTATCACTTGGCATCGCTTTGTTGGAGTCAGTGCTGCTGCACTGCAGACTGGAAGGAGATTTGCCAACAGAGCTATTCAGGGAAACCTCCCCCTCAGTTCCACAGTGAAGAGCCACCTTAACTCCATATTCAAATGGCAAAAAAAAAAAAAAGTCACTGGGGCAAGGCAACTTTTTGTCGGGATAACTGTGTCTGTGGGAAGGTTTTTGCCAACATTGTTAACGATACGGCTTCGCGATTGCTTTAAACCAGGCTGTGTGTGGGCTGGCGTCAAAAAGGGAGGTCCCAGCCATGTGTTTCTGCCGCCTCTCTGGTGCCAGTATGAGCGTGAGTGGTAAGCTGTAAAACTAACCCAGGGAAAAAAAGCATGGGAGGGGTTGGCCAGATCGCATCCCTGATTTCTCACCATCTGATTGCACAAATGCCAGGGCTGGGGCGGAGGAGGGCTGGGGAGACTGGCAGAGACCCCCCTCCCCGGCAGCAGCTCTGACTCGGACGGTTTTACAGTGATGGAGAACCCACAGCCTGGGGGGAGAAAAACAAAAAGGGGGACTGTTTTCATTCTATTTAAACAAGTCGTATCATTTCGGGATAGAGATTCTGTCCGAGAGGTGTTTGGCACTTGGGAGGTTGGCCCAGATCTTGCCACATGTAGGTCAGTGGGGAGTGCTGTCTCTTGTTCCCAGCGTATCGCTACAGCTACTGCCAGCAAGAACGCAGGGTTTCTTAATTAATTTTGCTCTGTGTAATACAGCACACACCTAAGCCTCTGATGGAGTACAACCATAGTTTCCAGTTTAACAATGTATCAAGGCGTGTCATTAATATACAGTTACCTATGCTAAGTCCTGTCTTATGTAAGCAATAACACACAACAAGGTGTGTTTTTGTCAGCCAGTGTGCATACATCTTGGATGTACTGGGGCAGCAGTGTTGCTGAGGGCTATAACACACCCAGGGCGTGGGTGTATTAGCTGACTAATACACATTTTGTAGTGTTATTGTGCTCATTAAATATATTGAAGGGAAAAGTTTTAAAGTAAATTAAAATCTAAATTGCAAAGAATCAGCCCACTGCCTAACTGGAAGCGAGCAAACATCTCAAAGAAGTAAGCGAAACTGCAAAACTACTCCTAACTTTGAAACTCTAGCTTTTGTACGTCTTCATCAGAGGTAGCAGCAGTGGGTTGTGGCTATTTGGCTGTAGAAACAGCTGGTCCACTTTTGCTGAGCATTCTCACATTGCCTTAGGTCATTGTCCAACACTGGAAAGCACAGCTGTAGCTATTGCATGTCAGAAGGGGTGGCATGTCAGAAATGGAAGATGACCCCACTTGTTCCCAGTCACTTCTGCCTTCTGCACAGAGTCTGGTTTCCCCAATCCTTTTCCTCATCTTGTATGTTAGTTCGGGCAGGAAGGAACAAACCTGAGGACTTCAATGTAGACATCTGCACTTTCCCCCTCTCTGCTTGGAGGCAGCATGCTTTCCACAGTGTAGTGTAACTTCCTGGAAAAGATACTTTCCCAACCAAATGTCTGACACTGCCTTAAAAACACAGAAGAAATAAGCATCAGACAGCTTATTGCGATGGAACGTTTCTCCATCTTCTTCTCTGCTGCAAAGGTGAGACCGTATAATGAAGTTCATCTTTATGTCGTTCAGTACAACTGAAAGTTTGAAATAACTTTCTTTAATGGCTCACCAACCTGCTCTGTCTGAAAATGGTGAACTTGTCCTGGTGTGAGACCCAACTCTAAGATGTCTACTCATATAGACAGGAAAAAGGTTTGTGAGAATGCCTGTGTATCTTTATCTGAAATCCACTTTCTGAGTTTTTTTCATGTATCTTAGGAAAGAAACATTTTTACCGTCATATTTGGACCCTTGGAATTTCAGAATGAATAGTTAATCACAGAATTGGCAGAGTTGGAAGGGACCTCTAGACATCATCTAGTCCAACTCCCCTGCCAAAGCAGGGTTGCACAGAGCACATCACTCAGGATGGCATCCAGGTGGGTCTTGGAAGACCTCCAGAGAAGGGGGCTCCACACCCTCCCTGGGCAGCCTCTTCCAGGGCTCTGTCACCCTCTCCAGAAAGAAGTTTTTCCTCGTATTTGAATGGAACTTCCCATGTTCCAGCTTGTGCCCGTTGCCCCTCGTCCTGTCACTGGGAACCCCTGAAAAGAGTCCGGCTCCATCCTCCTTCAGCCCACCCTTTAGATACTTACAAGCATTAATAAGATCTTCCCTCGGCCTTCTCCAGGCTAAAGAGTCCCAGCTCTCTCAGCCTTTTCTCATAAGGGAGATGCTTCAATCCCTTAATCATCTTTAATTTTAAATTAAATTTGTAGTTACTTTAATCTTGTTTATGAGCAGATGATTTTGCTGTTAGATCAAGTCCTACTGGTGAGTCATTTTCAGTTCATTGATGGAGAGGTGTAAGCTCTAAGAGTTACAGCTGCATAAGAGTGACATGATTCCGCTGGTTTTAGTGCTCTTTGCTTGTTGGGAGTCTACACTTCTATCTCAGATATTTCTGCTCTGTGTTTTGTAGTATGCCTAAACGCAGCGTCCAGTTTCTTGCTCTACAGTGCTTCCTTCTCGCTCAGCGAAGGAACCCATCATTGGGTATTTTAAAAAATACTGTCTCTGATGGTTTTTCAGTCCTTTTGCGATGTAAGGCTTTTTATATTTGAAACTAACTTTGGCCATCTTGTCAGGCGAACACCTGTTTCCCTTCAACTCTGAAACTGTTTTTTTGGTTCAGAGAATATCTGTTAGGTGTTTGCTTTTCACTTGAGGCTAAAATGATCAGGGGTGGGGTGGCTAACAGATAGCAACGTGGTCAAGGAAACCTGTTCATATTCATTCCACTATCAATACTGTCCTAGAAATGGAAGAACCTACAGTATAACCTTCCATTCCCCCAAAGTCATCAGATCCTCCAGCACTCTATTTACTTGTTTATTGAAATAAGTTACCGATGAAGTGAGAAACCTTAGAGCGTAATATTGCATAGACTTTGCCCCACCTTTAACTAGAGCAAAGTAAGAATTATTCTGCTGATGTCAAAGCTGATGTAAAGGACAGTCAGGAATATGCTCTTTCCAGTAAAAGTGCCAAAGTGCAATTACATGTCATTGTATCTTGTGTGGTAGCGATATGCCCATGCACACAGACAATAGAAGTTGCACCACTGTGCAAAGGACAACATTTAATTGCCCTGACTTAATGTGTCTGTGGAATTGACGATTTGAATATCTTCTTAGCCTAATTACAAATGTTATTTTGATACAGTTAAGCCAGCATTTTGCTCCTCCTCTCCATTACTGGTTGGGTTGGGTTTGGTTTTTTTTTTCATACCGGGCACATACTTTGTGCCCAGTCTAAAGTCTAGAGAAAAACTGGCTGTGTCTATACCTCACCTTGCATGTTGTGGCTCAGTTCTTGCAAGCAAGACCTTTGACCACTGTTGACAGTACAAATAAATAATATAGCTGTCATATCTGTGAATGGGAGTTTCTGCTCAGTTCCTGCTTTTTCTAAGGTAGTATTTAGGTGGTTTAGTTGCACAATAAAATGATTATTTTTTTCTTTCCCAGTTACTGTAAGTATGAGAATAGGTAAATTGGTTTCTCACTATGAATATGATGCTTTGGAAAATATCATGTTAACTACTTGTACCAGAAGGTTTCAATATGCGAAGGGCTTTGGTGTCTTAGAAGTCTTCCTGAAAAACACAGGTAAAGAAAATGATACCTTTTAGAATGAGCTCTTTTATGATCTTTCTTCCTTAGTTAAGAGTCCTTGACAGACTAAAAATAAAAACAGAAATTCCAGTTAATATATAAAGAATTTACCCTAAGCAATTTGACAGTAGTGTTACAAACAACACATTGGGGTAAAATGACAAAAACTATGCATCCCAGTGGCAGAAGGTGGAAAGCTATTTCAATTATTTTTCTTCAATCACAGTAAAACTATTGCAAGCAGATATAGAAGAGAGAAGAGAACCAGTTAGCATTTGCCTCCTCGGCTTTAAAATCAGAAAATACATCACAGCTTGTGGTAATTGGAACTTGTTTTAACATGATGCAGAATGCCAGTGTGTATGTTGTATGGCACAGTGGTTCAAAATCAAAATTTACTAACAGGGTTTGTTAAGTTTTCCCTGTAAGAGTTGTAATTCAGCTTGTTCATTTATCTTGATAAATTGGAAAGTTGTTCTTTAGGAGAATGAATGAATGACTAAAGAAAATTGCTGGCTGTCGTTAGGGTAATTTACATACTATGGAATAAGCCACTGACATGGGTAGATTTTTCCTGCCCAGGATAGGTGTAAATCCTTGACCAAAGTTATTATGTGACTTAGTCTTCCTGTAGGTGATAGTAGTATTAATGGATATGATTTCAGATGGAAAAAAAAAAGTTTCTGTTGACTTCATGAGATCCCTGTGGATTGAGTTTTGTTATTTCTAAAAGTAAGTAAATCTCGTGCAGAAAGTTACAAAGTTTCTGTTTTAATTCCAGTTTATTCTGTGACCTTAAGCCTATTGAAATCCCAGTAAACCTAGTAATTATTTTTTGTTTAAAATGACTTTGACAAACGCACTATTGCAAAATACACGAGTAACTTTACTCAAAAGTAAAATAATTTCATTCAAGAGACATGAAGACTAAACCTCATATGTCTGAGTTTTGCTTGGACAGATAGGTGAGGGATAGCTGCTCGGGGCACACAGCAGTAACAGGCGCTTCTGCCACTTAGTCCCAGCTAAGCTGAAGCTACAAGGGGGAAACTCTTTCATTCTTAGTAACAGAATATCAGCAAATTGTGTCCCATGATGCTTTCAGGACTCAGACTCTTGGAGTAGCCTCACGTAAGAGTGCAGATGTAGCTTAGGCTACAGACAATTAGGCTGTCTTCTGAGTTTCCATCAGGAGAGGGACCTCTCTTGATCTCTTCCGAAGGGGAGATTTTTACCCCTGCCCTCTGCTACTTAACCCAGCCATGACTTCCGTTAGAGGGAGCAAGGTAAGGATGTAGTTTGTGTCCATCTGAGTGGTCGGTTTGATGTACATCAGTTTCCCACTCTCCAACTTCTAATAGCCAGGGATTAGGCTCAGTGCCCAGAGCCCCTAAGAGTCTGGATCCATGACTGTCCTTGATCAAAAAGGAAAAAAAGCATTACGGGCCTCACCTCTTCCATATTTATAGGTCATGGCCTTATACTCTCTCCAAAAGGTCCCTGTTTAGCAGGACCCCCATTGACCTTTACTGTATGTCACATAAAGGGCACATGCACTATATGTAGGGCACTCGTGTCTGGTTCTTCCATGGTTTACGAGACATAGCCTCATCATGGCAAGGCCAGTTGAAATAGGGAGGTATGAGTGGATTTGAAACTATCTGTAGAATATTTTTGCATTAGAGATGTTCACATGTTGTGGTAATTTATTATGGGAAAACTTTAAAAAAAAATAAATCTGTATTTGTATCATGTTCAGTTTTGTATTACTACAAATATTCCATAACTGATTTGATATTGCTTGAGAGTATGAAATATTCTTTAGTACCTGGGCAATATTCCCATCACAAGCTTGCTATTATGTTGATTTTTATTTATCTGAATTTCCTAGAAGGGAGGTAAATTTAGAAGTCCAGGAGAGCTGTTGTTCAACTGAAATATTGAAAGGTGAACATTTCTATGTGCATCCCATTGGGTCTGCTCGATGGAGCTGGGTAGATTGAATGGTGATGGGCAGGATATGGTCATTACAGCCTTTGTGCACCGTTATTGAAACTGTGGTAGCAACAGACATATTTAAACATCTATCACCAGTGTTGTTATAGTATGGTTTCTGAAATAATATGGAGATGGGGAAAAGAAGCAAAGCTATCCTGGGGAGTCATTTAATGCAGCACAATGTTTAGGAGAAACACTGTGGTGATACTAGTGAGAGAGAGCATGCTAAAAGCACGTTAGCCAGAAGACAGCAAAAAATTTGTTTTTTCTTTTCCCTTGTGGCATAGATAGGGTTTGATATAGCATCCGTGGTTGCTTATTATTGGGGTTTTCTGACTGGTCCCAGTGTATAACGGTTGCCTGTACCTTTGGGATATTTTGGCTCTGATTTTTCATAATAGGTGTTGGCATCGGATTGAAATTTTCCTAAGCTGTTCTTTATGAAATTTCCAGTTTCCTGGAAGTTTACTCAAAGATACTATATTATTATTATTATTATCTGGTCATAGTTTTAAAAATGCTGATGACTTTTTTTTTAACTCTGCTTTTCTAAAAACTTACTGTGTGTGGTAAGAATTTGACTTCTGTTTTGACAATGTGGCTTTTGCCATCTATTGAAATCTTTTCTTGTTTGAAAGGTTTTTTAAAAGCTTGAAACCCTTAAAAAAAATGGCAGCTTGTTATAGGCTCAGTAAAGATTTCTTCTGTAGTAGAGACAGAAATGTCTGAAAATTCTGTTCTCCCTGAGTACACTAAAGCTTCTTGAACTATGGAGATGATTGTATGGTCCTCCCAACAGCTGCTATTTCCACTTAAACAGTGTGTGCATCTTCCCAGTCTGTGACTGAGCACGGACCTTATCTTCCTCACTCCTGTGTGTAATAAGATTGTAACTATGCCATGGCTAAAAATAAATATGTTCCAGTGTAGGGCAGGAGAGTGAAGTGAGAGCCTGCACTGATTGTTGCTTTGGGCTAGAGTGAAACAGAGCTACAGAACTGACAGCAGAACTTCAAATTTCCCAGTATATTCTGGGTCACAAGAGCCAATGGTCTGGAAAATGTAAATTTAATGCCTGAGCTAATGTTTTCATGTCTGTTGATTTATTGTGATCTAATGTTTTAATTCCCGCTGGTTGGTCTTCTTCATGGTCTCATGGAATCAAATCAACAACTGGGGCAAAATCAAAGTGCTGTCTTTTAGCCAGCTCTTAAAATGTGCAGTTCCTTTCCTGTGTGTATGTTTTCTGTGCTCCTGTTTAAAAGTCTGCAGCTGAAAACTTAGCTAAATGCTTTCTGCAGTCTTCAAAACTCTCAGAAGTTTCTCAAAATAGGGAATGCTTCTTCCCTATAAGGCGTACTCAGAAGAGTGTGTACAAAAGAGGAGTATTATAATAATAGTTCTGCAACTTAAACTGCAGAATCAATTATCAATTACATAATAGCTAAAATTACTGCTAGTGTTGTGGTAACCAGTAATTGGGCTTTGCTAATTTATATGCCTGCATCTGTATATGTGTAGAATTCGCATCTACAAGTCGGTGTTTGTGTGAAGTTCAATGATAAAATATTACCGTCAAGGACACTAACTCAAGCTGACTGATAAAATCAAATAGAAAACACTGGTTTTCAGAGATCTCTCACCTCTGCCTATCAATCTAGAGGCCGTGCAGTGCTTCAGAGACTGCACTGATTTCATTGCTTGATGATCTGTGCTGCTGAATGAGAATGACTGGTTTTACCGACCGGTTGCCCATGTTGTAGACTGCCGAACTGGAACGATTTCTTACTGAAAGGGTATACAAAATGATATCTGACTGATCTTTCATTTATTCTGGATGAGGTGCTATAGCTGTATGCATTACTGTTAAGCACAGGTCATGTTTGTTTAATCCCTTTGAGTTCGAAGGATATTCAATAGCAGAGGGGTACACCCTGGGGCAATTAAAGACATTTTGGTGAGAGGGTGGGCAGCTGAGCAGTATGGCAGGGTTGAATCAGTTTTCTTAGCTGAAGAGAAGTAGGGCATTTCAAGTTTGTGGCATGAGAGTCTTGATTAATCGTTAAGTGCTTCCAAATGTCCATCATGTGACAGTCTTTTGGTTTTTTTAATCTACAACTCATGAAAATAATTCTCGGCTGTTTCAGTCACATCACTACAAAATCCGCTGCTTTGTCATGTTGAGCTCAGGATACGTTAACGTTTTTAAAGGCTTCTAAAATACTTTTAACTGTTGGAGAAAACTGTCTCTTTGTTACATATTTTGTCTTGCAAATAGTGAATTTGGCATATGATTTACATTTGTCCATAGCTTTCCTTTTTAGAAAAAGCATTTATTGATTTGAACATATTTTAGATACATCAGGTACTCTCCCTGTCCTTGTGCAATTCTGAAACACTGGTTAAATCTGAACATAATTTTTAATTAGGTTTCCCCAGTGCTGAACTTGCTGCAGTCTGGTCTGTTCTCCATTAGTTTGCTGGTCAGAAGTTGTTGACCTTTAGATTATGCTGCAAAATCCATCTGTTGCTGCAGGCTTTTGTGAAGAGAGATGTAAAGAAATATTATCTCCTGTCCATCAGCCATGTAAACAAACTCGAATATAGGCAGGGGCTCAGTTTCCAAGATCTGAATTCATTCAAAATAAGGAGGGAGAGGAGAGGCTGTGAACCAGTGCTCCCTATCCACTGGAGAATCCTTTCTCAGCTGTTGTGCTGTAATAAAATGCCATTGTCCTATTTTAAAATCCCCCTGCTCACCGTGGGAGAAGCTGCTCTGCAGATAACCCTAACCAGTAATCAAACCCTCTTCTGTGATCTAGGAAGATGAAGGCCATAACCCCCCTTTGCCAGATATTTCTCCATGCCCTCCCCATAGCCAGCTTCCAGCTTGTTCTTCAGCAGTCTCCCCCATGAGACTTTCTAGTTAAGAATCTGGTATTTTCACTTTTTGTTATGTACCCATCAGCTGTCTGTTTCCATACCCTAACCACTCTGAGATTTCCCCTAATGTAGCACTTTCTGTCCCACAGCCTTCAAGACTGTCTAGAAAACTTACCTTCCTTTTTGCCCCTCAGTGTTGGTTGGCAGCATACTCAATGGTCTTTGGTTTACTGACGAATTAAAAGTTAGTTGCCCTAATGTGTTTTAAATACGGTCATTCCAGTAACTTTTACTCATATAAATGCCATTGATGGTTCTGAAGTTGCTGAGTCCAATTTAAAATGAGACTGACAAATAGTTCTCCTAATTACAATGCAATGATGTTCTTACTCCTTCACCTGCATTACGTAAATTATCAATGCTTTTTAATTATGCTAATTTCCCACCACTGACATGGTAAACACACTGTTCTCAAGACTATTTCGGTTACGTTGTCAGATATGTTTGCAACATTTTCTAATTTTAGCTTCCTGTGTTTTATAACTCTCTAAACCTGTGATTTCTCCTTATCATTGAAATACTATCATATTTTATCTTTACTCCACTTCCATGTCCTATGACAACAATATTATTCCGTTTATCTGATGTCTTTCTTAGAAGTTTTTGTTTGATTTAGAAAAAGAAAAAAAAAAGAAGGTTAACTTTTCTTGGCTCTGAGCATCTATTCAGAAAACTCCCACACTCCACACCCATCACAAAATTATCCTCTTCTCATAGTTTCGTGAATCTTAGCATTTTGCACTGCCCTATTATCCTTTTAAAAAGTACTTCCCACTGGTACTCCCATTAAGCAAGAACTAATACACCCACAATTCGTTCTCAGAGTCAAAAGCTAGGTACGTTATTATGATATATGATAGTTGTGTGCTTGTCATATATATGCTACAAATACACAAGAACATGCTTTTCAAAAACTTTTCTCGTTTCTGTTCTCATGAACAAATTCAGAAACTGCACCATACAATAAGTGTCACTCTAAGTGTTAGGTTTGAGGGGAGTCCCCCTGGTGTGTGAAAGTTTTGGATGGAAATGTGATAAGGGACGGACACAATCAGTAAGAAGTGTCTTATCTCCAGGAGCTTTGTCCAGGTAATGTTTCAAGGGAAATCACAAAAAGTCATTTCAAGGTCATGAGATTGCCTACCTCCAGGTGAAGTGTCTATCAGAGGACTTCCAAATGTCTGCAGTTTTCTGTCTGTCTTGGAATGTGTGTGTCCATAAATATTGAGGTACTAAGACTTAAAAGGTGGTTGGAAGTCTGTAGTGATAATTTAGATTGTTGTTTGTGTAATTTTATGAAGTTGATTAGTATGTGCCACTCAGCAAGGTCAGTCACCCAGGTTATACTCTGAGGTGTATATTTTTCAAAAAATTGTCTCCTAATAGAGACAAAGATGCCATTCTGATGATCATAGACAGTCCTCATTAATAGCTTATCAATTCATCAAATGAAAAAATACATCATCTGCCAATTAAGGTAGTCATTTCTCCCTATTTATAAATTTTGAGAAACTATTGTATCTTTGCACCAAACTTCATTTTGTAGACTGACACATGAAGTATGTGTTCTGAAGACAAGAACAGGAGAGGTATTGTACTTATACCCCAAAGGTCTCTTTTCAGACTTTTGATTTTTGCTACTGAAAGTTACACAGTTTGGTCATCTCAATTGTCTAAAAAAAATTAAGGTGTTACAAAAAGAGATTTTGGAACAAGTTGATTAAGTGAGTAAGAACAAGTCAGCTGGTCCCAATGGTAATTGTCCAAGAAATTGCTGAGCCTGTAATTGTTGTATGCAGGCTATCAGGTAAATCGGTGTCTATATTAAAATTTTGTAAAGGGCTCCAGAGATCATTCTGAAAACTGCCAACAATTAACTCTGAAGTCTGTAAGGCTGAACCATTAGATATGATAATGAAGGAAGGATGGGTAAACAGAAAGATAAATATAGCACATTATGTAAGAGTCAATATGATGTCTGGAGAGGGAAGTCACATTTCTCCGGTTCTTTTGAGTGAGTCAATAGCGTGTGAAGAATTAATATAGTGGAGTTGGATTTGGAAGGGCTTTTCTTGAGGTTTCTCACTAGAAATTCCTAAAGCAACTAAGCTCCCATGAGAAAAAGTTCTTCTCACAGATTAAAGGAAACAATAAATGGCTAGCTGTGCATCGTAAGTATACATTACTGTCATAAGCCTACCAGGATCTTTGCTCTGCAATGCATTCATAAATTGCCTGGAAAAAGAGATGAAGAGCACTATGACAAAGACAGAATTATTCCAAATTAAGGCAGCTTGTGAAGAGTTGCAGACGATTCAAAATATTGATTGAATGGGTGACAGAATTGCCAATAACATTCAGTTATGATAAATATTGAATAATGTATAGAGGGAAATCCATCCTAACTATACAGGCCTTGAGGCTTGTAGAACATTGGTCCGAGAAAAATGTCCATGAGGCCAGAAATACTAACAAACTCTTCTCTGGCTGGTTGATCCCTTTCATGGATTGCTACCTCGTGTCTATAATGGCCACAAACTCTTAATTTTGGCCAAGGTCAACCTGTGATCATTCTTACAATAGCCTGTCAGAGGACACGGGCTTTATTAGAGGCTGTTCGGAAGTTTGGGCTTGCTTGATAGAGAGGAAATTACGTCTTTTCCTCATTGTAAAGGTGCTGGGATGTAGAGAAGGTGTGTCCCAGTCCTTATGCTGCAGCAACATGAAAAAGGCTAGTTGGTGGAGGACTGTGGCAAGTTGGCATCTGGTGCAAGATATTTTGGAGCCTAAAGGCACCCTCCTTACTTACCCTAGTGTATTGAGTAATAAGAGAAAAAGAGTAAAGCCTGGGTACAGAAAGACCAGTGGGCCTGAGACCCATTTCTCTGATCACACATCCAGCTCCTTTGGGAGGGGAATTGGAGTATATGCATACAGCTACTCCTTGGAAAAGCAGAAGGGTACCAAGAAGCACATTCTCAGCCTCCTGGCAGAGGATGACACCCCTCTTACAGATCCACAGGAAGTGCAAGAAGAAAGAGCTCTGTACATACAC
Source organism: Limnodromus scolopaceus (assembly GCA_028565335.1). Classification (NCBI taxonomy): domain Eukaryota; kingdom Metazoa; phylum Chordata; class Aves; order Charadriiformes; family Scolopacidae; genus Limnodromus; species Limnodromus scolopaceus. The sequence continues at coordinate 46,814,093 of JAOXNO010000013.1, read as the reverse complement.
CTTTTCTATCTGGATTCTGTTAATTCTGGCACTTGCCAAGCTTTGTGGGATTGGCCACCAATGGTCAGCATGGAGACTGGGAACAGCTGAAGCTATAGGAGGAGGTTTAGACAGGGAAGATAAGGCTGAGTGCTGGTGTTGTCTCAGCAACTAGGTAAAGACCTAATGGGAAGGCAGAGGATCATCCCTTCCTTGGGTGACAGAAGTTAGACCTAAAATCTTAATTTTCTGGAAAGGTGGTAGCCTTTCTACTTCTATTTTCAGGGTGGATTTTTGCCTGGGATCCACTAAGGCAGTCTCTTCCCTTTTACTGACCATATCCAAGGCTTCCTCAAGGACTCTGAGATGACTGGTGATAGCAGTGTTAGTCCTTCATATGACTGTCTCTATGCACAGGTTGTCTTGGGAGATGGGCTGTGCATGCATCGGTGATCTCCTCTAATGATGTGAAGGAGCCCGGCCCCCTGCCATGAATTACGTTTGCCATTTTTCTCCCCAAGGACAAATTTCCAGCACCTGTTCATGGGTGTCTATGGAGGGATGGCTAGCAAACTGGGTTTGGGGTGAGCAGGATCTGGGAGGCAGTGCATAAGAAGAAGAGAGGAAAGGATCAGGAGGAGAAGAAATGATAACTCATCTCAAGGTGCCTTCTTCCACACATTGTGACATCCCTCTTCACTCCCTGCTAAGCAACCTGTCTTGTGTTTGGTGGGGTTGGCTAGCTGTGCGTGCCTGCTGTAAGGGGGCATCTTAGAACCTACATGAAATTTTTGATGGTGCCGTGGAGGTAGGGGAGACACTTGTGGGTAGTCAACACCTTCCATTATTTAAAGGGATAATATAATATTAAATATTCCTTCTTCCTGGACCAATGGGCAATGTCTCTGGATTTGCCCTGGGACCTAGCACAGGAAGAGGTTGTTTTCCCTGGTATAGCAATGAACTCAGTAGAGGAATCCTTCAGAAGACACAACAAAGAACTCCTCTAGCCTCTCCTATTCCACCGGCATGTGACTGAGTCTTGCTCTGGTGGGTTCCCCTCCTGTGCATGGGTGGTAATTGCCATGGGATTGTGAGGGAGGTTCCTGCTGCAGGGAGAAGGTGCTTGGGTTATGGGTGGAAGGAGTTCTTCTCGGGAGGAAAGAAGTTGGGAAGAAGGCTGAGTAAGGGGAACAGGCTCTGCTCCTGCTGTAGCAATTAGCGTGTGCCCAACCCACTGATTCATATGCAGGTAAGGTCAGTCCATCTCCCAGTACTGGCTATGGGCTTGGTTTGCATGGTAGCCATTTGAGATAGATAGACATGTCATGTACCAAGAGCAAAGGGCTTTAAGCCTAGGGGGTGGACCTGGTAGTCAGCAAACAGAAATGGTAAAATGTCATACAGTTGATCTGTCACAAATGCCATTAGTAAATCAAGAATCACAGTGAAAGAGTTGCAAATAGTCCATAGACTAAAGTATGTTCAAACAAACAAAACATCTGTAGAACAGCTATGACTCGTAAGTTAATTAAAATGATACATTTACTGTAATTTATAAGTGAAACTAGTGTCTAAATTCACCGAATAAACAAAAGATTGGAAATTATTAATTTGCTTCTATTAAATGAGAGGGAGGACTAGAGAGTGCTGTATTCTGAACAACTGACATGTGATAATGACTGCTCCTGCAGAAAAGCGTAATAGAAAGTTGTCTGAGTCACTCATTAACATCTACCACTGCCCTTTCTGTAAATTATAAGTCATTAAAGCCCAATATAGCTACTCTGGAACTTAAATAGTAATTTTTACCTTACTGAAATGTTTCATTTGGGTTTACTGTTGTAGTCTTAGAGGCTGAAACTCTTATTTTGAGCAGGTTGGGAAATGTAAGTGTGATCTAAACCTGAATCCAGAAAGCCAAGGCCTTGTTTTGTGTTACCGTATTGAGGGATAAAAGTTAATTTAAATGTTTCATTATCGATGTATTCCTTGGTTTCACTGCAAAGAGTGCCAATTTTGCTGGCAGTGCAGTGTATAACATGTATAACATGTTAAAACATGTATATTCTAAGAATAGAGTGAGAACATCACCTCATTTCTTACAGATCATCAGCTGTCCACCAGTTGGGGGATCTTTGTCTTGGATTGAATTAAAATCAGCAGTTTAGATGTGAAAGACTTGATATCTCATTAGCAATCCCTTGATCCACCCAGCTCCCCGGGTGCTGTTTTAGAATGATAATCCCAATCATTCTTCAAATCTTTATAAGCAATCAGTTTTAAGTGCAACTCTTAGAAGATAAGACTTTTCCTGCTAGTTAGTTCTAAAAAAAAAAAAACAAAAAAAACCCAACCCCTAAAAAAAAAACCCCAAAACCCAAACAACTAACATGGGTGAGCCAGAGGCTTTGATCAGACAGGTATTCTTTTTAAGTCAGATTTAGTAATTTTAGATTTTGTTTCTGCATGTCTGATACTGTGCTAGAAAATAATCCAAATACAATACTTTAAAAAGGGTGAAGAGCTTCAAAATGAGCCTCCTAGCCAATTTAGATTGGGTTGAGTGTTTGAAATAGTGCAATAAATCTCTTCTTTAATGTACAAAATTATTTTTCACCTGACATAAAGGTAACTTCCAGGTACCTTAACCTTACCAAAAAGGATCATAGATTTGGCTAAACTTCAAAACTCCTTTAAAATTCAAAAATCCTTTGACAAACCACTGAGACTTTATTTAAAACTCTCAGTGTCGCTATCTTGCTTGTGTTAATAGTTTCCTTAATAGGGTGCCACTAATGTTACTTGTTCTCCCTGTTTTGTGGTCAGGGCCTTTGTAGGTCTTTACTGAAAGCTAGATTTGCTGGTGTAAATAGGAATTGAGTTTGTTCCTTTTCCTGGAACAGTAATGAGATCATCACATCAGCTTTGTGTTGTGATGTGATTAAGTTTGCACTGTGACTCAGTTACCTTGTCCTGGAGGACACAGTTATGAGATTGACAGCCACAGTGGGTATAGGAGCAAAAGGTAGTATCTTGTGGCAGACATCCAGATACTCATTCCACCTCTGAAAACATTTAGGTCTTGTGTTTTTAAAAGAATACAGTGTAAGGGGATACAATGACTTCTTTTTTAACAAGAATCTGTTGGCTTTCATTTCCATAACTGTGTTAATATTTAAATTATTGACCTAATCAGGTTAAGTGTATGGGCTGCAACATCTAATTTTAAGGCACACCTTGTTCATGGTCATTGAGCAATAGCAAATGCAAAACAATGATGTAATTAGCTGCGCATCAGCAAAAACGTCTGAGGAGTTTTAACTTGAAACCTCTAAGAGAAACCAAACTGCTTTATTAAGTTAGAAATGCTTTATTTGGGACCTGCGTGTATTTATTATGAATATGACCATGTGATAATAGTACTTCGTGATTTTTTTTCCCATAGTCAAAAAGAAAATGGGAGGGAAAAATATCCCCTTGCCATCCCGATTAGATCATAGCTGAAAGCTGAGCTGTCGGTAGCTGTTTTGTACACAGCTCGATACGATTGTCTATTCAACTGAAGCCAAGCCTGCAGAAGCGGCGGTGCTGTGAGCCAGGTGTAAGGTTCACTTTCCGATCTGCGTGGGCGAGGTTTGTCAGAACCCTTGCATTCATTAGGATTGGCTTCAGTCGGTGGTATCCATCCCTTGAACCCTAAATTCACCCACGCGATAAAAGCAAAAAGCCGATGCATGTCTAAAATAAAAAAGTTTGTTCTTCTGCTGATACTGAAGTATAACATATTTTGAGATAACAAAAACTACAAAGGATCTTTTTCTCCCTGAAAGACTTAATCAACTCTTGATTAAGATTGAAATTTAACTTGTCTCAGCAAGCATTTCATGGCCAGATAAACACTGCATCACAAAGCTGGTTAACATTCAGCCACAGCAGCTGGACTCATATTTATTAAAATTTTCCCTAGGACTCGCTCTGCACTTTTAGGGAAAAGTCACTTCCCTAATTTTTTCTCTGTAGACATAGACTTCTTGGCTGTTTGTTCAAGATAAGCATTGAAATGAGAATGCAAAGGTCAATCTCTGCTGTATTACAGAGTTACAAAGAGAAGCAGTCAGTTTGTCTTCCAGTGAATGTTCTCCTATCCAAATTGAACTCTTTACTTCTTATAGGAAAAAGGGTCTCCTCTTTGGGAATTCAGCAGATTTTGTGTTAGACTCTCCTTTTTGTTGTGGACTTCTTCACTGAAAGTTTTGTCTTTTCAGCTTTCTCCCTCCTTATCTCTACCTTTTAACAACACAAGTGTGTGAGGTCATGTTAAGGCTTTGAGATGCTGGCTGCAGCGGAGTCTTCTGCCCTTCCTGGTCCACCACCACCTCTGCTTCGCTGTCCTGTCTCCCTGCTGTCCTGACTCAAGAGAACTGGAAATGCATCTCAGCCCAGTGTTAATGCGGGTCCACCTCCATTGGCTGTTTAATAGGACAGGTTGTGACCAGAGCAAGTGAGATACAAACAGGGATCTTACTCTCCCCTTCATGCTTTGGGGACAAGAACCCCTGGCAGTGAAATGGAGCAAACAGTTGGTGCAGTGAATTTTTTGTTTGTTTGTTTGTTTGATCTTTTAAACTACGGCAACCAAACCCGAAAAAAAAACATTCGTAAAGGATCCTGGATAACATAACTAATGGCTGACATAACTAATCTGAATTCGAATATGTTTTATAAAACTAAGGATGCATTAAAAATAAGGATGCATTGTGCTAGCATCTTTCCTCTGTTGATAGCAATTTCTTGCTCGGAATTTTAAAATATATTTTAAAATAAGGACATCCATCTCGGTGCCATTAAGGCAAAGGAATTGAGGTAGCTGTTGCCTGCTCAGTTGGAAATTAATACTGCCCTGTCTGAGACAACACAACTGATTGTATGGGCACCCCAGTCTTTTACTGGGAGTAAAATAGGTTAGTGTGAATCACCATTGGTGGTTCAAGCCAGCCACCTTAAATGGGTACACATATACATACATTTCACATTCTAGCTAAGCGGTTGGTAATTTCTAAAACTGCTTTAACTCGAGTACTTGGTGATTGTTTGACTCTTTACTTAATTGCATGATTTTAATTTAGCTAAAATTTGTTTAAGTATGCAATGGAGAAGATAAGCAGGAGTGTCTGTGGTAACAGTGCCAGACACAGCCTTCTAGGTGGAGAGGATGAACAATTTCAGCAGATATTTTCTAACTTCTACATTCAATTCTTGACACTGGGATGTATTCCTGCCCGCCTTGTCCCACCTTGGTGCTAGCAACTGGGCAGGTGCACTAGGACAGAATTGTTCTTCCCACCAGCTGCACAGACAGCTAGTCTTGTTCCCCTTGCTCCATCTGCCGTGAAGTATTACGCGGAGTTGTCATGCATTGCCCTCCTTTTTATACTGTCAGGGATGAGTTACCAGCTACTTAATAAATAAATAAAATGAGCCTTGGTCTTCCCTGACTTCTTTTATTAACAGTAAAGCAGTATATTGCCATGCATGTCACCAGTTAGTGACATCATGTTGGACTTGCAGTCTTTGTGTCTTTTTCTTTTATTGTTGATAGAAGACTGCCAGGGTGAAGAGCTTGATCCTTTTTGCTCCCTAGCATAATAACAGCACTTCTTGCATGTGTTGGAAATGGCAGCTGATAAGAAAAGATGGAGATGACTGTATGGCGCTGTATTGAGAGAAAAAGGTGATTTATCTTCTCTTTGCAAGTTTCCACTGTAAATCATTTACCCTTGTATTAGAGCCCTTTTGTTTTTGCAGTTGCAGGAAAAAAAGCTCCATGGTGTTTTATTTGTCTGTATCTTGAAATATTATTATAAAGAACTGTAAGATGCCATTATGCTGGGGACAGCTGCAAGAGTTTCCCTTATGCACAGGCTGCCAGGAGCTGGAACTCAATGAATTGATAAAAGCATAGGAAAGCTATTCAGGAATCTGTTCCTGCCAGTCACCGATGGAACTGTGATAGTCAGCCAAGTGCTGGTATATGCGAGTTGAGGAAGGGAGAGGAAAATGGATATGAAATTGTCAAATCACTAGTTTGCTTGATGTCAGTAAAACAGCCGGGCTCATAAAGGGTGAAGCATATGGAGTCCAAACACAACTTAATGAAATGGTGTTGACAAAACCCAAAACATGAACATACTGACAACTTGTGTGAGCTGCTATGAGTGGGGATGACCTCTGAAGTGTGAACACTTACTTGCAACTTGGCCCATTGAACTATTCATTCTACATTCAATCTTACTCTGTTTATTGGGAATAAGTGCTGTAAGACTGGAAGTATATGTGTGTTGGCATTAAGTGCAGATTTGGGCTGCCATTTTGGTTGATGTTTGTTTTCACAACTGACATTAAAGTATTCAGTCAGTCTGTAATGGCTGCTCTTTATTGACACTGATGGAGGTGGGATCAAATATGGGACCTGCACTTAGTTTCAGAGAGCAGCAAGAATGAAAAGTCTTTATTCCAGTGGCTGACATGCTGTGGACTCGTGTTCCTGGGGGAAGTTTTTTACACACTTTGTTTAGAACATGTTTGCTTTCTGAGACCACACACATCCTCCCTCGATGATTAGCACTGTGCTGGTATTTGGGTACTGGGAGCCCAGTATAATTATGAATAGATACAGGAACTGTCCGAAAAACAATGCTGCCACAGTCAGTAATGAGAAATACACTCTCCTTTCACATGGACCAATGTTTTGCTTTGGGTTGTACAGTGAAACTGGCAGTTTTGAAACCTGCAACCTGTTTATTCGATTCATAATTCAAAGCCCATGTAATTCTCGGTGACTATCGCTGTTGTTTTCTTTGTGGAGTCCTAATTCATTGTTTCTGTGGGCACAAAAGGATTGCCGGACTCATTTGGTGTTTCAGTGCGCTGTAATTTTACATAGTGCAATACTGTTGAGATTGCCTAGCTGTGTCATCTGTTGGGCTCATCGCTGTTACTTCCTTTTGACCTCCTCTCTGTAATTGCGCACGGATGACTTACTGGCTGCCACAAAGATACTTAAATGCAACCAGGCTCATTAAAAAAAAAAGGGAATAGACCAAAATGATTCTCTCCGAGGTCAGTGAGGACCAACTAGGTAGCTGTTTGCTCTCTATACCAGGCAGGCAGAGCCATCTGTCACATGACAATAAGCAAGCATCGATTTCAGAAGTCCATTTGTTTTTATGACAGTTTTTACAATTTTATGGAAATGGAACCATTACATAAAGCATAATTTTCCTCAGAAATTGGTGTTTTATAGACTTATATCCCTGTTCAGTCATTTACATTCCTGGTTGCTTTTTAGATAGAGCATAAATATAATGGTGCTTTTCTCCCCTAATAAAAAAATCATCAGGCCTTTTATTTTCTTTTTTCACTATATGAAAGGCTATCCATGTTTGGTATTTAAGGTAAACCTCGAGGGTTCTATGTCCAAGTTTTATGTATCCATAGAAACCGAGTCAATAGGGGCTACAAAGGAACTAATATTTAATGCTTTAATATTTAGCTCAAAATCATAGTTCGTAATGATTTTCTAACAAGATTTTGCTACTTTTCTTATTCTTTAAGTATGTATTTTTCATAATCTGTATTGGTTCTTAATTTAACTCATCATATTCCTGCGTTCTTGGAATGGTAAATCTAAAACGTTAAGTCAAATTGTACAGACTTTTATTTGTTGGAGTCTTAAGTTCAAGTCCAGATTATAACCAACGTGAGCGTGAGCTTTCTAATTTTGCTTCATCTTCTGTGAAAGTTAATCAATGCCGTATCAAGTTTCTGCTCAGGGGAAGCTCAAGATTTTGCATAGTAGGTCAGACTTGAATTGTACTAGTTGATCTGTATAAGGACAACTTTGACAGCATCTGTTCACATCACTCTGCCTTTGTCAAGGCACAGTAATCTTTTATCTTTGTGAGGAGCATTTAAAAGCAGGACAAGGGACAACGTCAGGTTGGAGGTAGTAATGTTTTGGAGGCTGTATGCATTAAAACTCAAATTCCTCAGTAAACTGCAACTGCTTGGCAGTTTCTAGGAGTTTGTCCAGTTCACCTGAACATCACTGGCATGGCTGCTCAAGTGTTTGTGTCCTTAGATACAGAAGCACTTATGCTTGTTGTTTGTTTGGGTCCTTACATACTTCTCCTGTATGGTAATTGCCATTTAAAGGTCAGCACTTTCCAGTATGTTCTGGGTGTCACTGGTTTTCCTAATAGTGAGAAGATGACTTATCTGTAGTAATGAATCTTACCCTTACAAGTATATAAATATTTGAAACTATTTGAATCGTCATAGCACAAAATACGGCAGTGAAAGATCTGGGTTCAGCTGTACTAGATGAACATGAAAAGAAAAGATGATCGTCCTTAACCCATGCAGGATATCAATGTAAGTTGGACATAACTCCGAGAAAACTTTGCAGTGAGACTATTTTGTGATTTTGCAGGGGAGATATAAGGGATGACAGATGCTGGAATTTAGGGGTCTTATTCATGAGTTGAATTACTAGGCCATAAAAGACAGCAGCACTGGGAAAAGAGTTGCAGGAATAAACATTTAAGAGGAATTGGGAGTTACTTGTCAGAAGCTATTTTAGAATAAAAGCTGATGAAGAGAAAGAGAGCATATGAAGGACATTTGAATATGAGAGATCCAGAGAATTACGAACTCGAGGGGAAATCTAGATATGTGGAGAACCTCCTGTGTTGTTTTACAGTGTGTGTTCCTAACTGCTTTTAGGGGTTTTTTGCTCTAATACAGCCAGGAGCCTCTATAGTAGCTCCTAAAGGACTATAAGCGTAGGACCTGAGCCTAAATTGGACCTGTTGTGGTAATAAAAAATTATTCTGGTGGATTTCTCCGTTCCTTTTTTAAGGGGGAAGTCATACAAGACCATCAGGGTGAGGTGTACCTGGGAGGTGGCGCTCTCATCGAACCCAGCAAGGTGAGGAAAGGCAGCTGTTTGGGAGCTGCGGGAAAAGGGATCCGAGGGGCTTGTGTGAGGTTTGTATGAGCTTGGTCTGTGGTCCCATTTTGCTAAAGCTGATGTCTGAGGCTGCCTGGAATCATTGTTTGGACAGAGTGAAACTAGTCTGAAGTGGTACCTCAGGGAGCCATTGGCATGCAGATGACAGATGAACCAGTGTTTGCGGATGAGCTCACCAGCAACAGGGTGGCAAGTGTTTATTTTTAATGTCATATTGGTGTCGGGCTGGCTTATGAGCACACATAACTTGTTAATATTGCAGCACTATGTGGAAGTCTCCTGTAACACCTGAGACACCTTACGCCAGGCAGGACTGCAGTTTACTTTTGCTAATGGAGTTGTTAGGGACAGCTGGTTCTGACCAATGTGAAGAGGTTGCCTTATCCAGTTCTGTTAAGTCAAATATTTCAAACTCACTGGTTACAGAGGATGGAAACTGCGATAATAGGTATTTTCTGGGTTATAAAGACATCTTGTATTTCCTGAAAGCAAGCTGAGAACACTGCTAGTAATTAAAACTAAATCAAAAAATCAAACAAGACAGAGAGCAGTCTTCTGTTCAATAATTACCCTGCAGTTTTACGTATCTCCTCTTATGCTTAGATAATGCCCCTTTAGAGTTGGTAATTTTACAACTTTACAGCAATCGTGGAGCTCTGTGTTATGTGTATGCTGAAGGGCAGAGAATAGCCTCAAAGTGGAAGGTGTCAAGGAACGTCCAAAATCAATTAACCATTACATAGTGTGTGGGAGACATTCCTTGCTCTCTCTTTGAATAGTCCTCGAGACAGTGTGGCTTTCAGACTGCCAGAAAACTGGTACGTTTCCAAGTTACCGGTGGAAATTGCTTTGAACTTAGAAATAAACCTGCACACACATACAAATTAGAAGAAAACAAAATACGTCAAATGAAATCTCGGCCTTATCAAAGTCAAAAGGAGTTTGCTGCTGACTTCAGTGGAACAAGAATTTTATCCATAAAGAGGAAAAATAAAAAAGATTTTTGAACTCTGAAATCAGAGCTAAGCTGTCTGATGCAGGGGTTTTTTTGTCACAGATACCTGCTTGTTTTCACATGTATTTGCAGGATCTGAAGGCCACAAAGTCTTTGTAATTGTGTGTCTGCAATCCCTGACTGCAATATGCTTGCCAAAGCACAACTGGAATGCTCACACTTTTGTAACTTTCATTTCTTGTTTTTATGGTCCAGCAACATTGCTCAGGCCTGTTCAAATGAGTTGGCAATTAGTAACGTAAATATAACTTGTCCGACTTGATTTGTTCCTCCCACACACACATTCTGCGTCTCTCTCTCTCCGGCTGAAGCATGTGTAGAGAGAAGAGTAGCAAGGAAGCCCACTGTGACAGAGGGAACTCTAGGAAGGTTTTACGCTTTTAGAATGGACTTCTGTACATTATGGAGACATTATGGAGAGCTAAACTCACTTGTGGCCATCCTAGCAAGCAAGCAGTGTCTCTGCGAGCACACCATCCTCAGATGTTACTCTGCTACATTTGCGTAGCCTGGCAAGAGTTACCATTAGTTTTCATTAAAAAAACCTGTAAATTGGTTGCACCCAAGTGCTTTGAAGGGTCCAGTCCCACGTGCCTGCCTAGAGCACGTCTAGCAAATGCCAGATTAGACAACTCGCAGAAGACCACTGTAGATAGCTGGGATTTCTTTGTTGCTGTTTTAGGTTGTTTTGATTTTATTAAAACTGCCACAGATACAAAATTGGCTTAATAGCCAGAGCATTTCCCTGGCACATGGGAGTTGATGCTTAATTTTTCTCACCTGGAGAGCTCTGGTGCCTCTTGTCTCCCTGCAGAGTCCCCATGCCATGCTGTTTGTTATTCACTCACTGCATGGGAACCATCCAAACCTCCCTGCCTCTCCGCATCCAGGGGAAACTGTGCCACAGCAACAGAAAATGTGACCTTTGCTTGCCTGGAACAGAGGAGAGGGCTACAGGAGAGCATAGGAACCTGTAGCCTGGTGTGGGGCCACTGAAAAAAGAGTTGGAGTTGTGGTTTCGGCTGTCTGGACTATGAGTTTTCGCTTGCTTGTGTGAGTAATCTGAGCTCCAGAGAGGAGCGGGAATTCGGATACCTTGGTGTTCAATATGCAGGTCTCCATGCCCTTCTACAGCTACACCCTCCCCATGCACTGCCCAGGTATCTCAGTCTGCGCTCAGGGTTCCTCCCTGGGGGCTGACACCTAAAATGGAATCATTACAGCCTCTCCTTTATAGGTTTCAGATGCTTTATTGCATCTGGCCCTTTATGGATCTCTTGGAGCGGGTCTGGAGGAGGGCCACAAAAATGATGAGGGGGCTGGAGCACCTCTCCTATGAGGAGAAGCTGAGAGAGCTGGGGTTGTTCAGCCTGGAGAAGAGAAGGCTCCAGGGAGACCTTATTGCAGCCTTCCAGTACTTAAAGTGTGCTTGTAAGAGAGAGGGGGACAAACTTTTTAGCAGGGCCTGTTGCGATAGGACAGGGGGTAACAGCTTCAAACTAAATCAGGGTAAATTTAGACTAGATATAAGGAAAAAATGTTTATAATGAGGGCTGTGAAACACTGGTACAGGTTTCCCAGAGAGGTGCTAGATGCTTGTCCTTGGAAACATTCAAGGTGAGGTTGGACAGGGCTCTGAGTGACCTAATCTAGTCAGAGATGTCCCTGCTTATTGCAGCAAGGGCTTGGACTAGACAACCTTTAAAGGTCCCTTCCAACCCAAACTATTCTATGATTCATTACGCAAAGATAGGGCTCTGTTACTTTCTAAGGGTAAGCGCGCGCGCAGGCTTCCAGAAGTGATGGATGCATTTGATATACCTCCTCTGGGAACTGCCAGCTTAATGTGCGTGCTTGGAGAGGGATTTATAATGAAAGAAATATTTATGTTTAGTAAGTTTGAACACGATCAATGGATCTGTTAGCTTTATTTCATGTAGGTGCTCAACTGAACGAGTCCCTGTTTGCAGTATATTCTGCGTTATTGTGCTCCTCCGCTAAGAAGGAATGGCTGCGTATTTCTGGTCGTGTCATCATGAGTTGTGCATGACAAACCAAGTGACGTGTTTTATTTGATTACTGCAGTGCTTGTGAATAGCTCAGCGCTGACAGCCTGGGAGGAAAAGGACCATTAAATGCCCTGGGATAGGCATAAGATGGGCCGCAACACTGGAAGGTTTTCTCCTTCGGCCCAGGCATTGTGCCCCATTTCTGAAGTTACCATCCCATTGACTTATTTGCTGGGCTGTCACGTCAGCTATAGTGACGTTTTTTGACACCACTATATTTTTTGACATTTGTTCCTTAAAAAATAGGAATAAGGTCACACTAAGCAGCTGTGAATAGCTGTCAACTTTCAATTGCCACCAGCCCAGACAGCATTTGAAACAGCAGCTTTGGGTGGGGATGAAAGGCTCCGTGTCCTCCTGATGCTGCCTTCAGCCAGTCAAAGGTGGAAGCAGGAATGAGAAGTCCGAGATGCACATTTTAAGTTGCAGGAACGGTACTTACTGTGAAGACATTATTTGAGATAGTGTCTAGAAGGTACTAAGAGTGCGCTTAATTCTTTAATTTATTTTTTTTATTCCCAAGTGTTATTTTTTTAAAGTATATTTCATGTTCTACGTAGGGTCCCAGTAGTGCACAGAAAAAAATATGTATTGGTGATTGGTTTTACTGCAGTGTTAGCTGAAGATACAATTCCCGTTCATAGGAAAGCCTCTAGCTGGGGAAAAGTGGTACTTTATTCCCAGCGTGCGTCCGTGTTCAAGTGATGCTAACACTGGTCCTGCACATGTCTGGTGGTTCTGATAAACCGGTCTGCAGCAGCTCCTGTGTTACCTGCGTGGCTGCTCTCAGCCAGTGTTGGTAAAGTTGAGCAAGAACTTGAGCTAACCAGTCCTGCAAAGGTAATTAGGTTAATTGTATTAAATTTTGAGGAAAAAGTAAGGAAGCATCCCTTAACGAGGGTAAAATATTGAATGTGTTTGGGAAAGAGAAAAGGCCAGTTTGTGAGAGAGCGCGTTTATGAAATGCCTTGCTTGTGTCTGTGTATTCAGGCATGGTGATGGCTTACAGAATAGCATCTGCCGAGCGTGGAAATGGTAAATGTCTCCAGCAGTTGTTTATTTGAGAAAACAACACTTGAAGGTGCAGCTAAACGTGCTCCTGAGGCTTTTAACCAAAAAAAGTTTCAAATTAAAACTCCTTATTTTTACGCAATCAGTATTTTACATTATTTCCCAGTTTACATTACAGACATCAAGCTTATGATTTGCTTGAAACTTCACTAAAGCAGAATTTCTTTCACTTCAAAATGATGAGAGAGTAGTTTACTGCTTAGGTCATTTAACTCAGTTATAAATTACAAAATGTGAGTTATGACTAATCCGAGAAAGCAGTTCAGTATTATGAAACCAGCCTTAAGAAAAGTAATTGTCCCTTAGGTTTCCACGCTTTCTGGAAACTTGAATTGCAAAAATCACTTCCTACTTAGACCAAGAATCCAAGACTCCTCAATTTATTAGCACAGATGAATTTCCAGCCGATGTTTCATGTTGTATCTTTTTCTGCATTCTCCTTCAGCAGCGCTAAGATACCTGAACAGCTATCCTTAATTTTAGGAAATACTCATCTTTGCATATCAATGATGGTATTCCTTATGGCTCATCCTTGTTTAATAGCATTGAAAAGACCACTGCTGAATGGCTATTAGCTTAATAAGGAAAAGCTATTTTGAAATTCTTGTTAAATTGCAATGAGTCTACAACTAAACTGAGATTTAATTACATTTTTAATTAAAGGAATAGCTATTGATTATGTCATTGAATATGTGTTGTAGCCAGCCCTAACAAATAGCAATATTACAAGAGATCATTAAACTAGTTGTTAAAATTCCAAGTGAATGAGAACTGGAACTGGTGCAGATAAAAGATACAGCGATACTGGCTAGAAAAAAGATAATGAACCGAGTGAAAAACACATTCATTGCCACGAGTTTGCTTACTGATGATTTTATGTGCTGTCATAATTTATTTTTGTCTGTGGAACAAAATGAAGACAAAACTAGAACAGTTTTTAAATGCAAAACATGGGTAAAGTTTTATCTCGGGTCTTGAAAGTGAACAGTGATTCGGACAACATTTCTCGTGAGCTTTATGTGAAGCAGGATCTAAGCTGTCTATGCGAGAGGCCTTCTGATCGCTCAGGGAGCAACCTGATCTGCTACCCAGACTGAAATAAAAGGGGGCAAAAAAGGTCAGAGCATGGGAATACTGACAAAAACCCCACCGGCAGTCGCAGTGCAGCTGGTGACAGGGCCCTGGCAGCTCACCCTCTATTCAACTTGCAGCTTTGCTGCTACCTCATCACTGGTCCTCTCCCAGGCCCGTGGGGTGGATATCTGGTGGTAGATAGAAAGCAGTTTTCTGGACACCCGTGATTGAGAGCAGATGTGGAAATCCCAGCTGCCCGCGTAAATCCATGCAGCCACCTTTTGTCCGGGCAGGTTTCCCATCTGTGCTGTTCTTCACCAGCACATCTCAGCTTTTCTGAAGCTGTTAGTTGATGCTCTTGAAAAAACGTGTCCTAAATTTGTTTTAGCGTTAATTTGAAAAGTCTGCAGGCTCATCATGCTGTTTAAGTCTCGATCCTTTCTCTCCTTGTGATTCCACCTTCACTGACGAAAGGATCTTACTGAAGCATTTTATTTAGAACGGGGAGGAGCCCCTATGGATGGCTATTGCAGCAGCCCGTTGCTTGTGGCTGAAAGCTGCTCTGAACAGGGAAGTATAATAGGGGATGGGGCGGATGATCTCATGGGCCTTTCTGTTCTGTCCGTTACGATTTCTGTGCCTATAAAGCCATTTTAATCCTTTCCATTCAAAGGCATTGTATCCCCAGAAATGTATTCTTAATAATGGCACAAGGCATGCTGCAACATGGGCAAGCTTATAGTCAGACCCAATGACTCAGTAGGACTAAGTTATTGTTTGAAATACAGCATTTTAGAATTAAAACTTTTTTTGGTGCCAGATTTTATAATTGTGCATATTTTGGATATTTTGTCTATGTATAATGTACAAAGACTAGCTTTTTAAAAGACTGTGAGGGTTGAACAGACGTCAGTACCAAGAGTTAAGATGTATTAGAATTAGAGATACCTGTAACCTTTGTTTGACCTCATAGTAATATGGAGCATGATCCAGTCTCCAGTGACCTTCCTCCCCCTGTGCCCTCTTCCTCCCCCTGTGCCCTCTTCCTCCTTCAAGTGTGCAGGATGAACGAGGGGTAGGAATGTGGCAAGTGCACAGAACGTGGCAGTGGCTGATGAGCTGCAGAAGACAGGGAAACGTTTGGTAGAGACACGAGCACTCTTTAGGAATGAAAAGCAATGTCTTGTGGTGAAAGCACGTTTCCTCCTGTACGGCAGCTGTATTGCTGCTGTTATGCACGTGTCTGTTCTCACAGTCAGCATCCAGATTACAAAACATCTTCTGTATCTAATGAGTGACAAGTAAAGAAGGAGGGATTACTGAAATATAGACTGAAGGGGTCAGTTATAACCCTCAAGAGAGTAAAAAGGTTTGATGACCTGTAATCGGGATTTGCCAATGATTTGTACTTAGGTAATGGCATCACTGTTTTTTTCCAGCACACAGGATGCATTTTAGTTTACTTCAGACAGGTCCCTGTTACTGCTTAACTACAGGATGTTATGATTATAGATGTAGTGACACTGTTGTTGAAGAATCGCTGCTGATAAATTATGGTAGGATGGCAGCTGTAAATACAGCTTCTCTTGTGATTTAAGAGGGAGATGTGAAGGCGTATCACTCAAATGCTTGATCAATGGTAAATAGGGCCAGCCATGGCATGCTAAAGCTTAAAAGTCCTTGCCAGATTTTGGGATTAGAAGTCGTTGTTTCAAGCTTTAACTCCTCCAGTATTGAAATAATTAGATGCTCTGTTCCTCCTCTTTTCCTTTCTCTTCGGCCAAGATCTATTTATGTTTGCAAGCAGGAACTGACATGCAAACCTTTTTTTTTTTTCAGTAATTTTTTGAGATAAGAGAGCTTCTTCAGCAAGCTGCCAAGTATTCAGTGTCTGTGCCACAGTGCCGTGTGTGTGACTTCGTGTCACGTCCCCTGTGACCTTCCCATTCACCTGCTTAACTGGTCAGGAAAAGTGCAGCCACTTGGAGCTGTGTACTTGGGCTACTTAAGGCTGGAGAACAATAAACCAGTCATTACAGATTAGCATGATAGCAGACACCAGCGGCAAAATCAACTATAATCAGGATTCACTTGACACAAAAGGGCATATAGCTTTGGTCACTCAGTCCCCTGCTCTGTAGGTGACAGTCCTGTGCAGGTAATATTCCTAATGACTGATGAGTGGCAAAAAAAATTTCAATATGCCACTGTTAATGTTGCAGTGATTTTAACCTGGCTCCTCTCGGAGAAACCCCACGTGTCCTGATCTAAAGGCTGATACAAGCTTGGTTATTTTTTCCCTGAAGTGAGAAATGAAAATGACTGCCTTCCCAAGATCTCCCTGGAATTCAGACTAAATGGGGCTTATATTTGCATTGGTACTAAGGATGAAATCAGGATTGGCAGACTGTAATGTGTGAATTTGCACACATACAGAGACTCAGAAAGAGAGTGAATCTTGGTAATTAAGCCAAGACATTTTCGATGGTCTGTGCCTAAAATTCAATCCTGTTCAGTAAAAGGGACTTTCTCTTGGGTCTCTTTAATGTCACATTCCATTTACAATTATAATAAATGCTGTAACTTGTTTCCCTCTCCCCTCTCCCACAAAAAAAATGACAGTGAGGAATTTCTTGCTAAGTCTTTGATAACGGTTCTTTCTTTTTGTTCCAGATAACTTCAAACGAGAAGTGCTCGGAGAGCCTGAAGAATGATGGCGATGCTCTTATCCAGACTCTAGAGAGCCTGGCCCAAACTGCCAGGTGAGTTCCCTCAGGCTTCCAGGAATTTCCAGGGCTGAGAGCTCTCGCCTCCTCTTTTGTCTGTG
Source organism: Limnodromus scolopaceus (assembly GCA_028565335.1). Taxonomy (NCBI): domain Eukaryota; kingdom Metazoa; phylum Chordata; class Aves; order Charadriiformes; family Scolopacidae; genus Limnodromus; species Limnodromus scolopaceus. Next base: position 46,797,024 of record JAOXNO010000013.1, on the reverse strand, counting down.
ATAGTCTTCTCCTGTAATCGCCTTCTGTGCAGTACAAGCTTCTCAGGTTTCTGTCGCTGGCCCCCCTCCCTACATTGCTCCCCTCCAAACTCCTTTCATTCACAGCTTGCTGGCGTTTCTGCCGCGGTGGCGGCGGCGGTGTGCTTTGATCCCCAGCTGCAGCGAGCCCCAGTGTGCTGCACAGGCCGGCTCAATGTGTGCACACATCTGTCGATATGTGGGGTTTTTTTTTTTTTAAATATATTATTTTATTCCAAACACTTGGCCTCTGTAACCGGATACTGGCCGGTGGTTCTTGACGGAGTAGGCTCGATGCACAATGCGGTGTCTGTACCCTGTTTTAAAGTAATTGTGTTTGGTGCACTTGCAAGCTGATTACTTTCAAATGAGCAGCTGAAGAACAGAACTACTTTTGTTTAAGAATACCTGTGGCTTCTCCAAGAAGGCACGAGACCAGACTTTGGGGAATGCCCTGGCTTCCTCTGCGAGAACAGAGGTGCTAGTCCCAACAAGTTGGCCAAACCTCAGCTCATCTCCCATAGACTTTCCCTCATTTAATCTCCCTTGGACATATGAATGAATGAGTTGCTGTTCTCTGCCTCTCCAAACAAATTTCACGCTCCTGCCGTGGGCCGTTAGGCTGCGTTTCACTCCTGGTTGAACTAAAATCGACAGAGAAATTGTAGTTTATAGATCAGTTTTTGAAACAGTAAGACAATCTTTTCCGTGCTTTTTGTGCTCCCAAGTACAGGCTTTATATGGGTCAGTTGTTTGGGGAAACTGGTTCCTCGACATTATGGCAGGGTGTACCCTGTGTCGGAAGGAAGGGGGGATGTGGGCAGATGTGGAGAGGAAATGTGGGCCGTGGTGAGTGTAAGGAGGTGCACACCGAGGACTAACCAAACCTGTCGAGAACAGTCTGCATCCCTCTTGCATACTCAGCTGCTGACTCACAGGTTTTTGTATGACACATGAAATTATCTAGCTAAAATAAAATGTCATCTCTCCCCAAGGGAGACACTGGCACCACCACTGAAGATGACGGTGGAAAAATACGGGGTTTTCTTCTTTTAGAACTAGTTTTCACTCTATTTTGTAGCATTTCAGCATTAGATGCACTAGACAGCCCAGTCACTCTCTTTGAGTCTGCTTTTCTGGCTTCCTCTAATTGTCTGTTACCGATACATTTCTGTACTCGGAAATCCACATACTACAGAGCTCAGAATAAACGGCGCTCTCTCTTATTTGGCACAAGAAGCTCAGTAGACCAGATTCTAGCTGATGCCAATGACGAGTGTGTTGATACATTAGGGTAAGCCAAGTTCCTTTGCTGTGCCAAGCTCCCACACTGCAGCAGCAACAGGGGAGCCCCCAAGAGCCCATGGATTTCAGTTCCCCTCCTCCCCTTCTTTGGGGAACATATGTCCCAGTCCATTTGCCTCCAGAGGAAGCTGGAAGGGATTCAGCCTGGATCTTGGGGTTTTAATGGACTCAGACCTGGATAAATTGGCAGTAGGCAGGCAGGAGAAGCCTGGGGTTAATAAGCTTAATCAGCTTTAGCTGAATGGCCGTTTTGTTTATGGAGGTTATGGATGTTTTGTCATGTCCCCAGACCCCCTTATGTGGCGTCTTTCCCAGAGTATTCCTTGTGACCTCATCAACTCGGTCTCCTCACCTGTGCTTTGAACCCTGTTAAGAAGCCTCTCTGTATCTCATGCAGAACTGGAAATGTTTTAAAGGCTACAACCGAGATGCTGGACGGAAGCCATCCTCTGAGCAGTCTAAACTCTCCCGGGCCCTCCCACCCACACACCCTCCCTGGGTCGCGGTGATTGAGGAGTGTTTGTTGCGTTGTTCATCTTTTGCAGACAGGTTTCTGATCTTCCGCTCCGGCTGTGCGGCGGGAGGGGGACACCGGCCAAGCAGCCACGTGCCGAGAGAGAGAGAGAGAGAGGGGCTGCTTGGATCGCAAGCTGCTTTCGGGGCTCTCCCGCTGCCGTGTCGCAGCCGTGGATGCCCAAACCCCTCCTCTGCCATCCATCCTCGGCCGGTCGGAACAGGCGCTTTTGAGTGACACACAACCCACCCCTTCTGCTTTAGGAGCTGTGTGGAATCAAGTCTGCACTTTAAAACGTGGGATCGTAGCCGTTCATTTTTCAGTGCGGACAGTTGCCAAGATGAATTCGTTTCAGATAACTAAATTTTCTGGTATAAACTGCTTCTCATTAAGACATTGGTTGATGTAGTGAGGATTGATCATTTGGATTTCCTGGCTAGCTCTGCGCTCCCTGACACTTGGAGTGGCGGTAGGTGTTTGTCATTAGCAGCACCCGAGGAAGTTGCGGATTGGTCTAATAGTGTCCTTTCTAAGTTAAAGGTGAGAGATGGTAGCCTGTAAAAAACCAACTAACCCTTCTTGTTTCTCTGGACTAGCAGTAATTAATGTGTTAGAGACTCTGTTCTAGGAAACACATGTGTTTCCAGAAGGAAAAATTACAATCACAGAATGGTTTGGGTTGGAAGGGACCTTAAAGATCATCGAGTTCCAACCCCTCTGCCATGGGCAGGGACACCTCCCACTAGAGCAGGTTGCTCAAAGCCCCATCCAGCCTGGCCTTGAATTTCAGGCAAAATACATATAATAAAAAATTTGGCAAAGTAGCAAAGGGAGAAGATCCCATGATTCAGTCTCAGAGCTGCAGAGCTGTGTGTGGTTGAGCAGTGGGTTCTCCTTACCAGGGGGTGGGCAACACCTTGAGTGTTTCCCCGCGTGGAGCAGCACGGGGTTACCAGGGCTGTATGTGTGAAAACATGTTTTTCTGTCAAGCTGGAAGTTTTGTGTGTGTGTAGAGTCATGGGGGAGCGTGGTAAATTGTATCTTCTTGTAGCAGAGGAGAGTGAGTGAGGTAGCAGGTACCGTGAATTTGAGCTGGAATTCATTGCTCAACAGAAAAGCGGGGTGTATGGTGCGGTTCATGGCTATTAACAATTTTCCAGCGTAGATAAAGGCAAATGTGGGATTTGAACAAAACGTTTTCCCCTGAGAATGTCTAATAGGTGTTACTGGTTCTAATCCCTAGCTCTCACGCGGATGTGGCTGTTGCTTCCTTGGCATTTGAAATTCTGAGAACGGTGGGACGTGAGAACATCAAGACTACCAAGTAAAGCAGTTTTGACCGGGCTCCCGAAACACGCACGCTGTGGATGCTGCTCAGCACCTCCGTCCCACAGGAACATCTTCAAATGAGCAGAGCAGACGTAACTAATTCAGGAAGCTGAGTTGTAGCTGCGTGTGGGCACGGGTGTGACTTGGGGAGATTTCAAGAAGGGAAGGAAACTGTTTTTTGGGGGGGTTGTTTGTTTTTTCAGCCATTGTAAGGATGAATTTTTGGTTACTACTTGACCTTGTGGTGTTATGTGATTTAGCTTAAGTATTTGACAGAAGGAGTTTGAAAACTGTAAATTAAATAGTATAGTTATTTCACAATAGAGATATAAAGTGTTTCACTATTTTAAGCCGCCGTTAGAAATGTGCTGTTCTGTTTGACCAGGTGAATGCCTTGGCTGTTCAGCTTAAGGGGCCACCTCATGCCTATGGCAGACACTAGACAATGCTTTTTAATCAAGAAGGACAATATTCTTCATCTCACGCAACCAGAACCAACCCCCCTTATCACGTTAGAGGCTGTGTGTGTACGTGGCATGGATGCATGATAGATTTTATCAGGTTTTTACTCGGAAAGGTGGGGGTTTTTTTTGTGAGGCTGTATGCTCCTCTGTTGCCTAACACTGCACAGCTTTGGCTGTACTGGTGCTGTGTTGGCCTCAGCTGGCAACGCTCCTGGCTGGAGCTCGGCTCTGAAAACAGGTGAGATGATGAGCCTGGCAGTTTGTCATTTATCCCCAGTAAAAACTGAGTGTCCGGGAAGCCTTCTCTTGAGCAGATGCCAGTGCGTAAAGAATTAAATTATTCTCCGCACGTGCCCTGAGCCAGCATCGCATGGGCAGGTCGGGTGCTGTGGCCACTTCTCCCTAAGGTTCATCTCTCAGAGCAGCCACGGCGTGGTTCCACCACAGCCAGCGAAGGCGGGTGCCTCACGGAGAGGAGTCGCTGCTACGAGCCTGCTCTTGGACAGCCCCCTTCTCTGGAGCGTGCGGAGGCAAGAAAACACCCCCGGGTAAACTTGTACACTTTGCAGGAATTGTTTTCTTACATTACTTTAAGTATCACTATCTACCTCTTTTTGATAGCTTAGGAGCTGGAGTTACAGAAACGGGGTAAAGCCAGCTGGTGGCTGCTACCTGGCAGGGTGTTTTACAGGAATGGTCTCCAGCGGGCGTGTGGCTGAGGAACAAAGCTGAATGACTGGGCGAGACTCTCCCCGCTGCGGTTTCAGTGCAAGGAAAAGGGGGGGCACGGCCTGTTCTGTCCTTTTGTTTTGCTCAGCACCTTGGGATCTGAACTCGAGCCAGGATCCTTTGCAGCCAAGCCCCTCTCTGATCTGCTGCTGCACTGAAGGAGAAGCACTGGGGGAGCGTCTGCTCTGGGCTGAGGCTGGTGACAGCTGCACCGCGCAGATGTGCACAGCCTCGGAATTAGCCAGCGGTTTAAGAACCGCTTTCCCTGTTTCCAACTACACCAGTGCTGCTTCAAGAGGAGGAAAGCGCACACAGGTCGTGTCTCAGACACTAACTGAAGGCTGAGGACACAGGAAAATGGGTTTAAGCTACTGAACCAGCTGCCGGTTTGTAAGGGTCAGATGACGTTCCTTTCCTAGTGACAGCGCACAGCTGGAGAGAGCTGAAGCAAGATGCTCTTCTCACCAACTCTAGCTGCCTCGTGTCTGGTGAGACCTGCCCCGTGCTGAGGAACCGGCCCAGGTGAAGTGGCAGCAGGTCAAGGGTAAGAATGCAGCCTCAGAGGACCACAGCAGAAAAACCTTTGTCATCAGGGCTCTGAAGGGTAACTGTTCCTCAGGGGGATGGAAGAGGTAAAGTGTTCTTGGCTTCCTCCTCTGAGAGACTGAAGCTGTTGTTCAGTTCCAGGACAATTTTCAGAGAGCTTGTTAAAGAGAGCATCTGTCCTTCGTTTATTGGCCAGCCCAGCCTCGCCCCCGCCACACCCCAATATACTTAATGATCTGAAATAATTTGACACAGAGTGAATTAAAAGTTTACTTTAATTTTGAACCATTTTATAACTGCATTTTTCTCATGAAGCATCTGTATCACAGCAGGCTACAATAACTTTGGGATAAAAGGCAACTGGTAAACTGTCCAATACAAGGTTCCAAATAAACAGTTCTTACTGGCCCCTACCCAGACATATCCCAGATAAAGTTTTTGATCAAAAACATGAAATAGATCCACCTGCTTATTTTAAGCATATTAAAAAGGAAACTAATTGGACCATTTCTATTTGTCTAGTTTTTTTATACAAAAAGGCTACACAATGTTACACTTTATTCAGAATACAGTTAGAGCGATTATGAATTAGTGTTCTACACCTTTACTCAATCCTTAAAAATTAGAAACTGCTGTAGCATATTCACTATAACTTAATACTACGAGAGACTTTAAAAAAAACTAACGACAATTACTGCGAAAAGAAAGGCTACTTCCAAAGCAAGCAAGGTCAGTACCATTACAGAGATTTAAAAAAAATAATAAATTTTTAACAAGCAAGGCTAGGGTTTGATAAATTCCATCTTGCAATTCATTCTTGTGCATTCTTCGTTTCTTGAATCACTCCCAAAATCCATTTGTATTATTACTCCTCGACCAAAAAGGACCAGAACAAAAAGTTTACTTCAATTGTTCCCATAGGAAACTCAGCTTGGTTAGTGTGTCAGGCACTTTCTGAGATACTAGCCCACCCCTCGAGCCCTCTCAGCAACTCTACAGGCCAATCAATGCAAGTTCATTCAGATGATACAGCTGCAAAGAGAAAAAACCAAACAAACAGGTGTCAGTGTTCCTGAGCATCAAAGGGCTCTTTCCACATATTAAGACTGCATGAAGCCAGTGCACAAGACATCACAGTTAATTACTTCCACACTTCACGGCAGAAGTCAGTTTGGAGTGTACAGACTGTGTGTTTCCAGAGCGTTTGCTCAGTGTTCTGGCACGCTGGGACCCAACTGAGCCAATCCCTCCCTGCCAACCAAGTCCTCAGTCCACTCATCTGTTTTTCTCTTTTTGTTTTGTTTTTAAATTCAAGGTTGGAGCTTCTTACCTAAAGGATGATTTACAGGTCAGTATCGAACCAGGCCAACTGATTACTGTCACCTGGAGGCAGCCCATCCATAAGGTCCTGGGCATGGCCAAGATCTGGCAGACCATCAACTGGGTAGTCAGCACCAGGGTGGTGGCCACCCATTTCATGTTCCATCATAGGGTCCATACCCAAGGCATCCTGACCGTATCCGCCAGAGTGGAAAGAACGGTAGCTAGGATCTAAGAAAGTTAAAGGTGGCAGAGGGAAAAAAAGCATAATGTTAACAGATGTTAGATGCATCAGAAGCTGCAAGTATCAGTGTGTGAGAAGATCTTTGTAGCCATCTAATTTATATTTTTTCTAGTTCAGCCAAGTTCAAAACAATCTGTTGCCTGCCCTTAATGGCTATTCCATTGTTTGAGACAGCCTTCCAGTACGATTCTGCAGACAAAGCACACTGCAGTCAGAAGCACGAGCAGATTCCAGCCAAGCCATTAGTCTGCACAATCAACAGTACTAAAATTCAACAATACTGCAGCAAAACCAGGCTCCAAGACTGTAGACTTGCTTCTGAAAGACTAGTCAAAAATAGCTTAGAATCCTTAGGGGAGAGGCTTGCGTTCGAGTCTATAGACACTCACAGACTAAAACATTCAATACCAGCTTTTGTTTTAAAGAAAAACTGCACTATTGGAATTGTCAAGTCCATTTGTAAAGGATTTAAAAGATTTCTGGAAACAACAGCTCAGCGGGAGATTCTCCCACAAGGCTCAGACAAGAGACACCAGTTTTGCACGTTCTTACGGCTCCCATTTCAGCACTGGCAGTGGTGCTGCAGAGACTGGTTATTTGAACTGGCAGTTCCCCGCCTGCCTGTCAGTTTGCGATGATACCTTGCTGAAGAGTAACTCACTCTTCGCTCATTTGCAGTTCTCCTTTAAAATCTATGACTTGACTTCATCCAACTTAAGTTTAGTCGAGGGGACCAGAGGACACGTACCGTCTGGGCGGTATCCAAGAGGTTCTCCCTGGGCACCAATATCAAGTCCGAGATCTGCTGTCTGGATGTACACAAAAAGTTACAAAACAGTTTTAACGTCAGGTCTTTGGGCCAGCGCTAGTAATTCTCAGTTCAAAAAGTTTTGAAACTTGCCCTAGATCCCTGTTTAGCAACATTTCTGCAGCGAGCAGTGCGGCGTGGTACTGTCTGCGGACATGAAAGGCCTTTTTATCCAAGCATCTGCACCCAAGATATAACAGACACGACGTAGGCACAGGAATCCAGCCATCACTGGAAGGAGGATTCCAGTTGGGAACACGTCTGGGAGCACTCTCCTCCTCAGGTACAGCGGCCCAACTCCCCAAGGCAGCTCTTCAGAGCCTCCTCAGGCAGCAACAGAGCACAGAGTTCTGAAGGGACCTCCCCCAGTTTGTCCAGTTACAGAACTGGCCTGCCTGTAGTGTAATTGCAAAACCCTAATCTCAAAGAGATACTCCATTTTACCTTTTTTCCCACGTTACTGTAGTAGATACAGATTTTAGGGGAAACAGAAGAGTAAACACTGAAATAATATAAATCAAGGGCTACTGTTCTTTATGTAGTAATAGGAAATACACCCAAGTTAAGACAAGCTGGGCTCCTGAATCTTAAGAATCTGGGGGAAGACAGAGATTTAGTGAAATGTCCCCTCTACCCCATGCACACAGCTTGTTTTCAGTCGCAATTCACCGTGTAGCCCTTTACGCATGAGAAAAGGCTGCGATAATCAGCCTGCAAACACATACAAGTCTGACAGCTCAATTCTAAGAACACAAGTTGCATCCCCACCCCAGATTTTAAGTCTTACATCGTTTGCCTGATAGAAGCCTCACAGGATATGCTTTATGTTTACGCTTCCCTCATATCACTCGTGCCTCAATTTTTGCATTCAGAGCTGATTATGTGCAAAGTTCTTCTCTACAGCTTTGCACACGTAGTGAACACAATGAGAATGATAAAGTTTAGCAGCAGTAAAGAACGGACTCTTCCCACCTGCACGGGAAGAAGCAGCTCTAAGGCTGGATGCCACAGGTTCACTGAACCCCAACATGTAGAGAGAGTAAGGAAGGTACAGCCGCGTGTAAAGCTGGGCCTTATCACTGATGGCATCTACACTTCCTACTGGAAGGAGGGAAGACTTGGAAACAAGGTCTCCCCAAGGAGCTGTTAATAGAGAGACACAACTCACCTCGTTCCAGGCCATTGGCTCAGTCCGGAACAAAGAGCTTGTCAATTCAACCGAAAGTCGCTTCTTATAGTCTTGTGGTTTGTCCTCGGACATTCTGAACAGCACTGCAGCTGCGTATGTTGCTATTGAAAAAAAAAGAGTGATTTTAGTAGAGACTGAGTCTTCTAGCAACTTTTCTAACACAAGCATGAAAAGTATCTATCTTCTAAGTTCACTTACCAACGCCCTCATTCCTAGAATGAAGCAGTTCTGTTAAAGGGGCAGTTGCACCTTCAGCTTCAATTGCTTCAGCGGCTTCCTTGTCTTGAGCCAGCTCACAAAGTACACCTGCAGCTACTCTCTGGATGTTCTCAATGGGAGAGTACAACAACTGCAACCAAAACACAAGGGTTTCTTCAGCCCTTCTGCTTGAAACCAGCTCTTCAGCACAATCTGACTTAACAATTCCACCAGGGAAATGTAAGAGCCATTTTACTTGTTTTTCTAGCATGTACGACCGCATTTCCTTGAGCTCTTACTTACCTGCACGAATAGTGGAATGGTATTTAGACCCCTGATTACGATTCGATTATGAACATCACGTGCAAGAATATGCAGGGCTCCAGTGCAGCCCTCGACAATTTCTTCCATACGCACACCCTCCTAGTTAGGGAAAGAAAAGGCATTTTTTCAAGTTGAGACATTGCATGCTGTCTTCTAAAATGACTGTCAAAAAGCTGATCACCCTGTCAACAAATCAACCAAAGCTCGTCCCGTGCACTCACCCTCCTCCCCCTAACAGGGCTCATGTCCCCTGTCTACTGCTGTCCTTCAAACTTAACATCCCTGCTAGGAGCTGGCCCAGTTTATCCAACTAAATTCAGTAAGTGAAGCATCTAAGTGGAACTCCTCACGGTGTTCTCATTTTTATTTCAGTTTATTATAAACTTCATGTCTGGTAACACCGGCTTTTCTTCCCCAAGCTGGATCTAGCTTGGCAGTTCACCAAGCTTGTCAGTGGTCATCAGTAACAAAGAGGCCCCCTCCTACCTCTGCAGGTATTAACTACGCTCCTGTATTAGCAGCGATTGCTTCCATTGCCCACGCTAAGGCAACCTCCCCTTTGGGAATGTGTTTAAAATGGGGCAAAAAAATTGAAACTCATCTTGTCACACTGGCCCAGTAGGTAAACAGGTAACAAGGATGGGGCCTGTACAACTTCTCAGTGTTTTACAGCTCTAAACACCCTTCAAAATACATCGTAAGCTGCGATAGCATTCTTAAACCCATACTCCTGAGAAGGATGAGGCAGTTCTGGTCTCTTGGTAGAGACCTACCTGCCTTGCCAGAGTAGGCAAAAACCAGTATTTATTTTGTCTACAGCATCCAGAATTAAATGGTCTAAGTAAAACAAGAACCGAGGCTTAGGCCTTTTTTAGTTACTTATTTGAAGAAAAGCTTCACTCTGCCGAGACAGAATCATGAGTGTGCCACTGTAGACCAAATAATAGATGGCTGAGGGATGCTGACAAACGAGGAGTTTTGGAGACAAGTTTTACATAGAGCTTGAGTTAGTGGCGGCCACTTACCACGAACTGCTGTTGTGTTCCACCCATAGAAGTACGTCGCTGGGTGTCTTGATGTGCTCTAACCAGCAACTGAACTAGCCTTGGAATAGCACCTTGTTCGCGCAGCGGGGCATGGTTTGCAGGACAGAGAGCAAGATTCCGGATCAAACCAACAGTGGCCTGCGGTTAAGAAAGGAGGTGGGGAATAAAAAGAAAGCATGAGGGGTGGGCTTGCTGTGAGTGGTTCCTTTTTGGTTTTTTTTATATCACAGTTGATGCCAAATGCTTAAATCTCCACGAGACAACATGCCAAATTGCCCAATTAAAGCAACCTTCCCATCAGACAAGTTACATTTCCCAACACCTTGGAAACAGTTTTTTACAGCTGAAGTTACATTTAAAAGAGCAGCATTTTTCAGCACTGAAAGCTGTTAACTATTATTTACCTTGATCAAAGGCCAGTGTGAGGGCGGGTGCAACAGTTTAACCACCACTGGGAGTCCATAATGGAGACGTACTGCATTTTGAGCCATCTCAGCTTCTTGATGTCTGCTGGTGAGGTGACGGAGCGCACAAATAGCAGGTTCTGTGATGTCTTCCCTGTCTCCAGCCCGAAGGACTGTGCGCACAAGAGCCTCGATGCCCCCAACCTGGCACACCATCATCTTGTTCTTGTAATTGTTGCAGGTAAGGTTAGAAAGGATGCCAGCGGCACAAGTCACAACATTAATATCATCTGATCCTAAAAGCTGAACAAGAGTTCCTAGAAGGCCTTCCATTCCCTCCTGCAAAAAAAAAAAGAGGGAAGAAAAATTTAGTGTCTCTCCTCTCTCACTATGGCTTTTGATCCTGCTCCCTTAGAAAAACCATTTACCTGCTTTGTTGCAGCATCTGACAGATTTCTCAGAGTCCAGAGACAGTTCTGGACAAGACGCTGGCTTGGATCTGTGAGGTGCAGTCCCAAAGCTTGCATCCCACCTAGAAAATGGTACAGATTTGACACCATTACTCACAAGCTCACCCCTGGTAAACAGTCAGGTCCTTCTCTTCCTGAAAGCCTCAGTGCATATCTCACAAGCTTTTAGATCTTTCTTGGCAGCATTATCATAATATGGCTCGGCCCTAACCCATCAGGACATAAAACAAAAACCCGACATTCTTTTTGTGACACTGGACCTTTTAAATGTATGCATATTCTAAGGGGACCATTCTGACAACGCTTGGGCACTAAGCTACCCAGCTAACAACATAGCAGACTTCCTTAAAGCAGTCTGCCTTTCATACATCTCTATGCTAAAGGCCTCCAAAACTAGTTATGGCCCAAAGAACCAATCCAAGTTCAATTTTCATACTGGCAACTTCTGTTCTTGTGTGACATGCACTGATCCCGCAGTGCCGTACAGCTTTTTAAGTTATCATGGGTACAAGGTACTCACCAGCTTCAACAATAGCAGGTTTGTTGCTGGAGCAGACTGACAACACCTTCAGCACCCTACTTGTGGTCCACAATAGTTTCTCGTAAGTATAGGTCCTCATTATGTTTACTAGAGCTTGGGGTCCACCGCTTGCCAGAATAATCAGCTGAAAGACAGCAAAAATAGCATTTACCTGTCAGTTCCTGTGCATGCCAATAGGAAGCAATTGTTGCTGGTCTACACCCACCATAGGTTACAGGTATCTAAAAAACTGTTCACATCTGCTGGTCAGGTCTAAGTTTTGCAGTCTCACCATAAGCACGACTGCATTTCTGCAAAATAATTCCTGCGTCCCTCACCTCTTGCAAGGTCAGGACTCACTGGCAAAAGCCCAACACGGCTGAAGATTCAGAATAAGGTGGTCAGTGCACAGGAGCTGTTTGGACGTTCATAGCAAGCTTGCTCTTTTTCAGTGCTTCAACAGCAGGGGCACTCACCTTACTTTCTTGATTGCCATACGCTAAAATCTGAAGGCAGTCCGTTGTGATGGCCAAGAATTTAACATTTGTCTTGTTGAGCAAGGCAACCATTTTCTGCAGCCCACCAGCTAGACGGACAGCCATTTTGGCTCCTTCCTGATGTAACAGGAGATTGTGAAGAGTTGTAATGGCATAAAACAGCACAGAGTCCACTGGGGACCTACAGAAGGAAAAAGCCTCGTGAGTACCTGCACCTACCAGTACCAATTAAAAAAACCACACGTACTGTCTTATTAGTGCACATACCCAAGCATTTTAACCAAAGCAGGGATGCCTCCTGATTTGAAGATTGCCAACAAGCCTTCGCGGTGGTGCGAGAGATTGTGTAGTGTCCCCGCAGTACAACGGGCTGTTTCCACATCGTTTGTATTTTGCATGGTACGTACAATAGCAGATACCATCTGAGGAGATCTCATAATAGCATGGCGAGATGCTTCCTTTTTGGATAACTGATGAACCATAACTGCAGCCTTGTTCACCACCACCTACAGAAATATTGGAAGAAAGCTTTTAGTTTTAAGGTCATTGAAGAAGCCCCCCAAGCAAGCTACACTGAGGCAAAGAAAATGCTTACCTGGTCCTCGTCATTCAACAGTTTGGTCAGTTCTGGGATTGCGCGAGTTGCAAGTTCAGCATCATCTTGGTAGTTTATCAAATTAACAACAGCATGTTTTAACATCTGGGATGGCTCAGCCAAGCGTTGCACGTTAGTTGGATGAGCAGCGTCAAACTGCGTGGATGGGATTTGCATTCCTTCATCCAGCGTTTCAGGGAACATGGCTGCACGCACTCTCTGAGCTCTAGTCATCGCATACTGGCCGTCAATATCTGAAAAACAAAGTATGTCATTACCTCAAACTAGGAATAAAAAATTCACCTATTAGATTGGTGGTTATTCTATATTTATGTTTCTGTATTGTTAAGCTGCGCGTCTAAGCAAACCAGTGTAATAGGAAAGGCCTTACCAGCAACTTGCTCCTGGGTGAAGGACTGAGAGAATCCCTGCTCCCACTCGTACAGGACTTGTGTCGTGTCCACATCTTCCTCTTCAGGATTTCCCTTGCCACTCAAGGAGGGAGCAGTTGTTGTGGCACCAGAATGGATACCAGAGTCCAGATATGATTGTTGCTGCCAGTGACTGACTGCTGCTTTTCTGTCTGGCTCCATTGCCATATCCAACTCCATCAAGTCAGCTGTAAGAAGTTGTTAACAATTAAGTTTAGTTCAATCACTCCAGCACGTATTAATCCTTCAAGAGATGACACAGATTTTAAACAAAAATAAAGTGTTATAAACAACTATCTCAACCCAGCAGAGGTAGCATTGGAAGTGAGACAGCAGTTTTAAATGGAGGGTTTACGTCGAACCAATCTATAAACCCGACTAACAGGCAGTTACTGCTTAAAGGTTCCCTTCTCCACATACTATGGTTAGGTACTTGACTGTACTTAAGGGACCCAAAACGCTTACAATGACAAACTTGTTTGCAGGTTTGAGTTCCAGAGGTAAGGTAATAATTATTGTAGCACAGCAGACATTATTCAATCCAAGTGACTTTACGTTAAAGAAGGGGAATAAGGAGCCAATTTATCTCCTCTTTATTAGAACCACTGGATCCTAATAACAGAAATTGTGACACATTATATACCTTGGGTTGCCATGTTCCTTGCTGTGCTCCCAGAACTCTTTCCTGCTACCTTTCAGAGATCCTGAAAAAGAAAAGAGCAAGGTTAGAACTTATTAAACACTAATCAGAGGTATAGTAAGACAGAATTTCATATTAGAACACTAGAATTACAAACTAAGACTTCACACACCCTGCCATTACTACAGTGAGTATATTCAAATGCTAATTAGCAAACCCCCACGGACACAGACACTCAAGAATGAGATGTATCACCCAGATCTTTTCTGGTAGACTGTATGTAAAATATATTCTCCTCTTAAAGCTGCAAAAGAAGACTAAATTGAAGACTGCCCATGATAGAGCTATTTTTTACTTCTCTATCCTTGCATAAGGTAAGTCCAGGCATTAAATTCCACAGCTTGGACATGCCACAAAGACATGGGCTAAACGTCTGCCTTCCTCATTTCCCTCAAAGACAGTTACTCTTAAGGTACTAGCAAAACTGCTTGATACAGAGCTACAACGTGGATTTTCACAGGGAAAGCTGAAATCACCATTTGAGGCAAGCAGCTATTATTTCAGTGGTACAAAGGCTTAAGATTTATAAATCAAACCTCCTCCTTTACTCCTTTCCTGTACCACAAGAAGAAAGGTTTCTTGCTAGACAAAGTAGTTTTCCTTGAAGTTAAACTGAAAATTGAACCAGCTTTATAAATAAATGTTCTCCTTTAGTTACACACATTAGGTCACCAAAGTTTTCTTTGGAGAAAACCAAGGTAACTGGGGCTGGAGGCTAAAATACAATCAAACAACCCATCAAAACCCTCAGTATCACCTCCATTTGATATCCCCAAGCAGCACAGAGGTATTTGTACCATAAATCTGTAGCCATCTCTTCACTAACCCCAAAAGAGAAACTCAAGGCTACAGCTTCACAACGGGTCACTCAAGCTGTTGTACTTTTATTTCATTTATTCCCCTTCCCCCTCCCCTTCCAGTCCAACGCTGTTTTCAGCACAGACAGAGAGCTGGTGACAGCCTATTCTGGGAGCCAGCCAAGCAGAAACATTTGTAGTGGTAACTAGTGCAGTGAGCAAAAACATCTCTTCCAGCAATCAGCTCTCCCTGTGCCATTAGGTGTTAGAGCTATGCTGATCAAAACATTCCTAGACAATGAAGTAAAGACAAGCCCCTAATCTCTTTAAAGGACAGGTTTGCAGTACTGTGTCAGGAGAACAAAGTCCATTTGATGCTCTATTTGTGTAAGGACTGATTTTCAAGAGTTTCCTTCAGCAGTAGCTTTTAGAAAATCATAATTAAACAGAAGACAGGCCTGCAGTTTTAAGAGTCTCACGGAATAGGTTAGGCACCTCTGCGGCAAGCTTGTATTTCACTGTCTCTGAGCCAGCTGCAGGAAACTCCAGCAGCTCCTGAGCAAACTTGTTACTTTGCTTTGCAAATGCCAGCGCTGTTTGTCCTGACTCCGCACTCCCACGACTTCTGGCAGCAACCCTTCCCTGGCTCTTTTAAAATGGACAGTAGATCTGCATCTGCAGCAAATAAGCAGCATTAAGCTGATTTAAGACATAACACAACATACAGTAAGAACCCTGCTATGCAGTTGGAACCACTTAGGTCCCTAAAGCAGTCCTACTGCACAGCCTGGAAGAGACTGGCCAAATCAGTCTACTCCTCACAGGCTCCACGGAGGATGCACTCACAATACAACCATTTTTCTCCACTCCCTTGAACACTGCTTTCTCCCAACATGCTGTTAGGAGTAGCAGTGGTAAGGGGAAGGAAAAACTAAATCATGCTGTCAGTCCATCATTAACGCAAAAACTCCCCTAAGCAGGTAAATTGGAGGAAGCGCCTCTACAAAGCTTGCTAGCTCCCTGCAGGTCTCAGGCATTACTTTGTCAGCCTCGCTAACACCTTCCAAACAGAAAGTTTAATACCACTGAAAGTAAAATCTGCATTTTCACTCCCCCTTCTCCTCACTGTAAGTCAGATGCGACATTTCCA
Organism: Limnodromus scolopaceus; assembly: GCA_028565335.1. Taxonomy (NCBI): domain Eukaryota; kingdom Metazoa; phylum Chordata; class Aves; order Charadriiformes; family Scolopacidae; genus Limnodromus; species Limnodromus scolopaceus. Next base: position 46,781,426 of record JAOXNO010000013.1, on the reverse strand, counting down.
ACAGAAAACTCGGCAAGATCTAGCTGGTATACACATAGTACAAAAGATGATCTATTTTTATTGTAACCTTTCTTGCCTCCTCCTCCTCCTCCTATCAGGAGGCTGCTAATAAAAATGATCACCGGCCCGGTTTTGAAGTTAACGCACTGGTAGATGCAGCAGCCAAGAGTATTAACTATGCTTTGAGATAAGTTACTACCACCTCAGATTCAAATATTCAAGGGGGAGCTTGGGAACAACATTTATAATTTCCTTCCACTATTAAATTCTGCAGGAATAAAGGCAGCTGGGCTACGGTGACTGCACTCTGAGATGGTTGTTTCCATTTCAGCAGCCTGAAGAGATCAGCTGTACCATTTGGTACAATCCAACAGACCAGACCAGCCACTCAACTGAAACACTATTCCAAAATAAAGCTGAAGGACGTCTACAAAGCAGGAATGAGTAATACTGCATGAAGTGTTCAGATCTGTGTTACCAGTCAGATATTCAGTCTTTGAAATGCTGACCCCAGGTCATCTGCACCTGAAAGTTTCTAACATCCTAATCTGCATTTTGTACACCTATAACCACCACCCCACCTCCCCCCCCACCGACTCCCCGCAATTCCAGGTAGCATTTTTTCATTTAGATGGGGAAACTGGTTTTAATCCTAAGAATTCAAAAGCCCTGCAGGCTAAAAGCAGCCAGGGAAGAGGGGTATGTTCTGTTTGCTTTTAGGGTTTCTGTAACTGCATGTTCTCCCGCTATTTTCCTTCCCGTTCTCTTCTAATTTTACGAGGGGGTAAACTTGAGTCCAGACAAGCTGCTGACTTGTGCTCCTGTGCGTAAGTGACAAGGTTAACTGCTACACTCGCAAAGGGAGCAACAACCCCAGACTAGGTACAAACGTTTGTGCTGTTCATTTCCCTAACAGAAATTGGATAAATACAAGCCTAGGGTGGGGGTGAGGTAGAAACAAGAGGGGGAAAAAATCAAACCAAACCCTGCTAGGAAAATTAAACTTGTAGTCTTTAACTGTGAACCAGCTCCTTTAAATCAGACTCCTATTCCAATCTACTGGAGAACATATGACGAGTGACAGTACATTGTCAAGGTCAGTAACACAGATCTTAACCATCAGGAAGAGACGGAAGGACTCGGTATACTTTACAAATGAACTTTAGCATAACTTCAAGTTTCTGTAAGCCTCGCTGTTTTTAAAGACTACCTGGTACTCAGAATTCAGGTTTGAATTTTGGTAAATGTCACGTTATACAGAAGTTCATATGGATGTACTGCCAGGAGTTACGGGACTGTTAACTTCTTAAAAACCTCCTCCTCCCCCATGACACCATCCACCTGTTTAGCAGCGTCAACAACTTTCGGTTTAAACAGAGGTTGGATTTTTTTAAATATAAATTAAATTCCTCATATGAAAAGCATTGCAAGACATTGCACTAGACTGTATCGTGTACCATCAGTCCCAGCTTTGTATTTGAATTCTAAAATAATGAGAAACACAGTTCTGCAAGCTTAGCAGGCATACGAGCTTATAATTTGAAGTTACTACAGAAGACAATTCAAATTTCTTGGTTTTCAAAGGAACAACAGAGGAGGAGTATTTTGATGGTAATAGAGAAATTAGGTATTAACTTCTGATTTTGGATAAGAGTTAGCCACATGCCAAGAAGTCAACAAGCCTATAGCATTTCTGAAATCCGAACAATATTTCTGAACAGCTTCAGTAAAACCTGGATAATTTTCTTTCTAAAGCTGTTAAACTCCATTAGGATACAGACAACAGTGAATTGTTTACTTCTGCTCTGTCTTACAGTGGATGGGAACTATGAGAATAGCCTGTCTAGAGCGGTGAGTATCAGTGTGACATTTACCTGCCTGGTATATCAAGACTGCAGCACGTTTGCACCTCTGCTGCAGTATTGTCTAAGATAAACCAATTTTCATTGCCAGTTAAGCCATTTTGTTAGCTTATGAAACAGCGTGTATTTGCTGCTTGTATTAAATAAAAACGTATCCATCTTCTTTCAAGGTTACTACCTTAATCTTAATAGAATCTCTTCATTAAGATTGACTCAGATTATACCTGACTGACCTGATAAACAGTTCCCCTCCCCTTCATAAAGCTAGTCAAACTTAAAGTTTGCAAGTCTTCCAGAAATCATTTGCTTGAGAACAGCATGTTACTAAACCTTGGATGAGAAATGAAGGCTGACACATCCAATCAACATGATCTATTTAAAGGGAACATGTCTACTGACCATGTTTTCATATGTTTCTCTAGGTCTCATCTAGGATAGGCCAAGCAACCGCACTTTAAAATTAACCATCCTGCTGAATGACACATTTCCTTACCTAGAACAAGCAGATCTAAAGTCTTCTTGTGACAGTTACAGCAATTAATAACATTGATCATCTACATACAAGTGAAGAGAAGTACAGTTACTGAAAAACACTTTTTCTCCAAGTGCTCAGAACTTATTGCAACCACTACTAAGGTGCTACTAGGAGCATTCTTCGGGTCTAATTTTATAACTGGTCTTGTTTCAGGCAGCTGCCTGCTGATGTTGCCTGTGTATCTGCTTTACAAAGAGTCAGTAGCCAAAATATACAGGCAACATCGGTTCTGCAACCAGTAACACCAGATAACTACAGACTTATGACCCAAAACCAGAAATATAAGAACTTAATGTATCAAAAGCTTCCTCTTTAATATCTTTATCAATGATCTGGACGAGGGGATTGAGTGCACCCTCAGTAAGTTTGCAGATGACACCAAGATGGGTGGGAGTGCTGATCTGCTGGAGGGTAGAAAGGCTTTGCAGAGGGATCTGGGCAGGCTGGATGGATGGGCCGAGGCCAGTGGGATGAGGTTCACCAAGGCCAAGTGCC
>JAOXNO010000013.1:46732218-46768936 GCA_028565335.1 Limnodromus scolopaceus | reverse complement strand
CCCTGGACCCCCCCCCCCCCACTCCCCTCACAACGGCCGCGGGACGCAGCGCCCGCTCCCGCCCGCCGCGGGGCACCGGCGGCCGCCTGAGGGAGGGAGGGAGGGGTCCCGGCCCGAGCTCGCTGCAAGTTCCCGCTGAAGAAAAGTGGCACTAACGTCGCAGGGAGGCGAGAGCGCAGGGTCCCCCCGGGCTCCGGCTGCTGCTGCTGCCGCCCGGGCGATCCCGGTCCGGTCCGTCTTTCCTTCCTTGTTCCCCCGCTGCCGCCGCCGCCTCCTGCCTCCTCCTCGCTCGGCTCTTCACTGACGGCGGTGACCCCGCCGCTGCCTCCCGGGTGGCGACCGTAACAGGGCGGCGGTGTTAGCGTCCCCCTTCCTCCTCCTTCTCTCTTACCCCGAGCACTGCGGCTGCTCCTGCCGCCGAACCGAGCGAGAGGCTTAAAATGGCGTCGCTCACAAGGAGGTTCTTATAGTGAGCGCCGAGCTCGGCTGTATCCTGCCGCCGCGGCCGGGCCCAGCGCGCAGCATTCCACAGGCACCCAGCGCACAGGGCAGGGGGAGGAGAAATAGTGCCCGGCTCCCAGGGCGGAGGGAGACAGAGAGCGGCAGCGGAGGGAAGCGGTTGCGAGCAGGGGGGAAGGCCGTAGCAGCAGCGGCGGTGCGGCGGGGGGAGGCAGGGCAGGGCGAGCCGGGTCGGGCCGGCTGAGGGGCGGACAGGCGGGCGGGCCAGCGGTGAGCGGGAGGGGGGGATACGACAGCGGAGTAGACCTTATTCCGGAGGTGGGGAAGAAGAATCTGAGGTCCCAGCCGGGAGCGAAGTTGCTGCCTGAGGGTGGAGTGAGGCGGCGGGGGAGGGGGTGCAGCTGAGGGGATTAGCCCAGGGTCCCGCTTTGTGTGGGAGGGGGGCGAAAGGCGAGCGCTCCCCCTCCACCCCCCTTTAAATTGGCTTTTCGTTGCCTGTGGGGGGTGTGTGTGTTATTAGGTTTTGGGGTTTGTGTTTTGGTTTTTTTTTATTATTTTAAAACGCACGCCACCAACTGCAGCGAAACTCCGTCCTCTTCCAAACCCTTGTCGCTGAGTCCGGGAGACTCCCGGGCCGTCGAATGGAGCGCCCGCCGAGCTGCCGCCGCCGCCCCGGCCCGGCCCGGCCCGGAGGAGCAGGAGGAGGAGGCCGGGGGGAGCCCGGGAAGGTGGCGGCGGGGCCCGCTCACGTCGGCGGAAACGCGCTCCGCTCTGCCCTTGTAAATATTTGTCAGGAAGCCGTTGCCAAAGAAAGTATCTCGTTATGCAATTTTTAAATTTTTTTTAAATTTTATTTTTTTGATGGAAGAAGCGAGCTACCCCACACACGCACACACCCCACACACACACCTCCTCCTCCTCGCCTGCCCGTCGCCTCTTCAGCCAGTCGTGAAAACAGGAAAATGTTATGAATTGCACAAGGTTTTGGTTTGGTGGTTTTTTTTGTTTTTTTTTTTTTCCTGCGGCTTGTAGAGCCTTGTGAAGGCACGTCCGTGGCAGCCTCTTCCCCGGCGTGCAGGGGCTTGCACGGCAAAAATGTTTCACAGACTTGTTGGCGTGCGCCGTCTTGCACTGGACAAGTGTGTTTAACATACCGGGGAAATTAAAAAAAAAAAAAAAGTCACTCACACACACCCCACCCATCTACGTGAAACAAGGACCGCATATACCAACGTGTTTGTGTAAAACATCGGTGGCTAGTGAAAGATGGATTTTATTATTCACACATACACACACACCCCCCAGTATAAATTTGCTTTGGCACTAGCGGATGTTGGGGGTTGAATTCTGGGTCCCGTGCCGGAGGGCTTCATGCAGCCTCTCCTTCCCCACCAGCCTCAGGCTTCTGTGGTTCTATGTGTGGTTCACTGAGGGGCCACCTTTATACCTGTTTTTCCACGGATAATACTGTTTTAAACGAGTTCTGAGATCCTACTCAGGAAGTTAAAGATTGTTTTTTTTTTTTTCCCCGTTGATTTATTCGGTAGTACGTAGTGTTAGACTAAATGAGCCTCTTCTGCAGTGCTACTTGATTTTCACGTCAACTGCTTTTTTTTTTTTTTAATAGGTGCTTTTTAAAACAGGGGATTTCTCCCTGTGGGGAGCAAAAAAAAATATGATTAAACAGGGCTTGCTGCACAAACAAGGCACCCTCGCCCTCGCAGGTAGACCTGGCCTGGGTGGCAGGGGTCCGCAGCCCAGTGGGGCAAGTGTAGGGGAGGGGTCCTGAGTCTGGGGGTTAGCTGTCACTACTGAAATGGTTCTGGGAAGGCAGCGGTGATAAAAAAAAAAAATCCTTGTTTCCAACCTGTTCCCCCCTGCCATTGCAGGGCACGTAGCGCCTGTCCACCCCCCAGCCTCCCGGTGCAGTGGGCAGCCTCAGGTCCCCACTCATAAGGAAATGAAACGCCACCTGGACAACTCTGAAGTCGGGGAGGTTAAAGAAATGCAGCTTTACTTGTCGTGCTGTTTTCTTTTAGGACAGTTGCCCATTTTCACGGCGCTGGCCAAAAGGAGGGCAAGAACGAGGGCAACCGTCAGCAAGAGTTGGCAAAGCAAATCCCGACGGATCAGGGCTCTGAATGCTCATCACCTTCCCAGGGAGTTACTTGGTGCGTCTACGAGGACCTTGCCCTTCTTGACACCAGAAGTTTGACTCCAATTTACAATAAGTCAGAAAAAGTATTCCTGGAGATTGGTTTGGGCATTAAAGAATAAAAAAAAAAAAAGGAAAGGGTTTGTGGGGAAGAGTTTGTTTCTTTGTCCACCTCCCTTTTCTCAGCTGCTTTCCCTATAACCTTGGGAAAATCTGGTCTGCCTTGGTTTCACCCTCTGTAAAATGGGAATAGTAATAATGATGGACCCCTCCTTTTAGATCCCTGGATCAAAGGTACTATATAAGTTCAAAGTGCTGTTTCTATAGGGCATTATTGCCAAATTCACTATAAGCAATTCCATTGGGTACTTGATAACAACAGTAGAATCAGTCAAACGCCCTTGATGCATTGCATGGTCCCAGATACCTTTCAGAGCCCCTTTGTGTGCCATCCCACCCCCTGAGGTCTGCAGGGATGGGGCTTTTGGAGCCTGGATTTTGCAGGAGCAGGAGGGGTACAGTCCGTGTCTTTGCTTCTGGCCCCTGAACTATGCACCGCTTTTCTTTTTGACCTGACGAGGACAACTGGAACTAGCCCTTTTAAAAACAGGTTTAAAACGTACAACTTTATATATATATATATAAAATTCATAAGGCCTTTAGCACGTAATGCTAAACTCTTGTTGGTTTCTGGTTGTTTAACTCTTGCATGGTTTGTTGTCATTTTAATCTGTGTTTGTTTCACTGCAAAGTGGTTAGGATGCTTTCAGATCTAGACACATTGCTGATAGAAATTTGATTCATGTTAGCTTTGCAATTTTTTGCTATTAGGGAGCTAACCATTGTCTAAAATGTCACCTTTTTTAAAAAAAAACTACCCCAGGAAAACTAGTATCTTAATAGCTAAAAGTGTTAGATTTCCGATTAACTTGTTATACTGTTCTTTCAATTATAAGAATGCTTCTAAAATACATTTTGTGTTTCTAATTTTTCTAAAATACATTGTGTTATGGTCCACTATCAAAACCAGAGGAGTAAATGTTTTATCAGAAATTACAGCGCGGGTCTTCATGAATAAATTCACAAACAATCCGGTGGTTCTTCTAGTACTTTTCTTTTCTCACCCTCAAGAAGCACTGACTGTGTTTACGCAGCTTCAGAAGTTTCCTTAGAGCTCTTTTATATACTTTAATAGATTTGTTTTGGTGGCTGTTTGCTAGACAAGTACGCTGCAGACATATTTTTTTCAAAAGGTCAAGCAGTCTCCTAACATGTCCATTGTGTATCACTGCAGCAAGAAATCCTCAGTGCAAAGGAGAGCTTCATGGTTAAATTTTAAAAGATAATGATTTAAATCTTTTTGTTAGCCTCTTTTTTTCTCTCTTTTTTTTATTTTTTCCCCCACATCCCTAGCACTGCTTTTAGAGAGTCAACTTTTAACAGGGTAGAAAGCAGGAAGCCCATTAATTAAAAATAACAAACAGCTAAAGGTAAAATGAGTTGGTCACCTTTCCTTCTGAAATCCTGGCGTTTAGCTGTGTTTGTAACGAACACAGTAACGAATGAGTAGCCGTGGCAGTAATATAAGGACAAAGCAAAATTACCAATTATGGAAACATGTAGGGCTCTGGGCCTGAATCTTTGATTTCCCATATGGATCTTAAAAACATACGCATAATTGGCTCCTAACCGTGCATACTCTAGGAACATATACAAGAATCAACTACAGATATTTTTTCAGACACTGACTAAATATATAGTCACTTGTCAGCAAAAAAATCCCATCATTCCGATCCTATTAAAAAAAAATAAAAAAATAACAGGAATGTTCTTCCAGTCAAGTGCAGTTGTAGTGTATTTAAGTAGTCACATATTTTCACTTTCATAGAGCAGTGAAGGGAAAAAGAGAGGGGATGCTTGCACTATTTAAGCACTCTCTGAGATACGGGACTATCAATGTAACTTCTGCCTCATACTTGAGAACTACAGTTTATTAATACACTTTAGAGTCTTTGCTATGTTAAAGCAAATAGCTGTGCTGTTTGGGCTCAGTTTCAGTGAAAAAAAATATTGTTCTTTATGGACAGAGAGAATTAGCTGAACTCAAAATACTGGTGAAATTTGACTTTTCTCAAAAATTACAGAAAAAATTATGCAAGTCTGTAACTCTGGGTCATTTTGGAGGAAAGGGAGACCCGCAAAATTATTAATAAATCAGTATAGGATCTACCGATCAAGCTGTCTAGTTGACTGGTTGGAATGACATACATGGGGACAGTCTATAAATGTTCTTTCAAGCATCAGAAATAGAATTGTCACTGGCCACCAATTTGATTTAAAAAAAAAAAGTTTTTTCCTCCCTCAGTGTTCCTGTTTCAGATATATGCGATGTGCCTTTAGTGTCTCCCTCCTTCATTCAGTGCCCACAACAGCTTAGCTTTATGTATCAGGTATGTTTCAGAAACTGAAAAAAGTCTCCAGCTGATTTAGCAGCTGAGGCATTACTCATCAGAATATCTGATTGCTGGCGGATTAAGCACAGAATAAACATGAAGCATTGCGTCTCCCAGTACATATATTTTAATTACTACTAACCAAACAAATATCAAGATGGCTTTATATTCAAAATTTATGGCATGGTCATGTAAACAGAAATCCACGATACCGGTCCTTTTCAAAACGTTGTCGTTATTGAGTGTCCCGCAGCACTTAACTTTGGCTTTAAAATTTCTCCGTGTGCCTGTCTCTTAATGATTATGGGTCTCGTAGTCCTCGTTTAAAGCAATTGCAATGGTTGTGTTCAGGCACCCTGGCAGAAAAACCAGCCAGAAACCCAGGCAAAAACAGTAACAGTCGCAGAGGTGTGACACCGACCTCCTTCTTCCCTAACCAAACTCCCTCCACATGAAAACCCTGATTTCTCAGAGTTGTAACCCTTTAGGAGTCAATATTGTAAATATAGAGCTGTACTTGTATAGAAAGCTGTCTTTAAAAAGGTAGCCGATATATAAATTTTGCCTTTTTCTTTCAATAGCTTTAGGCCAGATTTCCTGATTCCGAGTAATTGATTCCAGTACGTAATCTTAAAACATGAGATGGTAAATTGTTAAGACCCGGGTTCTCTGTTCAGACCGCTCTTTCTTAATTACTGTGCAGCCTGAAAATACCAGGGTATCAGGGTAAGAGTTTCATTTGAAGAGATCTCCACGCAGGCTGTGCACGGACCAGGGCTTTGGATTTTCCTTACGCCGCAGAAAAATTTCCTCTTCCCTTTCTAGCCGAAACCCACCCCCCCCCCAGCAGCTGTAAAACACCCCCCGTTATCTAGAAGCTTGGCTCCCCTAAACGCAGCCCGGTCATCTTAAGAATCCATTGGTCAAATGAATTTCAACGACCGGTAATCAAAATTTTCCTCCAAGCCCGCAGCAGGGGAGGTAGGATTTCTGTGGTTAATGGCAGAGGAAGCCCTGTCTTTCCGAACGTCTTGGTTCTGGATTTCTCTCCCGCATGAAACGCGGGTAACGCCATGCTCCGGGCGTATTTACGGACACCATGGAGGGAAGGGTGGGAGCGATGGAGACAACGGCCAGAGACTCCCAACGCCGCAACGCGGTCACCGCGTCTTTTCCTTCCCTCGTTCTTTCTTTCAATTCACAGCAAATTTCATCCCAGCTCTTAGAAATCATCATTCTTTCCCCCCTTTTTTATTTCAAAATGGTTGCGTATTTTTCATTCACGAAAAGGTTAAAGGCGTTTCCCCATCGCAGGAGGGATTATCTTACCAGAGGATTCTGGGACTGCAGATGTATACTGCGGCAAAATCCTAAATTCATCGGCAAAAAAAAAATCATTTCCAGACCCCAGCTGCTAAAAATAATAGAATTATAGTAAATCATTGATAAGATTAAAACATAAAGCCACTTTTACGTTCCAAAGTGCTCTAAAACATGAGTCTTTTCTCTTAATTCATTTCTTAAATAATGCAAATTTTAAAGTAGCTTTTCTATCCCAAGCACGCAGCGCCATGAAATCGATAATTTTTGATCTTTTGGTTAGTAGGCAACATGGTGAGCTATTGCAGTGACTGCAGGCAGCAGACATGTTCTTGTCAGCTAAAAATTTTCATATTGTTTTTGAGTCCATGGAGATTTGCGATGGGATACAGCCAGTTATAGCTTCAGCTTGCACTTTGCTGGGGGGACGTAAACCAGCACCGTTTTAGATGCGTGTATAGATATAGATATATGTTTTAAAAACAAGAAGCATTACTGGATTTTAAACAAAAAATTATGTAAAGAGAATGGCTGGTGTGATTATAATCGCATCATGCAGGGTCCACGGTTTCCATTTAGTGAAATTTCGCAGAGGGCAACTTCTTAAGAACATCCCTGCTGTGCAGAGTGAAAAGCATGAACAAACCAAAGACAGAATTCATCTGTGTTTATATTTTACAGACAATGAAAAACCTACTCTTTGTATGCCTTTTTTTCCACCTTATTATTTCACGAAAACTGCAGCATTTTCCCCGCCCCCACCCGAACACTCACCACCCCAGCACTGCGGTGTTCGGTGTTTCTTTCTTTCTTTCTTTCTTTTTTTCCACCTCTTCTTCTTCTTTTTGCTTTCACAAATTCTGCATGCGCCATCTTTGTCTATTGTTACTCTTTTCTAATTTCTCTTGCCCATTCTCTTTCAAATCAGCTAATAAACAGAAGGCTAAATGCCTGATCAATGCTTATGTGTTATATCCTCCCCATCTTTTTCTTTCTGAGAAATAAAATAAAATAAAATAAAATAAAAAAAAACCCCAAACCAACACCCCACGCCCCAAAATTTCTGTATTACCATAACCTGTTGTATACAGTGGTGATAAAAAACATTATTAACATAATAGCAACAGCTGCAGTCTAAATAGAAGCTATGAGATAATAAATGTGCTACAACAAATTAATTTGCTGCAGGTGCTTGTGCTCTGAACTGCGTAACCCAAGCCATTTCAAGTCTGAATACAATTATTATTCCCCCCACATGCTAAAACAAAGTGCAGAGTGAAATGTCCTGTTATTAGAAATATCTTGTCCTGTCCCCTGAACGTTTTCACCGTCAGCATAGAGTGGAAGAAGGGATTTAAAAACCTACGTAGAAAGCTGTGGCATTTAAAAATATTTCAAGAGGCTTCAAGTCATGTCCAGGCTTGAAGAGATAATGTCTGTTTATACATTAATTTGCACCTATTGTCTCTTGAACAGAGCTCTATAGGTAACTACGCAGGGAGGTATTACATATGTGCAATTGGCAAGGCAGGGGCTGTAAACATCTCATTAGTAACAGATGCATATTTGTATATGTTGGCACTTCCATTTACTTCATTGCAGAGAAAAAAAAATAAAAATCTCTTTGCAATTTGGCTTGGATAACGTGCAGTGATCTAAGCAGGGATTTTTACTGGTTTCTTTCTGGTAAAGACAGTGTTTATGGAAGCCAGTTACTAGTTACCTTACAGGCATGCACCAGTAGCACGTTGCAGCATTCTTCAGACTACGAAGATGGGAAGTTAAATGAAGCCAAGTGATCCCTTTTCATTTGGGCACCATAATGTAAAAAATTAAAAATTAACCATGTGCTTTTGTCTCTCTCTTTTTTTTTTTTTTTTCATTTTTTACTGCTTATAGACCTATCTGTCTAAAACCTGGTGAAAAGGTAGAATTTAGGGCTCGGTTGTGCCGGCTTTATTAGCTTTTTCATTGCCACAGTGCACACAGGGGTTTTTTTTGTTGTTTTTTTTTTCTTTCCCTCTTTGCAAATGTAATTAGGGAACTTGTGTGTTTTAAAAGATTGATTATTCTCACGGAGTAACCTTGAAACGTTCTTACCGTGATCTTAAAAAAAAAAAAAAAAAAAAAGTATGGTGTGTATCCTAAGAGAACTAATCAATCTAATTCCTCGCACAGGACCCATTTCTTCTCTGTTTTGGCTTCGCAGCCACCAGAGAAGCTGGAGGAAAGCCTTGGGCTGAAGCGGGGCGGTGGCGGTGCTGCCCGGGAGGGTGTTGCGGGCAGAGAGGTGCAGTGAAACAAACCCCACCGCTTGTGCAACCCTCCCCGAGCCGTGATGAGCCCTCGCTCACATGAGCCGGCCCCGGGGAGGTCAATGGGATTACTCACGAGCGAGCGCCACGTTGCACAACTCGTCCCTCAACTAGAATTTGCATGTCTCAAATCCCTCTCGCCAGAAGAAGAAAAGCTATAATCAATTAAGCAAAGGTGTACACGCCGTGCTGATGAGAGCGGGTTTGTTTTTAAGGTTGCTTTTTTATCAATCTCTTGTTTTGTTTCTGTGGCTCCTTCACGTCTACCCCAAAGGTCTGATTTTTAAGTTGTTTGTTACGCTCAGCTTCCATCTATGTCCGTAGCTATTTTCTCAGAGTAACAGCTGGGACATGAATTCCTGAATTTGAGGGCATTCATCTCCATAATAGTTCATGGTAATGTGTCTCCCAGTCATCATCCAAGCGAGTAAATAGTGTAGCATTTCTGCATATGAAGCAGGAGGTGAAAATGCACTTTCGCACACTTCTGCGCAGGTATGTCCACAGCCTGGTGTCCCCTTTCTCCTGAAGTGAAGCTGATGCTACAAATGAGTGATGCTTTAAGCTCCGTCCCTAAAGAAACGTGGGGTGCGAGTATTTCGGTGTCATGCTCTCAAGAGGCAGGGTGCTATTCATGCTCTCAGAGGGTGTCCATATTTTGCTGGCAGGTGATTTCAGTAGGGGAATTGGATCAACGTTTGTTGATGGATTGGATCAACTTGTTCCTCCATCTAACTGGTTCCTGCTGCTGAAGTACCCGAGCTCCTGCCTGGCTCAGGTTATCAGGACCGCATCACACCATAGGAAAATCCAAATCAAAACTGGAGAGGCCAAGCAGGACTCAGGAGCGGGTTTTCAGATTATTTAGGCAGCGAGTGGAGTACTCCATACCGTCCCTTGCTCCTGCTAGCAGGTGCTTTTGGAAATTCGTCATCTGCCCAGCAAAACATTTGGCATCCAGCTGGAAAACTGGTAGAGAAGCTATGAGTGGCCTGGCCCTACACAGGAGAAACGCACGTGCTGGAGAAGAGTGACTTTGCCCAACAAAGCACTACATGGTGGGAGCCATGGGTGGCTTCTTTAAGAAAACTTTTGGTGATATTATACCACCTGATTAGTTTAAGGGGTGGGGGGGAGTAGATACAACAAGCTGTTTATTTTTCCATTATAAAACAGTCTTTCCTCACCAAAGAACAAAAAGGAAGAAGAGGAGATCAGACAGCCTGCTCTGGAGCAAAGCAGCTAGTTAAGTGTAAGACAACCTGTACGATGCGAGTAGGGTGACTGGTGACTTTTTATTGCTGTGTGTGTGACTGCAACACAGCAGAGACTGTTGTGTTGGATTTTTTTTCTCCTGTGGGCTAATGTGACTCAAGATTAAGCTTTATGGTGAATGTTGCGTGTGGGTCTAATGCTGCCAGGTGCTGAGCACCCGATCCAGAAAGCATTTGCTGAGCGTTAAGGAAGCCCAGCGGGACTACCCGCATTTAAAGAAAACCCAACCAAGCAAGAAAAAAAAACCCAAACTGAGTGATTGTGTTAGTGCTTCGTTGTATCTGGTAATATCTGCCCTTCTGTATAATTACAAATGACTTTTTTTTTTTTTAATTTGCCTCGCCTCAGTTTCTGCAACCTGCACTTAACACAGGTGCTGTTTCTGCAAGTGTGTTATTCAGCACTGGAAATGTGAACGTGAACGCATGAGTCTGAAGCACTTTCCTGGGCTGTGCTCATCCACAGAGTCACCCGTGTGACTCCGAGCTGTGTGGGTTTTACAATAATGTTTTGTTATTGTTTTGTGTCAATATTTGCTGCTGCGCTGGCTCTGCCTTTTTCCTCCCACCCACCTTTCTCCTCGCGTGCGCCCGCTGCCAGGGAAGTGTGGTTTGACTGAAACCATTCCAAGAGATATTGCCAGTTACGGCATCATCACTGGGAACTATTTGTCGTGGGGCCGTGTCCATGGGGCTGGAGGCAAGGAGGTTGGGGGGCAGCACATGGAGACACCGCTCCATGTCTGGGATGGGGTCCCTTGCAGCCCATCTCCAGCCATCCCACTCGCCAGTCCAGAGAGGGGGCTGTACCACGTCTCAGGGCACGGGTGTTGTATGGATGGAGGTTTTTGGGCTGGGGCAGGGGTTCGCTATTTCTGAGCGCTCCTTTTGCCCCTCGATAGGGCTGGACAAGTCGGGCCCTCCCTCCTTGCCCCCGATTCCCTTCAGCATAGAGGCATGGCTCGCAAAATGTCTTTGGGCTTTATTCTGGGCACTCAAATCTCTAGAAGCAGTAGTGGGGAAAAGGCTCTGCCAACTTTGCCACCAAGTTTACTTATCCCTGTGCAGGGCCCTGCTGCACGTGAAATACTGTGGGGCAGAGACGAAGCTACTATGGTTTCTGGGGAAGCCCTAGTTGAAAGGGCTGGGTTGGCAGCTATTGCCTTCTCATAAGCTTCTTCCTTTGCCCCCTCGATGTTCCTGTGCTTGCCGTTGCCTTTCTCAACCATCAGGTTCCTCCTCCCATTTAGAAGCCACGCAACTTCTCAAATTATTATTTTTTGAAGCTGGTTAATGCCACTGCACGGTGGAGCCGCTCTCCCACGTGAACAACATGGTGAGGCCTCCCGATGTGGTGCACCATACGAAGGGACTTGAATATGGCTGAGCGTGTGCTGCGGAAGGAAGAAGGAGCTGATCTGATCAGGAGGTCTTTCGGGGGAGGGCTCTGCAGTGTGAACAGGCAAAAGAACCCAAGAGGAGAAGGGGGGACGTCAGCTGCCAGCACCCTCTCCTTTGAAGATCTCCGCAACCGGAGGGAGGATCAGGTTGCCAGCAAACTCTCCCTTCCCAAAACATCCTGCCCCTAAAAAAAGGAGAGTGGAGCACTGATTGCCAGGGGCCTTTTCTGGTCGCCCCCTCACCCTGCGAGTCTCGCATCCTGCCACGGCCACCACCTTGGGTCCTGTAGCCCAGGGCAGTAATCCATCCCCGTCACCCCCGCTGGCTCTGCTGTAGCCAGGCTGGGGAGCAGGGGGACATGCCCCGTCCCTGGAACTTTCTAGCCCGTTGCATTTACCCACAGCATTCGGGATGGAAATAGCCATCACCTGGGGTTTTATTTGCTTGCAAACCCATTTGTTTCTAACATATTTTCCCTCCTGGGTGACCTGTGAGTTTCACCCATGTGAGCTGTTTTGTAAACTCCTAGGCTGCGTGACTCAGTGCCCGGCTGTGCAAATCACAAGGTCAAAGATGGAAGAGGGGGTGCTTTTCTAAATTGGTGAAAATGGGTGAGGAAGAGTACAAATAGTTTTGGGTTTTTTTTTTTCTGTGAATTTTCAGATGTATGGAGACGTGAGCAAGAAAAAAGAAGAAAAACTTTTGGCACAGACACAGTTAAATATGAGTTTCACATTTTTTAAAAGTACAGATCGTCCAAACCTATTTATTATTTGAAATTCATATCTGGTCCTGTGCGAGAAAGTAAAAACTGATACTGACTTTTAGGAATGTCCCTCAAGACCTTTATACACCTACATTCTGTTGCTTTTCCTTTCATCCTCTTGTCAGTCAATACTTAACCCTTTCGGATTGTGACCTTTTGATAGTTTGAGGGCTGGCTATAGAGCTGATCAGATAATTAAAAGGATATTCTTGCATATTTTCACAAATCAAAGCACCACACTTGGTTTACTGTGATTTGTGAGTTATATTATTACAAATACACTGCAGCGTGTTCACTGAGGCACCAAGTCTCTCAAAATCTTCCCTAATTTGTTTCACAAGCCCTTAGTTATTTGAAATTTCATCCCATACATTTATTATTTTGTATTCTTTCTTGCGCACCCCATATCAAATCAGCAAGTGTAGAGGTTTCCTTATGATTTGTACAGTCATTGAGCCCCCTAAATAGTCAGAGCGTACAGTCTGAAAAAAAGCATATGAGGCTGGTTAGTAAGCACTGATATAATTTAAAAAAATCCTCTAACCCAAATGGTAGTAACTGTGTAAAATAATGGCTAAACAAAAATATTCAACCATCTCTACGCATCTAAAACATTTCTAAGTACGTACCAGTCTCAGTAATATCCTTGACTGTCATTTAGTTCCAGGATTATAAGGAAATATTTACAGAAAGGGTGACAATAATACGTTTTGTTGGAATTGAGAACCAGAAGGAAGCAGCTGTACATCAGAGAGAAAATCTGAACCAAGAGAGTAATAATGAGTGTAGCAAGTATTTTTTTTCTTGCTTATGGGTGGAAAAGCCAGCGAAGTCTCCGTTTGAAGACAAAGCACGTAGTAATGTGATCGTAAAAATCTCCTGATGGGGACTATGTGATGTACAGTGAATGTATTCCTTTCAATACATTATTCCCTCTACACACAGTCTTTCAAGGTTGGGGATATGATAGCATCGGCGTAGCTAGGTGTGGGCAGAGCTGAACCTCCTGTTTTGTTACTATTCCTATTATTTGTGCTGGTGTTGTTTAACACGTGTATCACAGCAGGTCCTCAGAAGCTCAGCTAAAAAACTTCCCCCCGTTTTGGGGAAGCAGCGCGCAGACATGGCCAGGGCACCGCCGGTGCTCTGAAAAACCTGCAATTGATGGAAACGGATGACATTCAGAGGGTGGGGAGAGGAGTGCAGTAATTATAGGTGGGGTTGGTAGTATTACCTGTTATTAAGGGCTTGCCTGACACTTCCCATTTTAAGACCTGTTTTTGGTGGTTTGTACCTACTTAGTAAACTTTAACCATTTGTCTTTCGCTAGACTTCCGTCCTCGGCTGCCAGTGCCGCTCGGGGGTTATTACCAGGCTGGCTTATTTCACTGGGGCATCGTGGCAGGATTGGGGCTGGCAGAGGGAGCAGCAGCTTTAAAAAAAAAAAAAAAATAGAAAGAAATTCTGCAGTTGTGCCTCTTTATCTGAAATAAGGGACTCCAATATTATAATGTCACCCTGTTTCCTCGTATTCCCCCGGCTGTTTGTCTGCATCCATCTGTGAGCTCTCGTTTGATTTAAGTTTGTCTTTCCGTTCCGCGTTTGCGCAGTGCCTTACACAGCCGGGTGCTGGTCCATGACCACTTATGCTACAGCGGTGCCAAAAAATATTCCAGTTTTGCACAGGATTAAAGCTTTTGGGAGTCAAAGAAACATTCCCTCTCCAGAAATCCTTCGCTCTCTCTCCCTTATCAATTTTGACTCCCTAATTGTTTACCTTTCCCCTCACACTTAAAGTGCTGGAAATGTTTCATATTCAAATACGAGTGGCTTTTCTTGTCAACAACAGCTCCTTTTAGTAAATGCTGTTGATAAAAACAAAAAGGCTGTTTTTCAGGCTGTGTTTAAACAGAGACACAGTGCCGTCCGTGGACTGAGCCCAGCAAAAGCTTATTCCCTCTACCCGTGCGTCTGGAAGCGGCACAGAGAGGAAGGGATTGAGCTACTGAGTTCATGTTTCCACTGGAAATGCAAAGCAGAGGGCCAAGATTCATTAAGGTTGTTATACTAAGTCAATATGACCTTTCCCTTTGTATTTTGCTTCCTTCGATTGACTGGAAATTGGACTAAGCAGGCAGCACCGCATTCAAGATTTCTGAATTTTTTCAGCAAAGGTCAATGTTTTCAATTGTGAGGGGATCATTGTTTCAATAGTGATTTTTGTGTTACCCATAAAGCCACACAGGCCATTTCATTCACCTCCTTTACAGTCAGTATTTTTCACTCCCGTTAAAAAAATAAAGTTGCCAAAATCTTACATAATTTTGCCTTTTAGAATAAATGCAAAAATCACTGGAGTTGTATCACTGCACCAAGTTGTTAAAATTGTGCTTCCCGTACCTGAAGCCCAATCCTGTAAAGTGGTTTGAGTTCTTTTGCTTCAGTTTTAATTTTAGTTGTGAGCATTTTTGTCCCCCAGTAAAGTGCACATCCCTAACATTTGCAGGATCTGTCCCTACATTTAACCAAGTCAATAATGAAAAAAAATTGAAGGCTGAATGTTTGAAGCTGTTCCTATTGGGATTAAGGATAGTTTCCTAAATGCAGATCTGTGTTCTCTCCTTGTAACCTGGTTATGGACCGTGTAATCTATGGCACACTTTTAGAGTGTAATCATATGGAAAAGTCCCTGGCCAAAAAAAGCAAGCAAACAACACTAGATCTCAGCAAACCACAAACGTGCTTCGACATCCGAGTGTGGGCAGACCCAGGAGCAGAAGACTATGCCATGCATCATGCAGAGGGTAATTTTCTGCTTATTTAAAAAAAAAAACAAAACAACAAAACAGAACCCAAACACAACACCCTTTAACAAATCCGATTTGACCTAAGATCTTTATGTGGCTGCGATTTGTGATTAATTTATTCCTTCCTTCCCGGGTGGCCTCTACTACCTTTCAATGATGCAGCAGAACACATCCCCCGTACCCTTCTACCCTTGCCTTTTAAAAGCAGCCCGCAATCCCTGCTCACAGCTCCTCTGCCAACTGAAAAGGCAAAACTGACTTTTTTTTTCCCCCCCCCCCCTTTAGCACCGTACCCTTTACACACACGTACGTGCACGGAACTCCTGCGGGGGTCAAGGGGAGTATGTTACGCCGGGATTGGGAAGAGAACACAAGCCCGTCTCGCTAGTGTTTTTCCTACCATCAGGTGGAAAGATGGTGTTTGCAGGACATAGTTTGCTGGCACCACGCCAGGCTCATGCCAGCTGCTGCAAAAGCATGGTAATAAGCCTATTTCTATGTGAAAGAGCTTATTGCTAATAATTTCTGTCAGCTTCTAACCGATTAGTGTTTTGGTATGGGTTTTGTTTTTTTTTTTTTTTAAGTCAGATGTTTACAAGAAGTATTTCATTTTATTTTTTTTTTAATGCAGTGCTAATGATTATCAGCGCCATCTGACTCATCCAGCCCAGAAACCAATTTATGACGGTTTCTAATGATAAAAGCTAAAGTAAAAAATAAAATAAAAAATATTTCCCCAAACAACTTGATTTTTCCTCTTACCTATTAATTAATGTGAACAAATTTCACAGAAAATCTGGAACGTGAAAAGGGTCAGGATGTTACCATTTGGGCTCTAGGTGTGTGCTACTGGGAAGGGGCACCAAGTGGTGGGTGGGCCTGCTAGGAGTCAAGAAGACACAAGTCAAATTCTTTAGAAACCATCAGCCCTAAAGTGATGATCTCACCATCCAATGGCACTGTTGAAGACCTGTGTTTTGCTAAAGTATGCATGTTGAGCTGTTCTAGTAAGATACAATAACTAAGGGCATGGAGGGAGATCCCGTAAATGTCCTTGTGAGCATTAAACAGGCTCTGTTCCTTTTCTTGTGGTGCTACAGCTTTGGGTTTTGTTTTTTTTTTTCCTTCTAGACAATAAGGGGGAAAATAAGGAAAAAAAAAAAAAAAGTGGCTGATACCAGTCTGGTCTCCAGGTGACATAAATCTGTACCACAAAGCAGGCATTAGAGTTGGCATAGGCCATCAGAGGGCCCTGAGGGCTAAATTGTTCATAAAGACCAAAACTTACCAGGAGCTGATCTTTCTTCCACGGCATGGCCGAGTGGGATGGAAGAACCTGAATTTCTTGCTGATCCTATGTGTGGCTAGACAGGTCTTCGCCAGCAATCTCATGTCTTTCATGAGCATGAAATCCACATTAACATTTTAAAATAGCAAGCAGTAACCGTGTGAGCTTGCAGGCTTTCCAAAAGCCTATTTATAGCTTCATAGACTGACAACCAAATTCCTATGTACAACTGCCATCCCCAGCTGATTTTATTAGGTGAGCCTCTGTTGGATCCCCATCCCCAAATGACACTTTCCATTCTATCCAGGCCTATCTATTCTATCTGTCTGACTCTCCTCCAAACAAGATTTGTGAAAGACTAATCTTTATTCAAATGGGAAGTGCCAGATTTATTCCTGGTCTGTATGACAGAAGGGTCCTGGCTTGACTTCTCCATTCAAGCCTGCCTTAAATCTTTATCATCCCTGGCAATATAATATCACACAGGGGGTGAATTTCTTTGGCATCTCACCCAGCACAGCCTATGACTGCCCTCTGAAACATCCCGTTTGGAAGGAAAGTCAGCAAAACAATCACTTAATGAAATTTTCTGGAGCGGGTAGGAGGAAGGAAAGTTCAAAGTGGGCTTCGTGGAGTTACAGACTAGGAGGTCAGAGGTACTGCAGTTTAACTCATCTGATCCTCTTCTAGAAGGAACCTAATCTCAGTTTTAAAATTGCCAGGGCCAGGGAACCCAGCAAAATCTTTGGGAGGTTCTAGTAGTCAAACATCAGCACTTCTAAAGTCTAGTCTGAACTTGTCCAGTTTCAGCTTGCAGCTTCTGGGTGGTTGTTACACCTCCATCGTCTGTACCACACAGCCCAGCATGAAGCTCTGTTCTTACAGACTGACCAAATCCAGTCTTTCATTTTCCCTGTGATAGTTAATCTTTAGCTACACAAGGCAAATTTTCCAAACTTGCTGTGCTTTACAGCTTATTGACACCTTTCTGGACCACAGACACCAGGACAGGACAAAGTGGCTCCATGTAGACTGTGCCTGAGCTACAAGGCAATGTGGTGGGCTAAAGCTGTTGGGCTTGTTGGCTGGCTCCACACATCCACATGGCAGCCTATGGGACACCATGGCACATGGGCTGGTGTTCCTCACTGAGAACCCAAATTCTGGCAGCTATGTCCCATTGGAGTTCTCAGGAGGCAAAGGCCAAGGCACATGGTATGGCTGGTCATGGCTGAATGAGGCACATCTATATGGCTCACCCACACAGATGCAAGTTAGATCCCCACCAAAGTACTGTATTGACCCATGATTTCTGCTCCCTGGCAGTTCCCCAGAGGTGGAGTCACACCCAATAGACAGGTTGCTTTCACAAAATGAGGAATTCACAGATGGACTTGGGATTCTCAGGTGGATTTAGGCCTTCAATGGATGAACCAGTGCCAAAATACAAAATGCAGCCTCTGTATCCCAAGGTTCTCCCACCCTTGTCTTAGAGACTTGCTCTTTTGGCCACTGCATTACCTTGGGGACTGGTGCTCACTTGGCTATTCACCATGACCAGGCTGGCATTGCTTTGCAGGACAGTCCCCCATTCTGTAACAACCTCCTGCAGTCACAGCTTCTTTACACCTTTATATCGAGGTGTATTAAAAAACATGCTTTTGCTTACTAATAGCTTGCCCCGCATCAGTGACCTCTTTTCTTTGTTCAGCCTCAGTCTCCGTGTCATCTGCCAGTTTTATCAGCGAGGATTTTATATTTTCTTCCAGGTCATTGATAAAAATGCAAAGTAACTCAGCTGGTTTTGTTAGCAGAAAGGGCCTGTGGGACTGTCCTTTGGAACTTGTGGGTTCTTAGAAAATTTGGGTTTCTTATTATATCAGCCACAAACTCCCCCCAAAGGTAAGCTGCCTAGGAAAGGACTCCTATCGATATCCCCCTGGTATTCCAGAGCACAGCTCCACTGCTCAGGGAGAAGAGATTTACGCATATTGAATTCGCTGTTATTACTTTGACAAATAGCATAATCCCTCAGAGCTAGTTCCTGCATAATCACTTCTGTGTGTTTTTACTGACCTTAGAAACAGAACTAGAGATAAGAATAGTTGAGAAGATGGAAGACAGCTTACCAGACCCTCCTTTGCTCCGGGCTGGTGCAGGCTGCCTGGAAACCATTAAAAGATGTGCTCCCGCTTCCAGTGTTTTCTTCAGTTTTGCGGTGACAAGGACACACATTTAAAGGTTTGGGTTGAAAGAGGGATGTGTTTCGAAGGAATGCAAAGGAAGAAAATGCATTTTTATTGTGCATAACAGTCCAAACAGATATCTCTGGGTGAGAGTGTTTTAATCATGGTGTGGACATCAGATGCTATTCAGAGGGAGTCAGGCAGGGCTGCAACCCCAAACAGACGGATTAAGTTTAATGGTCAACTGAAATGGGAGCCAACATTGTCTGGTTTAAGACATTTTAATGCCTTATCTTTAAGAGCTTGAATTAAAATTGTGATGACTCCCATGTTGCCTGCTCCTTGCGATTTAGCATTTTGCAGAATGGTGTTCATGTTGAGATTACACACCTGGGAGTATCTATGACTTTTGCCCCTCAGTACGTTCTTAAGGAGAATATACCTTCTTCATGTGGCCTTTAACAGTGTGCTATCCAAGTGCTATCAAACCAAAGTTTGTAAAATTAATTATTCTTTTTTTTTTTTTTTTGAGTTCTTCTCCTTCCTCTTCTTTCAACACGGGATTTTTATTTATCTGGGTTTCTGAATTCTCCAAAGCAGCAAAGCCAAATAGGTGAGATCTGTGTTTTCTTCTAAAGGTGGGGGTTGCCTGCCATAGCACATATGGCTAACGTCAGTGAAGTTTTTAGCTAATGAAGCTGTGATAGTGTCAAATGCATTTCATGTCTTTCTTTGAGAGGAATATAATGGAGCTGATTGAAGGCTCTGCAGACATTAAAGGCCATTCATGTGTTAGCAATATGGATTCTGTGTGGTGCTGCATTTTTCAGGCTTACAGTTTGTAACATTTCCAAGGGTTACAGCATGAAGAAATCTGAGCAATTGCATTTACCAGAGTCTGTCAACAAGTTATCTGAAAAACAAGAACCGAGTTCTCAGATCTGATTGATTTATTTCTTAACGTAGCATATTACATGCCCATATAATATACAGGGCACACACTCAAATCTTTTCTGCTAAAAATGAGATTCAGTAACAACCTATACTTTATTTTTCACACTCCAGCAAGTGCGCACCAGCATGCGATTTTATGACTTTGAGGGAGAAATGAAACCTGGGTAACACGTTTGACTTTATTTCAGTTTTCTGAATGTCCCTATATGCTTCTCCCCAGTACATACCATGTCTGTTCCAAAGCCTAAATGCTAACAGACATAGCAGAGCAAGGAGAAACCATAGAGATGTCTTGTGATCCCCATAAAAAAAGTTTATTAAATAACATACTTCTAATTCACACTCTTTAGAGACCACCCAGATATTTCTGGCGCTGTCATATACCTACAACTGTTATTTTTGCAACATATATGCAAATACATTAAGACTGAGTAAAACTGAATGGTAATTGTTGAAGCCACAGACCAGAATACATTCTATTCTTTTGTTTATTAATTTAAAGAGATCCCAGCCTGACTAAACGTTATTTTTTCTCAGTGATTTGCCCATGATTAGTGCCTCAGTGAGGTTCTGCTATAATTTAATTTATTATAAGCAATGTCACTTTATCAGTAGCATGCCACATGTATTGCCTGCACATTTTCTTAAAGTCTAATTAACCTTCAATATCACATGGGTTAGTTAGTGTTGAAGGCTTGAGTGTTGAGGTTGTTTTAGCTTGTGTTTTCTTTTAACACCGACCTTTTCAAATTCCCTCCTAGATAATGGGATATGACTTTTAAATGGAAGATATAGCTTTCAAAATGATTCAACATAATAAGAGATAAAACAACTGAGGAACTGAAAAAGCAAATAGTGCCTCTGACTTAAAAGGAAAACAACTATCAGTGCCCCTAGCGATTGTCTAATTTGGAGACGTTTGAAAAAGACAGGTCTTAAGAGGGGAAAAAAAAGCCCAAAACTGAACACCACCGCTTCAGAGCTGCGAATTTCAGCTGGCACCAAGTAAGAAGGGTGCAGATAAGCAGTGCCTGATGTAAAGCTTCATGGCACAGAGTCAACCCACCGGCAAATGGGAGCAGGAGCAATGAGCTCCCCCTTTTCTGAAGCGAAGATGCTTGGACCTTTTGGTGGTGGAAATACCGGGAAATCATTACCTTAGCGTACTCCAAAGCCTCAGATAACAGAAGGAGAATAGAAGAAACACAAGTGTATTTATTTGGGGGTTTTAACCTTATGCATTTAAAGCAAATCCGCTGATCATTTGAAACCTCAGTCCTGATCTGTGAAGGCTCAGGGTTGCCAGTACTATTAGCATATGCGCTGAAGAGTTTCAGCTGATAAAGTTGTGAGTGGTGTGCTCTCTGGTGTGCTCTCTCAAGGGAAAGTCAGGCTCAGGAGATGAGGTTTGACTTCATTTACTCCATGTGACCTTAGACTGCTGCTTAAAACAGTCTGCTCTTTGTTTCTCCAACTGTCAAATGAAGATAATGATTCGTACCCATTCTTAGGACAGCGCTTTGAAATTTATAAATGAAAATATTATTTATATTCAAGAGGTTCCCAGACAAGGAAAATGAATTATTTCCATAAATGTAATATATTTCTTCCTTGCATCATTCCAGTCTGGAGTGTCATGTCTAGTTTCTGGCACTCACACACAATGAGGATGGGTGTGAGAGACAAGTACTTATTATATATATATATACAGTCCCTCTCTATAGCAGGCCTCTGTGTGTAATTTTCTGTATATGCCTATATATGTGTGTGTATGTCTGCGTACATAACAGATACACAGAACACCACTTAAAGTGAATATGAACCTTTCCCATCTCACATTTGTGGGGCTGACTGTGCTCTCAGATGGTGAAGCTGGTAAATATTTGGCATGACTTTAAAAACTTCAAAAACTCTATCAGTCTGTTGCCTAGTGAAATATATACATTAAAAAAATTACTAGTTAAAAGGATGATGTAATACTTCACATGCCAATGTGCTTAACTTAATATTATATTAAACTAAGGTCTAGTCTGCATAATTTTGCTTTCTGTCCAAATGGTAATGAAAATTCCCAGTGACCCTCTCTGAAGGGTGATCAGATGCCACGGGAGCTCCAGGGAAAAGCTCTCTCTTTTTCAAGAACAGCCCGTTGCACTGGGCAACCACGTCTCTGTGAGACAGCCTGACATCCGATATAAGAAGAGATCTACTGCTGCCTGCGAAATGGCAACTGCACCTCCTTCCCTGGTCAACGGACCAGCTTGGAAGCTCACCTCTGCCTTCTGCTCTCAGTCTTCAAGCTCAGAAGAGTTCACTGTTAATCTAAATTTTAATATTCCATCTCCTCCTGATTCTCTGTGTTTCTATATCTGCAGAGATCTTCAGAGATTCCAGATTTTCGGCTTCAGAAATTCCTGGCTGTCTTTCGTTTGACTGTGGTTGCTCTGAAAGGTAGATCTGCTTTTTTGAATGGAATCAGTACACTATGTTTATCTTCCCAAGGCCTTTACTTTAATAAATATCTCAGAAGAAAGTTCCTGAGGTTTTCTCTGTCTTTTGCTCATTCTTTTTCTCCAGCTTATCCTTTTTTCCTCTCTACACTGTTTGCTGCCACCATGAAAACTGTGTTTGGTGAGTGAGAATAAGAAGAATATAAGAAAGGAGAGTGGTAAAATGAATATGGCAGAAATAAACATTCTTGAGGAAAACTGTTTTCTTCATTGCCGTTTGTAAAGTACCTTGTCTCTTCTTGGCTTTTTACAAATAAATAATAATACATTATATTGGGAAGATGATGAAAGGGAGAGAAAATACGACAGAATGAGTTAAGGATGAATGCTGGGAAAGTTGTTACCACCTCTCATACTTTGTGTTTGGTAACAAGAAACACAAATGTTTGCAGATGTCCCTGAAGGAGAAAGAAAGCATGGAAGCTCTTCTTGTGAGATCGCTGCAGGCTGGTTGATCCACACTCGATCCAAACTTGTGTAGATGTCAGTTCAGATCCCTCCATAATGCTGATCTTCTCAGTTAGCCCTGAAGGATGCTGGCTGCTAGGGCCAGGGCTGGCACTTTCCAAGTGGCTAAAATTTGGCTGCAGTGACAACATGTTATTTTCTACAGAAAGGGCTGTGGAAAACCAGAAAAAGCTCACTGAGCTGATTCCATTTAATGGAGAGGACCTTCTTTTTTAGGGAAGCAAAGTTACCCAGTATAGATAATTTCACAGCTAAGAGATACCATTGTGTTGTCTTAAAATGGTTAAAAAATAAGCAAGAGGATCTATGGCTTTTTTTCCCTAGTCTGTTTTGGAAGGCGGTAATTTAATATGCATGTGTTTCTTCTGGGGTGGGGTTCTGGGAGATGAGTTTTCTTAGGAAATTTACACTGAGAGGAGGTAGCACGAATAATTACGAAATGGTTTCTTCTCAGGAACCCAGGCTAAGGAAATTACCTATGCTCAGCTCTGGAGAGAAGCAGAACTGCTGCTGTCATTGTGTGGGGACCGCAATGAGAGCAACAACAGGAGAAACGTACACCCAAAGCTCCCTGCTAAGAACACCGGACAGGGAGCCAAACCAACTCACATTCCCCACCAGTAATTTATAACGGAGGCTGCACAGTGTGGAGAACCAATTGCTTGAAATCAATAGAGATTTAATGACCTATGAAGGGAAAATAAACCACACTGCCGAAATGCAGAAGGTGCTAACCAAGCCTGCTGGAGCCCTGGAGAAGGGAGGGCATGGTGGGGGAGGAGGTGAGCATCCTGGGACGGGGTGGGATTGGGCTGCGGGCTCAGCGCGGGAGCCCTGCTTGACCACTACCTACCATCACTGCTGAACCTCTGCAGCATCAAGGGGTGGCAGATCTGTCCATCAGAGGATCTGAACCCCTTTACCCGTGACCGAAGTGGTGATGATCCATCTCCTGATGGAAGCCCTGGGCCTGGGTAAGGAAGGAGGGGAAGGCACGACTTGAAGAGGGCACGGCAGAGAATCCCTGTGAAAAGCAACAGTCCCGGGGAGGATTTAGGAGGCTTAAACCCAGCACAAGGCTGATCTAAACAACATGTCTAGCAGATCCAAAGAGTCTCCCCAGCACTATCATTAGAGACAGCAGCTCAGAATCACTGACTGATTTCTTGTTTATACTGTGTAATGTTTCACTGCCCCAGCCAGGCAGAGGTGGGACTGTAAGATATTTAGCGCTGTAGTCATTATGAGGCCCTGAAGTGTGCTTCAGGAATTATCTGGGCTTTGGCCAAATAGTACATTAGACAGTGGTGCATATTTATTACCAGGTTGTCTTGTAACTCCCTGTCTCTCAAAGTTTTTAAGTCAGTGCAAGCAGAAATAAGGGAGACGCACCAAACCATCTAGTCCATCTTCTGCCCAGTGCAGGATTGCTCTCTTGAGTACAGTCACTTGTGCTTTGCAAGCGTAGCTGTAAATGTATCAAGAGATGCATCACTTCATTCACGAGAGTAATCGATACCCTAACAGACCTGTCAATACGTTTTCTTTTTTTCTTTCATTTTTGCCTTTAAAAATATCATCCCGTTGCAAGTTACACCACTGGTGTTAATAACCCTTCCAACATACATAGATGTCTGTTGGAACTTCCTCTGTTCATTGCTTAGCTGATACATATATCTTTAGGGCCAGACTTTTGCACACTTGCACGTAATATTTTGCTTTGTGAGTAGGCCTGTTAAAATGTAGAGGAAAAGGATGGGATAAGAATTAAAGTGCTACTCCACAGGAATAAAACGTGCCCCAATCCACCCCTAAACTATTTTAATCTTTCTTTAAAAGTCAGCCCAGACAACCCCTTAGACACTGTTGTTGCTCTCCACTGAACCTGCCCTTTTAGATGCTAATAAGGTACCCAGGAGTGAATTTAGTATTCCTAGTGTGGTCACACCAAAGCCATATGGAGTGGAACCTTTTCTTCCCTTTTCCAGGAGGTGATGTCTTTGAATCTGCAGCCAAAAATTTCCCTTTCTCTTTTTTTTTTTTCTGCTCAGTCACATTTAATGCACTCTCTACTATCACCCTCAGGCTTCTTTCAGCATTACTTTCCTCATTTTCCCTTCTGAGGAATAACTGGGTTTTGGATTATTTTCCCTGGATGTCTAGGCTTGAATTTCTTCAACTTGAGAGTCCTTCTGTTATTTTCTCTCCATAGGTCATATCATGTCATCAGCTATTAAGCACAATTCTAAATGTGGATTATAAATTATGGATTTAATTTTCATTGATTTTCAAGGAGAAGGAAGGAATTGACAATTACCAACATGTCTGAATTTATATTCCATACATCTGCCATCAGCAACAGAAATAATGGGGATTTCACTCATTACAGCTTCATGTACAATATATTATTTCAGATCAAATATTTTCACAAATATTTACCGCTTAGAAATTGAAAATATTCTCCTTCGTAATCCAGAAGAGAGATCCTTTAAACCTTTATTCATAGCCAAATGAGAGGTAGAAGTTGTCATGTTTAGGGTGTACGATAATGCTTAAGGAAAACAAGTATGGCAGTACTCTTTAGGATGGGAGCAAGATTGACTGGGAGAAAACTGTAGTCTAGTAATTACAATTCATTCTCAATTCAGGATGCTATATTTGGCTATGCTATATGTAACGTATTTTACACCAAATTTACTGCTGATGTAAACTGACAAATGAATCCAATTGAATTATACATTCTCTAATGGGTGAAGCTATTTTGTCCAATTCTTGCAAAAGTTGAAATAAGGTACACAGATGTTGTTGGTTACAAAAGTACTGTAGAAAAAGAAAGTATCTGTCACGCAGGGAAAAATTCTCCACTCATTTGTACCTAGAGGGAAAATTCATTAAAGTTGCCCTTGTGAAATTGAACGGAGTTTGCTGCTTTGCCTGGATATATTGAAACACAAATAATTCACGTTTCAGCTCCATTTTAGAAGGTAGGGATGCTCTTGGCATCAAAATTTCTTCTACTTCAGATTAATTCATTGGATTGGATTGCCTTTTCTCATGTAATCAAACTGATACATGTCCTAAGTTCCTATGCAAAGGCATTATATGAAGATGGAAGGATGTAAATGCACTTGAAGGAGACAACTGAATTAACCCTGTATCAGCAAGCAAACCACACCGTGACTGTTTATAATCTCTGTGCACACGTGGCCCAGCATTCCACAGCATTAAGAATCAAACGTGGGGGAAAAAAAAAAGCTAGAGAAGCTATGGGATATTTAACATGGTCAATTGATGTCAGTTCTGCTTGAGCATTTTGTGAAAGAAACATTTATACTTTAGTGGATAGGGCTGTTAATTACTTGCCATTCCTATGCAGAAATAACTAAAATAAATGCAGAACTGACAAGGAAAGTTACACTTAGGTTATGCTAGACCTTGGCAAATTTTTGGTGCAGACTTAGTCACTGAAAAGTGTGGTTTTGTGTGAAATGATTTTAAATTGGCAGCCTTCATAGGCCTTCTTCTTCTACGGTAAACAAAACTGGTACAAAATCTGAATGCATCCAAAAGTGACTCTTCAAAAAGTTGATTCAAGTCCAAATGTTCTTCAATAGCCGTAATGAGCAGCCAGAACTGGGCATAAATTTTCCCGAAACAACTTTGTGTAACTTCTAATGACTGTAACGGGGCATCTCCAGAGTCCTTCTCTGCCTCCATGACATGGAGGCGCGTCCCTCCCTTCTTCAGCTGTCGCTAAAGGCAGTATCCCCCAGACAGGCAGGGCGATTTCATTGTCAGGGTTTTCATTGTTCAAGACAAATCTACTTTCTTCATTTATCCAGCTTGTCTCACACCCACAACCTCACACAAATTCAAGGCCAAACATGTTTGGATGCCCTCAGACTTAGTTTTCTTCGCCTCAAGCATCTTAAGTGTTTCACAGGGCATCCCCATGTCCTCAGCCAGCTCTGCTGGGGGGCAGTCTACCATGACAGCATTGTGTTTGGTTGAACCTGGTGCGACCATGGCATGACTGAACCCAGCTCAAGTCCAACCCAAGCCCAAGTGGGATGGTAAGAGGAGAGCTGCTCCCTTGACCTGGCTGCCCTGGGTGGGTGCCCTGTGCAACTGTGCTGGGGATCACCATGGAGGAGATGGAGGCACTTATGCACTTGTCAACCATAGAGGGACACACACTTGGCCATTGTCCACAGCACTTTCAACAATGTAAGTTAGCTTTCTTCCCTGGAGAGAGAAATGAGACTGTGCTGAGAAGTGTTGACCATCAACAGGTATTTTATTCTGAAATTCCCAACAAAGGCTTCCTCCCTCTCGGTTCGTTCTATAGAGAAGGCCTTGCACACACGTCTGCGTGAAGACTTAAACTAGACCAAGTTTCAAAAATTAGTTTACTTTTCTTTTTCTGTAAGTACAGCCAGAGCCTAAGATGATGAAATACTGTGGGAATGCTACTGTGGGAATTAGCTGTTATATCACTCCAAAAATTGCAGTTCCTGACTTAATTAGCTCACATGGCTTGAGATATGTAACACTGACCATTACAGGAAGCCTGATAATAAAGGGTAATGATACAACACAAACACTTTAAATTAACACAAGGTATGCAGAAACACACTGTGTCTCAGTTTTAAGGAAACTCTCCCAGAGATGGGAGGTACTAGAGTCTGTCCTTTAATTTGCCCTACTTTGTCTGATTCTTCCTCTTTCATATGCTAACTTCCATTCCTTTCCAGGAATATAGACAGTTTTGCATATTCAAAACTTTTGGAAAAGTATCCAAATCTTTTGATATTTATGCAGACCAGGTCTAAAATGGAAGTTTCCAAGCAGTGATGAACCTAATAACCAATAGAGCTAAGTAATAATTAGCAGCAATAATAAAAAATACATTGCAATAATGAAACTGTAATAATGAAATAAAAATCCAAGCTTGACTGGGGAAATGGAAATAACATTTAAAATTCAAATGCGGGTTCCATAATAAAATTGCTCTATGCTCCTCTGGAGTAATGGCTCCAAAAGGTATGGCAGCATCCAAAAGCATGGAGCGCTTGGCCTGGCTTTGCATTTTTCAAAGCAGTTGGCAAAAGTCTCCTTGAAGAGCAAGCTTGGTTGCAAGCACAAGGGAGTGCTACTGTGGACATTGTGGACGGGAGCACATGAGCTCTGATAGAGGATGGGAACCGACACCTCTGAGCTGGAGCGGTTTTGGGTAAAACCATGGTGGATGGTGGGACCTTGTAGAACAGGGATGGAAGCCTCTGGGATGCAGTCTCCACTGCTGGTGCAGGTCCGGCTGTGCCTTCAGCAGTTGGTGCTGTGGCTCACACCAGAGCTCTGCTGGAGCCCGTGGGAGCTTAGGCCACCAACCTGGGCTGGGTTGGGTACCCAGCCAGGAGGAGTGGGACACTGCACGCTGAGTGCTGCTGTAGAGCCCACATCACACTCACGTTTATTTATCATTGAGTGGCAGTGGCTGGGTGTAAAATATTGTGAACTTTTTCATTTGCCTTTTACACATATTTTGTTCCCCTGCATGAGCCGGGGACTTTGGCATTAGACAATTAGCCCTCTGGGACAGAAATAATAGTGGGGAGTACGTACCTACATCTCAGCCACTCCAGATTGTACCTCATTGTGTATTTAGTTCAAGCCACTGAGAAGGGAGGGTTCATGCTCAGGTGCTAGACTGTACCGTGCCTAAATTATAATGGCTGAGGCTCAGACACCAGTTCCCTCCTGTTGACTTTGTTGTCAAGAGATTGTAGCCCAGCAGACGGGTGGTAACAAACAGCTGGGAGGCAATAGCAACATTTACTCAATGAATGTGAATAAGAGCCCTGCTTTTATTTAAAGTTGCTGTCTGCTGACATCAGTACAAAGCCACAAGGCAGTGACTCTGCAGTGGTTTCGAATCTAATCTGGGGAAGTGGAGCTTGCACAGGTCCACCTTTCAGTCCATGCTGAGATGTTATTGGGGTTTAACATCTTTCTCGCAGGGGGCACCTTGCAGGCCCAGGGCCCTTTATCTGATCAACTGTGTTCTTCATTTTTTCTCACCAGTATCGTGGGACCATGAGTTGCTAAAAATGTCAGCTGACAAAATGGAGACCAAGATTTGGTTCATCAGTTAAAACAAATCAGCGAGGGACTTTGTGATCTACCAATATTTTTAAGCACATGTTCAAATTTCAAGACAGTCCAAAGGAGCTAAGAACATGCTTAAATGTTTCTACAAATGTGTGGTTTGGCATCATCCTACAGCCTCAGTTTTAGTCACACAGTGTGGTGGGAGGCAGATTGATTTTGTCCTTATGCAGTCTTCATGAGAAAAGACCTAATTTTGAAAATAGGATGGTTGGCAAGGTGAGTTGAGTCCTGGAGTTACCTGGAGATCGGTACATACAAAAGGAATGCATTAAAAATAATTTCTGTGATGATCAATTGCCCCTCAGACTGGAAGAGTGACTTAATTATTAAAAGCTAGAAGCATGGAAGCTAGAAGTAACAGAAAATAGCTATATGTATACATATGTATATATAGCATAGACATGAGTCACAATTTATAGCCCTAACGTTTGGAAAGATTGGGGTGTTCGGCTCAGAGACTTTGGACTGACTCTCTGGGATGTCAGTGGAGCCTGTTCCTTGATGTTGCAACAGTCCTGTTCGGCCATCTCTTGAGTTAGGGCTCAGCAATTACCTAGGGATAGACCATAGTCTTATAGGGACAGGATAAAGCTTTCTGTGCGTGAAGAGGAGGCCAAGCTATTTTATATCCACAGCCATAGCTCACGTGAAGGGTTTCACTTTGGGATGAGTGAGAGAGAATAAAAAAATTTCAGGTGGGCACTGGTTTTAAAGAGGCCTTCTTCCTTAGCTTCACCAATCACTGCTGCCTTCGGCACCAGTGCTGTAGTGCTGTCACCAGAGAAGCAGTTACTGGGTAAGTTTAGAGCTGTCTGCACTTTTCCAGCAAGCCAAATGGTTTTTTTCTGGCTGCATGGTAAATAAAGATCAGAAGTATACCAGAAGAAAAGCGTGTGTATCTCCAGAAAGACTATTTGTAAGTCTCTAACAGATCTCCATTTTGACTGTTCTCTATAAATTTAAGATCATAAGTACTGAAGTACTGAAAAATCCTAGTTTCCTCAATAACACAAGGTGAAATGATTCAATGAGTTTGTCTTCCTTTAGCCAACTGCAAACTTCAAGATGAAAACAACTGGAATTCCTCTGAATGCAAAATCACATCATGTGATTTAGTGGCTAAATATTGATATATGTTTCTTAGTTTAGGAACCTATTTCTTGCATTTTTTTTACCATAAGCACTACAAGTATCCAAAGTCTTCCTTGATATTTCTCCGTTTTTTGCAACCACCTGAATCGGGCAGGGGTGAAGTTGGCCTGTGCAAAAGTGCACAAAGCAAGCACACTTGTTTTCTGGCCTGTGTTCCATTACCTTGCAGAGCTGACCTTCTGGGGATGTCTAAGTGAACTTGAGCCAATGAAACACCAGGCAACAGACTGAAAATCTTGGTTTAATTGAGTCATCATGCCAAGTACACGGGGAGCCTGGTGACAACGACAGAGTGCTGTGCAGTGATTTGGAGGGCTGGCTGTTTCACCAGCTCCAGGCACGCCAGGCCCAGATGAACTCACTGAACTTGGGGTACAGAGCCACCCCATATGTGAGCAATAGGATGCAGAAGTTTTGCTGTGCAAGAGGCGTCCGATCACCTGCTGAGTGCCCAATGGATCCGATGCACCCCACAGCTGTGTGACTGCTCATACGCAACTGTGGTGTGCCTGTGGAGCAGTAATTTTCCCCAAAAACATGGTGCCTCCTGCCTGAAACCGTGTGCATGTGTGGGGTGGGGGCGGTAGATTGCCGTTAAATGGGAGCGTGTATCACCCAAAGGCAGAGGTTTGGCAGATCTCCAGATGCAGAGACTCAGAAGTTACAAACCAAACTCTGCCAGAGCCCTGGGGGAGCTCTTTTTGAGAAAACAACGAACAATCAGACCCAAATCCCAAGAAGAGTGTTATCCCCTCTGGAGGCAAACCAAAGAAAATGTTCACACCAGCTCTTCTGCATAAAACCAGGGGGTTTGGTGTTATCCTACTGGCAGCTTAGTCGGTTGCCTGGCTGGAAAAGCAGGTGAAGAAGGAGCTCTGCATGTTTGTTTTCTCATGCATGGTTTTGTTACCAGAATTGCAGTGTTAACAGGAACATCTTCAAAATCTCTGCTGAAACCCAGGACTATATAGGCAGAAATTAAGCACAGCTGTACCTAGTAGACAGAATTTAATAACAGCTCTATAAGACTTCATGAATTGGGATCTTTTTATAAGTGATGCTGCAGCCATGTATGGGACTGATTTAGAGAACCAGATGCAGGACACGTGTGGCTGCCCACTCATGACAGACATGGTAGATTTTGTAATCTCCTTTATGTTCCTGCTATTTCTTTTTCTTTCCTTAGGCTTCTTACATTTGTTCACTGCACACACACATACCCTCCTAGACCGAACTGCTGTCTCTGCTGAAGCTAGTGGCAATTTTGCCAATGACTTTTGTGAGACTGAGATTTCATACCTGGTGAATGAAATACTTTCATACCTGGGGTATAAAATAATTTCATACTCTGTAGATTCTCTCACTGTGTTATATTGGAAAATGAGCAGCATTTACTGTCTCTGAGACCTAGGACTTCCACATTTTCTAGGTATGGTCTAGAGTTAGTGTGCAGGCTATAATTAAAAAAACCCACGATGCACTGAACACCAAAGAAGCATTTGTTTATTCTGCCTACAGTGCAAGTTGGTCATTTCAATATTGGCCTATCTATAATTACATTAATATAAATAAAGCTGGAGTGTCTGTGCTTTGCCCAACTGAGGGCTACACTTGAGTTTTAGCAGAGCCAGAGGGATGAATCTCATTTGTTTAACAGATCAGTCAGATTGCAACTGGCCTTGTAATACAAAGGTGATAACCAGAGATGCCAAAAAGAGCTAGCCACCTACGGACTCGGATCAAACGGGACCTTCTGTGTGGGGTCCTGTGGTGCACCGATGACACCCGGGCTTCAAAGGCAAACCACAGAAGAAAAGTGAGCCTGTGACCTTTGGTTCTTCACACCAAGCAAGGAAGCCCAAGAGACAGCTGTTGGGCTTTCTTAACTCTATTTGATATTATATTAGGAATACGCAAGTCATTAGACCCTGAACTGGTTGCATTTGCTGTTTCTCTGTTTTGTCTAGAAGCCCTCCTGGAGGAATTCTGCTGGATTTAGAGCTTTGTACACAGGAAGGGCTGAGCTGGTAGGACATATGCTTTCAGCAGACGTGTGCTTCTGGACCCATGTGCCAGTGGAACAAGTTGAGCCAGTAAAGCACAGCCCTGCTGGCGCGTCTGGCCCCGGCACACCAGGCACAGATGGAGGTCAGTCTTCCGACTGGTTTCACGTCCCCGGTGGACATTGCTGAGTCAACAGAGCTCTCCCGGGTGGACCTGGCCAAAGTTGTTTCGCCGTTCTCCTGCAAGGCATTTGAGTTACCCAGGCAATGACAAAACCAAAACGGAGCAGCAAACTATAAACGCTCTGACTAAGAGATCCCTGTTCCTGACTGTGTTTACTTGCACTTCCCTACCTGTGCCCCCGTGACATTATAATCCTGCCACTTCTCTGTTGTCCACAGAGTATTTTGGGGAACAGAAGTGATAAGGCTTAAGCTTCTAATGCAAGTAAAATAAAAAAAAATAATCTATAAATATGTCAAAACTTAAAAATTATAAACTAAAAATGGAAAAATAGGCAAAAGCCTATTGTGTCTTTTCTTCTCCGGCATCTTTAACAATATCAGGGGAGAGCAGCTTTAACGTACACTGGGACTGTCCACACTGTGGACACTAATCCAGACCTTGTACATTAATTTTGTTCTCACCTAAGCAGGGTCCCAATTCTGCTTATCTGCAGGCATTTCTTGCTGCTGCTACCATCAGTGATGTTACTGGGTCTTGCAGCACCACTGTCCTTCCTCATCCACGGCTCCTGCTCCTGATCCCCCATCCTTCCTCCAGTCTCACAGCTCCCGCAGTTCCCCGGCACCGAGCAGGGGGTAGCACCGGGGAACTTGCCCCGCGAGCAGTGACACGACAAGGACAGGCAAGAAGAAAAAAAAAGGATATTCACAACCCAAGCCAGCACATCCTTCTTGCTCGCCCTCCGTCTGCACACACTTTGCCGTGGGATGATGGAGGGGTGGGATCAAGTGCTCAGCGAGGGCAGGGGGGGTAGGGCTGCTCAGGATACAGCCCAGGAAAGAAATCCTGCGGAAACTGCAGCCTCGGCTCTCTCAGAAAGGAGCACGTGAGGGCAGGCAGTCTCGCCAACCATGAGTGCTGCTTGTTCCCCCATGAACAGCCAGTTTTGGGGTCAGTTTTCTCGCAATCTTCCCTGTGGCAGTAGGAGGGAATGCATTCGGAGTGCTGAGGAGCTGCGGCATTAGTTGCTGTCTCTTCCTGGACGAAAATACGGATGTGTGACCCGCCTGCCGCAGAGGAATTGGCAATTTTGGATCATTACCGGGGAAAATCACGGCAGAGTTTAACTTGCCTCGCCGTAGAGTGCTAGAGTCTCCTGCAGCAGCAAAGAAAGCAAAGGCTTGACACCGCACTGAATCCACTTTTGTCTTAGCAGGGTACTGGCTGCGTCTGTTTGAAAGGCTTGCATTGTATCACTGTTCTTTGTTATCAGGTTTCCCATGGTGGTCAGCGTTACATATCTTACATTGTTTGAGCTAATTAAGCCGGGGAATCAGGGAAAGCACATTTCCGGCGGGGATTTATTGCCAAAAGATATTTCAGCTGAAGGGGAGAAAAAGGAAATCTCCCTTTACGTCCAGCATTCCTGAGCTGTTTCATAATATTCAGCGTTCAGCTTCATGGAAATAAACTGACAGCAATGTCAAGAAGTTTGAACTTGAGCAGTTTTCCTCTGTTTTGTTGAATTTAGAAGCTACGATAAAGCAAGCCAGGGATCCGTGTAGCCACAAAAATAAAAAATATTTGAACCCTGTTGGATGGAAACAGAGTTAGACGTGCTTGTTAATAACCTACATGGAAATGATCATTTGCTCCCAAGGTGCTTTGTGCCACTCTGGTATTCGCACCCGCTGTTACCTTTCTTTACAAGAGAAATGCAAGTGGCAGTGTTTTAAGTCTTCACCAGTGTCTATTTAGGATGCTGGCAGAGGGGCACAGTTCACTATTGCCTGCACCCAGTGTGGTTGTCCACAGCAGCGCAAAGGGGTGCTCAAAGCACCCGAAAGCAGGACAGGCTGATCCCTGCACAGATGCCCAGCACGTCAGGACCAGAACTCATTTTCCAGCATCTTCAGCTGCCTGGGAAGTGCCGGCCGCAGGGCAGAGCCCTGACTGCGAGATGGTCGTCGGCTCATCCCAAAAGGGAAACTCTGCTCTTACGTATAGGATGTCGTATATAGGTTCATTGTTAGGAAATCCTGTGTGTGAACAAAGCCCCGTTTTTCTTCCAAATAATATTAATAATCACCGTAGATGGGATTGGTGATGATGACAGTTTCTTCGCTTTCACCAGTAGGTCTAAAAGACTTTGCTGAAAGAAGTGGGGATGATTATCCTCTGCCTGGCAAGGGAAACCTGAGCAACTGAGGAGCACTCTTGATTGTTAAAGGCATCCAGTGTTTCGGATGAGAAGGTCCTGTTTTCAGCTTTGAGTAACTTTTGTCAAGCTTTGGCTGTTCAGTGTGAAACTGTCTTCGGATGTCTTCTGAGTCATGGTTTGTTGTTTTCTTGATTGTTTCTGTTTCTGTTTGCTTTTTTTTTTTTTTTTTAATAGATAGTTTCAGCTGAAACATTTCAGCTCTCTCAAGCATAAGGAAAGAAAAGGGTTTTCACCCATGGGAAAAAAAAAAGCTGGTTATTTTATCTTTGGAAATCCCTGGCAGTACTCCTCACTTGAAGCAGGGACTGACAGTCTGATGTCACTACACTAACAAAGAAAATTGACCTAATTTTTAGGGCTCTGAAAAGTTGCAGTTTGCATATGTTCACCACAGAGGAGTGTATTTTCACCAGTCTCCTGTCATATTTGGCCTGCAGTGAGCAGGGCAGGGTGCAACCTATCATTGCTATCAGTTAATCCTTTAGGTCAAGTGAGAAGAGTCTCGGATAGAAGAGATTCCAGCTTTGCTGGTGACACATACAGGTGTCAGTGTGAAGCTGAATGATAGCACTTCAGTCTTTCCTAATTTTCTTTTTCAAAACAGGAAATTACACGCCAAAGCTGTTAAAAAGATTGTGTTGAGATGGAAAAATCAAAGAGTCCAAGTCAAATAGGAAGAATTCCACAATTAAGGTTCTCTTTGTAATCCCGTGCCAGTCCCTTTGTGCAGATTTTATTATTATGATCCATTTTTAATTAAATGACGATGCTAATATTTTCCCTAGGTCCCCATCCTCATGTAGTGCACAGGATGATTCTGCTGTTAAAATTAATGAAGACTGTATTATGAAGAAAGCCCTTGGCTGTAGGGTCCTCACCCCAAGCGCTCCTTTAGCTGGAAGACATGCAGCCCCATGAGGCAGCAGGTTACAAGAAGGGAGAAGATTACATGGTGCCTTAGGAATCTGGCTACTGGATAGCATATCTGCTCCTGCCACTGCGTCTGTATGTGATGCTGACCAAGTCACTTAAAGCAGGTTTTTCACCGGTGGGTGCTAAATGCGAGTCTGTCACTTCCAGTGCGCCTGCCTCAGCATCCGGAGGCTCCTGGCCCTGCTGCTGCTTTTCCCAGATGAGACACCAGTTCTGCAAGAGGGGATCTTCACCAGCAGGCCAGAGCTCCCGATGGTTTTTTCCTGAAAGTAAATGAGCTAGACTAAAGTGCAGAGCAAATTGATGACGAGCTTGCATTCAGGTTAAGTACGACACGTGTAACAAGTGTTCGTGGGTAGAAAGGTGCCCTGGTGCCTGCAATAAACGTTGGGTGGGAAGGAGATGGGGAGAAAGGTGGAGCGGAGCTTGCTGCAAGGCTTCCTTCTATGCTTTGGCTGAAAAAGCAATCACATGGATAGGCCCTTCAAGTGGCCTGCTGAGCTGATAGAAAAAAGGAGCACAAGCCACCCGAAAGCACCCCTGGAGACCAGGAAGAAAATGAGTGACACACAAGTAACACAAATTCCCTCAAATCAAACCATTAAAAAAACATCTCTGAGCTGGTCGTCTCGCCTCACCTCCTTTCTACGATGAGGAAAGGCAAAGCAAGAGGAGGGAAAGAGCGCTGAGTATTTTCTTTTATTCCACAGAAGCTCAGGTGCTGAATCTGCTGCAGATTTTACGATGCGCAAAAAGGGTCTCCTAATGTTTCTGGACTATTTCTCCCCTCGCTCTCCAGTCCCCACTCCTATTATATTGAAGTCCATTAAGAGCCGGGTGGCGAGTGGCGGGCACCTGGAGAACAAGCAGCAAAGGCAGTACCGCTGCCTTCTCTCAGCAGCGGGCGGGCGAGAAAATAGTGTCCTCATCGCCTCCCCCGGCACAGCAAAACCCCCCCGTGCCGAGAGCTGGGCGGCCTCCTGGGCTGAGAGAAAATGAGGAGCAGCAGCGCTTTTCCCGAGGCCAGTGGTTTGAGACGGAGTTTGCCGCAGCCTTGGTAATAGAGGCTGCAGCAGCCACGGCAGACATGACCTGCTCCATCACTGAGTTGTGCGGTGCTGTTTTCCTTTTTGGCGCCTAATATTGGTAATTATGCAATTTCTAGACAACTTCCCTGTCATAACCAGGGCAGCAATGCTGACAAAACAGGCTTTAAATGAGCACTTGTCAAAGTAACAGCTATTTTTGTTTGCCCTATTTAGCACTGTGTTTAAGGTCTACAGTGGAAATCTCAGACAAGCTTAAACACACGTTGCAGTTACTTTATCTCTGCATCACAATATTCAAAATCCCTGAAGCCTGGAAAGTAAGTGTTTTAGCAGAACCTTTTAGTGGTTCCTGCCTGCACGTAAAGGTCACAGCTTGAAAGCCAGGAAACACAGACCAGCTTAGGGTTTGTAAGCCCTCCTTTGGGCTGTAAGGACTGCTGGGCAGCCAAGATTCAGTATCTTGCTTTTTCCCATCTCTGAGACCTCCAGAGGGTTCTCCAGGGGAAAAGAAAGAACAAAACCACCAACATAAGTCTTAGCAGTCCTGCTCTTCCTCAGGTAAGAACCAAACCATCCCTGGCTGTGTTTAAGAGCCGTTTAGATGTGGTGTTGGGGGATATGGTGTAGGGGAGAACTTTGTAGAGTA
>JAOXNO010000013.1:46692989-46732118 GCA_028565335.1 Limnodromus scolopaceus | reverse complement strand
CTTTGTAGAGTAGGGTAGATGGTTGGACTCGATGATCCCAAGGGTCTCTTCCAACCTAGACGATTCTATGATTCTAAACAGAAAGCAATCTCAAAGCCTCTTTGTTCATAATTAAGAAAAGACAAGAAATCCTTCTCGAGCCCTGTCTGAGGTGATGGTCTCCAGGTTCCTCAGCCACTGGGCTGCCTTGTTTGCCTGATGCTGGGGGCAAGGGGCAACTGCAGCCCATGGCAAGAGGTTTCCTTACCTGAGGTGCTGTGAAGGGGCAACTGCGAGGCCTCGCCTGGCCATGCAACAAAGTAGGGATGAGCACAACCCGAAATGCGTGGAGGCTCACCCTTCAGGTAGGGAAATGGAGGCTAGATGGCCAGTGACGTGAGTGTGAGAGTCATTGAGGAGTGCTTCCTTTAGGAAATCCAACCACCAGCCAAGCACAAAGGATTGCAGAGTTACACCTGGCAGCAATTGCATACTGGTTTATTTAGGCTATTCTTTTTCTTCTTTTTTTTCTCCGTCTCCAGACTATGGGCTTCCTAGCCTGTCTGTTCCCGGGAAGTTTGTGATGTGTTTGGAGAGTTTCTGGAGCTCTGCTGGGACAGTAGCTTCACACCTTAAAAAAGCTCTGGGGAGGAGGAAGAGGGTTCCAGAGGATTCCTGCTACCTTTATGCAGAGGACAACAGGAGTAACAACATTGGGGGGTCCTGTGATTTGAGCAACACCTTTGCCTTCCCCTCCTTCTCATCTGTACCAGCGGATGCCAGAGAGACAGCCAAAGCAAACATAACACATGGGAAATGGTCTGTAAATCCAAAACAAAAGGGTTTTTCTTTTATCAGCTGTTTCCTGTTGTCAAAGAATAAATTATTGCTTTAACTGTGTTTTTTTTAGTGCAGTGTGCATAGAAACATGGTAAGTTATTTAACATATTGAGCAGAATTCAGTTTTATTATATGTATTAAAATAACCCTGATATTAAAATAATATCATCTATATCTATTTGTCCCCATTGCATTCCCTCTTTTCTCTGGTGAACGGGATAAAAAAAAGATAAGTCGGTGCCTTAGCAAGTTGGGCAAAAAGTGTTTTAAATTATCATAATTTAATGGCACCTGCTTTATTCCATCGAGCCTGCTCTGCTCCACTGCTGGAAGCACGCGGAGGGGCTGGTGTGGATACAGGGTGACCCGGCGTTCCCGGAAACCCCCGGCTGCTCCGCTGTGGCTCTCTATCTCCCGACTCCCGAACGAGCTCCTGCAGCACCCGTTACCCACCGCGCCAGAGGGTGAGCTATGAGGCCGAAAATAGCTTCTTTTCTGATAACGCAGGGCTCCACTTATAAAGGCGACGCTCTGGCATCCCAGATAAGATGTACGCAGCCTCCTCTGGTTATGTTTTTCAGCCTCCCCCAAGCCTTTCTCTGCCAGGCGGATGGGCTCGTGCGTCGCTTTTCCGTATATGCGGGTGCTGCCGAAAACGCCTTTCCAGGAGATGCTATTGGTGGGATGGGATGGGTCTGATGAAATCATGGTCGCCAGGATGAGGACTGTGAAGCAGGGTGGGTTTGCTTTGCTCAGCACTGACAGGCGTGACCAGGGCTGTGTCACTGAGCCACTCCAGAGCTACAAGGGGTGAGCATCCCTCTGGTGAAGACAAGAGCGTTTCCAAGCTGTGCCCCAAGGCCTGCTGTGGGTACAGGGGGATGGGAAGCACCTTCTGCTGCCCCACCTGCAGGTACAGGTTTTATAGCATTTGGGTGGGAAAGGGGCTGTGAGCTGTGAAAGAAAGCAAATAGTCCTCAAAAAGTGCAGGAACCCCAGGTTTAGCGGGCTGAAATCCCTCGCCAAGGGAGGCAGACCGGGTATCTAAGATGTGATAATCACACTGTCTGACAAGCAGAAGGATACACATTCAGCTATGCTGAGTTGCTGGCTGTAGGTACATTGTGATCTGGCCCTGGTTTTTGGAGCACTGGCAGGGGTGTGTTTTGTAGGCAGAGCACCGTGCTCCCCTTTGGTTCCTGTATTTATATTTATATGAAACTCTGATACTTGTGGATGGTCTCTTCTAATGTCACTGGCTGGGCAGAGGCACTACTCCGAGTCCTGGATGGCTCATTTCTGAGTGAGAAGAGGTGCAGAGCACAATTACGTGAGCATATAATAAGTATATTCCAGAGCAGGGAAAACAGTGGGCAACCAGAGGTAGACAATGCCTTCCTTCAGTAACCAGGTCAGTCCTGCACGCTGGGATGAGGCACTCTGCCTCCAGAAATGGTGCCAATTAGGAAACACTCGGGAAAGTGGAATTTCCTGCTGCTCTGGCAGCGCCTCCTCTTGCCACGGGAGCCTCCGCGCTTCGCTTGGCACCCCAAAAGCAGACACCAGCACAGCCTGTCCCTGCCGTTGGATCTTCGTGGGGGAAAAAAAAAACCCTGGAAGATGTGCTGAGGCGCTCTCTGGGGAAACCTGCTGCAGTCGTGTGGAACAGGTCCCACCCGTGCTGCTTCAGCACCCATCTCTCTCAGGCCAGAAACTGCCGTGGCATCGCCGTACAGTTAAAGGGCTGCAGAATATTCTGGGCAAGATTGAAGGTGTTTTAATGTATGCTGACGCTTGGTTTTTTAGCATACGTCTGCATACATGATGTTAAATTCTACTGTAAAGGCATAGATATGAGCTGATAACCACGTCCTAGAATAAAATACGACTAGAGACACTGGATGCTTTAAGATTTGATAAGCATGTAGTCTAGAAGGGTGAATTAGGACACAGGCGACCTGCTTAAAGTAATATCAGCAGACGTATCTTGACCAGACCCTTGCTTTTGGAGTATTTATAAGGTAGTAAGCTATTTATATGGAGTAACATACAGTCATGAAAAGAATGCACCCAAATCTGATTCTTTAGGATGTGTTATCCTCTGATTTCCACTGCAACAGCCCAAGAAAACTCAGGGTAAGCAGCAGCTTGTCTGAAAGACAGCTGTCCTGTTTTAACTCATGAGTATGTTGTTGGAGGTCTCACTTCTTAGAGGTGAGGAGTTTACCACACAGCTGAATGGTCTGCCAGGACTCCCATGAGCTGTGCCAGATGCTTCCCCACCTCAAGTGATGGCCCATCCAAGGGTTTTTGTTTGAAATCGCAGCAG
Organism: Limnodromus scolopaceus; assembly: GCA_028565335.1. Lineage (NCBI taxonomy): Eukaryota > Metazoa > Chordata > Aves > Charadriiformes > Scolopacidae > Limnodromus > Limnodromus scolopaceus. Next base: position 46,728,970 of record JAOXNO010000013.1, on the reverse strand, counting down.
GGGTGGAATTCTCAAGCCCACTGAAGGCCATGCTCAAGGTGAAAGGGTCTGGTTAATGCTGCTCCAGTGGTTGCTGGAGTGCCGATGGTCACAGTGTGATGCCATTGTTTCCTGAGGTTTGGGGCTTAGTAGGGTGATGGACACCAGTGCCGTGTTTATGGGGGTTGGAATAACAATGTGTGTGGCTCCAGTATCATTAAACAAGTAGGCCTAGAGACATTAAGGAGCATATTCCTTCATCTGAGTTTGTTCCACATGGTTTAGGCTGAGAAAGGCTCCTATATCTTTCTATTTGTATCGACCCATGAGCACTAATAGCAGACAGGATTTAAATGCTCTGTTGGGTCTGGGCCTGAAGTACCTGTCAGATGTGTATCCTGGATATTTTTGGGTTTGCTTTTCATTGATTTTAATTTCTTTCCCCTAGGATATCTTTGGAAATGAGATTTTTCTATCCCGCGTATTCTGTGCTCGGCAGGGAAGGGTTTTGCAGATGCTGCCTCCAACGGGAGCAGGTGAGGAAGTGCTCACCAGTTTCCCTCTACCTCCTTGCCATGGCATCGTTCTGAGAGTGAAACGAATGGGAGTCTCCATGTCCCCAGAAAAATCACCTTTTTTTTTTTTTCCCTGAGAGTCTGCTGATTCCCATGGTTCACGTGGGGCCCCACCAGCCTGCAAACTTGTAATCCCCGTGCTTCTCGCAATAGACGCAGCCACATATACATGCAGGGAAGCTCTTGGTAAGTACTGTGCGTCAATGGCCAAGGAGAAGAGGTGTTTTCACTAGATGAACTAAAGAAGTGAAGTTTTTCTCCTCCTTCCCTAACTCAGCTATGATACTGTTTTAATTCTCCTGCCTGTGCCTGAATCCCCGTGTCTTATCTCAAGTGAAAAAGGGAGCCCCTTGTAAAACATTTATAAACTCTGTAAATGTTATCTTAAGCCTTTTTTTCCAGGAGACATTTCATCAAATCTGTGGACCTGTATAAAACCTTTGAGGGAGCAGAAGGCCGAAAGTGGAACTGAGTCTTGACTTGAGATATTAGACACTTACTGATCATATTTATCACTTCACAGCACGGAGAGGAAATGCTAAGTAAATATTCTTATTTTTTAATAAGGGGATGTCTAGACTCAATTCTTTCTAGTCCTGAATCTAATAATATAACATCAGCTACTTGTTCTTGGCAGTTAAGTCCTCCCCTGAAACAACATATTTATAGCTCTGCAACCTCTTGGAAAACAGCGGGCCAAACGAGTTATTGAACCAGCCTGAGTGCTGTGGTTTTAGCCGGGGTTCCTTTCAGTTCAATGAGAATGCGCCAGGATTTGTGGTTCCCCCAAGGAGCAAGACGCCAGGGAAATGGTCTGCCCAGGACTGCGCCGGCTGGGCGGGAGAGCTCGGGAGACTTGCGAAAATGGAAAACAAGGGCTAGAATCTCTCTCCTTCCCTCTCGAGCCGCGTTTTCATTTCAAAGGCGGTACCATCCTTTCCCAGCCGGGTGTTTAGTTTGAAACAATTATGATCATTCACATGAAGCGCTTTATTTCGCATTGAAGACTGTGTAGCAATCGTGATTGAGAATTCATGTCTCCCAGGCATGGGGTAAAGGAGCGCAAATAAAACATCTCACCACTGCTGTTCAAAGATGTGGCCTTTTATTTATTTTCACAAGCGTAGAGTGTTATTTTTTAGAGTGTCTTCATCTTCTGAGGTTACTGCGTGTAAAACTCAGAAAGGTTTTTGTTGCAGAGCTTGGATCAGCCCTAACACTGCAGTGAACTGGTGGATCAGCTGCCACGAAATGCTTCTACTTAGCCCAAGTATATGTGCTACTGGCAGCACGTAAAGGATTAGTCTCTAGACCCCATTCTCAGCAAGGTCAGCCTGACAAATGAACAAATTCTCCTTGGGTGTTAAATGCTAATTAAGAAAAAAAAAAAAAAAGAAAAGGGAAATAAATATTTCAGCCCATCTCAGGTATAATATGCAAAAATTGATGTACTAGGCAAAACCCTGAGGTCTCAGTTACTGAGCTGTAGTGAAGAGCTAATCGAGAAGCCTTTCAAGCTGCTTGGTGTTTTCTTCCTGCCAGGCTGGCCGTGTGCCACAGGTGGCACCAGGCAGGGCAACCTGAGGGCTTGATCCAAAGAGCTGATGTTACCTGACCCTGGGGTGTGCTGCCCACGGGGCCCCATCTCTGTGGCACGGTTGTGCTGGGCACCCACTACCCTCTGCACTGACCCCCAGCACAGGGGAAGGGCAGACCCCTTGGCTCTTGCACACGCTGCCCACCCACACCCCAATACTCCTGGAAACATCGTCCTCAGCAGCTCTCCCTCCCTCCTGGGCCGGGAGGAAGCGAGGCAGGGACCATGGCTCTCTCCCAGAAAACGTTTTCCTTAGGTTTCCCTCCCTTCTGCAGGTGGGATCCTTTCAGCCTAATCCATTTCCGCAAAAGGTGGCTGTTGAAACCAGAGAAGAAAAAAAGAAGATTACCTGCTAGCTCTTGGGCCAAAAATAGGTATTTGGTAACAGGGCCCCCAAATTCCTCCAAGGGGCAAATAAATGCTCCACTGACAAGGATTCTCTTTCCCTCCACCATATTTACTGACCAGCCAAAATTTCATGGCTATCAAACATGGGCCATGAAAAGGAAAAATCAGCTCATCTCGTGTTTTCTACAAGCCATCTTGATGTCTTGATGACATCAGAAGAGGATGCTGTTAGATGGAAGCTTCTTTCAGGATGGAGAAGACAGGACTGGAGGGGCAAGACTTTTTCTTTCCAGTGATCGGTAATTTTTGCCAGGGGATGTATTGCTTGTCTCTCGGTCCCATGCTGTGGCTTTTTATTTTTAGTCTGGATGTTGTCTATTGGCAATCATGATTGCAGTCTCTCAGAGCACTGCTTCGGGTGACGTTCATCTGGAGAATGTTGAAACACAGGGGAAATAATTATAAGCAGCAGCTGCAAGACATTTTTCACCCCAAAGGACACAGAAAAAAGCCAGCACAACTTCGAACCATAAGGGTTCAGCTGAGGATAGGAGCCAACCCCTTCATCAAGCTAGCACGAATCCCACAAGCAGACAGATCTGTGCAGCGTGGAGATTTCTGAATAAATACAGTCAGTCTTGATCTGCTATCTCAACACTGGATTTGGACTGGCATCAACTCCCTGCTGTTGACAACGGGCTGGGTGTGCCTCCCCTGCTGCTCCTGTGCGGCTGGAGCAGCACCGTGGCCTCCCAAAGCCATGGTGGCTCTCCTGGTCTCCTAACCTGGACCCAGCGTGGGTGGGAGCTGCTAAAACCTCTCAAGGAACAGGAGTAGAGAAGCTGCAGCGTTGCCTGAAATCTTCTCTACTCTGTTCCCATCCACGTGGGCACCGATGGGAGGGAAGAGCTACTCAGGAGCCTTCTCGCATCAGAAGTATTCCTTCCTTGCAAACTGGATGTTATTCCTCTGCTGCTGCAGTCACAGATAGCCCACTGCGACTCAAAAGGAGCAGGGCAAGCTCTGAGCTGGGACTGAGAAGTCCACTTAAACCAGGTTTTGAACTTCGCACTGGAGAATAATTTGAGTAGGGCAGGACCTTGTTGTCCCGTTCCCCACTCAAAGCATGGCCAACTTAGAAGTGAAGAGCAGGTATGAGTGGTCTGTGTTGGGATGCAAGGGCTGCCGCACACCTCTCTGCGAGCCATGTGGGGTGGGGGCTGCCTGTCCCACCACGGCCATCGGCAGGCCACTGAATGACAGAAATAGGATGTGTTTGGGTACATCCTTGAAAAATACTTGTTCATTTGGATACCACAGAGACTAGAAAAAGACTTTGCCATGGGCCTTTCCTGGCTCTTGCATTATCATGTTCCTCTTTGCCTGGCTACGGTTCAAATCATACCCACCAAAGCTTTGCTTTTGCTACTCGGGACCAAGCTACCCAATCAACCCACCACATCTCCCTGTTCTGCTGGGACTCTGGAGACCTACAGAGCTGGATCTGGGGCTCCACACACTCAGTGAGGTGGAAACTTGATGGAACCCGAGATGGCTGCAGCTCTCTCAGCATACTTAGGGGTTTACAAGTCAAGTCAGTGTTAAAAGACACATGTAGCTTAAAGGCTTTTTTTTTTGTTTCAGTTTAAGGACGTGTTATAGCTACCTAGTTAGTCAGCTATCCGTCCAGCCGTCCTAGGCTGTTGTGTTTCACAAAGACCCAGACATATGTATTTATACACATACATACATATGTATGTCAACATTTTTTGTAACCTAGCATTTATAGAACGCAAGACACCTCCCAAAGCTAAATCTGACATAATAAACCATCTATACATTCAGAAACATTCAAGGTATACATTAGAATATGCATAAGGGCTTTTGCTATTTCTGCTGTTGAAAGCAAAGTTCAGGCCACATTAGTCTGATTGCACTATTTTGCGCTCACCCGTAGGCATTTGTGCTGCACACGCTTTGCTCTGAACCGCTGTAGGATTCTTTCCCACTCGTTGGTATCAACTGCAGGAGAACTTGGAGTGCTGGGGCGAAGGGGGGGAATTGCAGACAAAGGCACTGAAGCTTTACTGGCACTCAGGCAATCTTGTCTCTGTCTCCCCTAAAGCAATCAGGTCCCAGCTTGAGCTAAAGCATAGCCGTGCAAGCAAGCACAGGTTCAAAGTGCAAATAAATACGTGCTTGAGGGCTCCCTGTGGGGATGGAAGGTGAGCAAAAACAAAGGTAGAGACATGGTAAACATACCCAGCCTGTCTGGAAGGAAGAACGGGTTTGCATAGGATGGGGAGTTGGGAGAACATAGCACCATTCTGCCTCCTGATCTCTGGCAAGTCATCTGAGTTTCCATCCTTCTTACAGAAAGAAGCATATATCTAATTGAGATGGGAGGGAGGTTTATATAATTAATATTTGTTAAGTATTTTGACTGAGACGTAGCCTAATTCAGTCATTTCCGAGGCTGTCACTGAGGCACAGGAGGAAGACTGTGTTAATGTCAGTGAATGAGAAACTACCACTCAAATCACATCAAATCCAGACTCTTCCTCTGCATCTTACATGTTTTCTGTATGTGTATACACACAGTCTCTCATGCGTATGTATCTGGTCTCCTAACAGCAGGCACATGGCATCAAAAGAACAGTGAACCAACTGGGAAGGGGAATGCTGTTGCTGCGGGTAAACTAAGGCTTCCGTGGGGTGAAGATGGGTATTTTCAGTTTTCCCAGATGTAGGTCCATTCAAAAAAGCACAAGAGTACTGATTTGAGACGAACAAATTTTTCTATAGAGACAGATGGATCTTATTATAGATTCCTTTTCAAATGGAGGCTTCAGCGTGATGACATTTCAGGACCCCAGGTCCTTTGAGGGAGAGAGAGAGAGTTCCTGATCAGACCAGCAAGGACTCCCTGTTGCATTCAAATGTTGACTGTGAAAAGCAAAGTAAGTTTTTCTTTGCTTGACTGAGCTTTACCATACCAGTTATTGTTTTGAAAAGCGAAGAGATACCTACTACATCTCCTGGGAAAGTGAGAAGCAGCTTGCTTCGGAAGAGACTGCTGTTATAGTGAACGTCTCAGCTTAGCTCTCTATTTTTGGCTTTATGTATTCACATCTGCTTGAATTTCCCCTGCAATAACAGCTTTGTGATTAAATGACTAGAATAAACGGTTTCAGACCGTCTGGGGATGGGCAGAAATGCAATTATTCATTTATCGATAGATAGTGAGGTAGGTATTGATTTATATAGGATATTAAATGCTCCGGAGCAGGGGAATGAAATATTATTAGTATTTTAAAAGAGGAAATATTGCCACCTTGTTTTCTACTTTTAAGCACCTGAGGGGAGAACACTACTTTGCTAATGTTAGACCATTTGAATGCTTTGTATTATTTAGAGTTCTTCAGTATAGGCTGATGCAAGTGTAAAAGCTTGCCTTTAATAATACAAATTTGTTAAAAAACCCTACATGTTCTTCCTTATGATCCTTTATTGCTAGTCACCTATGGTACTTGCCTAAAGGAAATACAGCCAAGCAGAGAGTTCAATTAAGAAATCTATCTATCTGTCTACCTACCTATATATCTGTTTGTCTCTCTCTCTCTCTCCTACTCCATGGATGATATTACAATTGCTAGACGTTACATTTTTATAATCTTTATTTCAAGCTAGCCTCTCATAAGCATCCTATTTCAGGTGAAATATGTCATTATCCCTGTTACAGTAGAGCGCTAGCTTTATAAAGGGAAGGACGAGAAAATTCAGTTAATACATGAGTGAGTTCCTGCGGAGCAGAAGCAATGAAGCCCAGGGAAGGACTTATCCGTGTGGGTTTCTGATGCCTAATAACAGCTGAGCTCTTGCAGTCAGTCCTTCAGTGGAGAAGCGAAGAGGGTCTCTCTTCTCTACTTAGCCCTTTATTTTCAAAAAACCCGTAGGGATGAGATATTTCTGAAACTTCACCCCTCTGCCAACGTGCCTGAAAACAAAAGGCTTCGAGAGTTACCAGGGGAGACTAACGGACGGGCGCTCAGGCAGGCTGCGTGAGCCTAATTTGTGTAGGAAAGTGGCCTAAAAAATGAATCAGTAGTCCTCAAGCCATGTGTGCAAGAGCAACTGTAGCACACCCTAGAGAGGGAGGAGGAGGAAGAGGAGCAGGAGGGCTGCTGTGGCATGCACTTACCCCATCCCATCTCCAAAACACACCAGCACTCTTCCTGGTGTGCGGGAAGGTGGACATGTCCTGTGGCCTCCCCAAGGACACCCTGGGACCCGTAGGAGAGGCAGAAGGCGAAGCCAGGGATCTCCAGCACATCCTTCCTTCATCGCGCCATCCTCCTTGCTCACTCAATGGCGTCGGTAACCCCTTCCTAATCCTCTTCCAGCTGTTCTCCTCCGGAGCGTTTCCTTTCAAAATCACTGGTAACTCCTTCTGGCAGGGGTTTTCCCCCTTCGCTTTCTTTTTTTAAGGTTTTTGTGTCTTTTCCAGATCTTCCACAGAGCGGCTATGGTTCACCACAGAGCTTGCTTTGTTGGCAACCTTTTACAATGTTTTATCTTTTTTGTTGCTGCAAAACAAAATGCTTCTCATACTTGTGTCCCCTGGTGATGGGTATGTTTCAAATACATCACCGACACGTTCGGAGGTGTAACGGGAGACATTTGTATCCACATGGCGTAGTAGTGTTGACAGATAGGGGCCATAGCTGCCTACCAACACGAGTGTGCCAGAGCTTTCCTCCTGGACAGCATTTACGTTCAGTAAGGCCTCTTTTCATCCCCTTTAGCTTTCTCTTCGGGCCTTCAATTAGGGTTGCTCAAAACTTTTTTTTTTTTTGGCAGAAAGAGGACTATCAAATACGTGCAGGTCTCAAAAACCTAAATATTTGCTTTCTATAGACAATATTCACTGTTTCTCAAGGAGGAAAGAAAACACAGGGCTCAGCGCTAAGATGAAATGAGTGCCTCCCAGCATGAAACAAGAATATATCTGCACAGCTTAATTGTTTTCAGGCCCAATCTGTGCTTCTGTTGCCACCAGTTTTCTCAAATCAGAGCTAACATATCTGAGGACAAACACTGCTGCGTAAGGTACTGCCAAACCTGCCCAACCATCAGACTCACAGCCCAAGTTACCTTGTGCTAGCCCAGTTGCGGTAACCAACTTGGACAATCATAAATGCCAAGAATCATAAATGCAAAGAACATCTTCTTAAATGTCTTCCACTAACATGCTTTGTTTTGAGAGCAGCAGCCATGCACCTATGCCCTCAAGGAACCGAAGTACGAGAATCCTAAACATAAGTCAAGTTCCAACGATCCTCAGCTAACCAGTGTAAGCTAAATATGAAACATGCAGCCCTTCGTACTGTTTTAAATAAATCTCCTTAAAACCACACCCTTGGGGACTATCTACATGAGAAATCTACTTTGCAGCCCATGTGTGAAGTGATAGGGTAGTTTTGGCTGAGCTACAGAGGGTCCAACTGCAGTGGGCAAGAGAAGCAAAGCCCTGTAGCACTTTAGGCCTCCTCCCATTGGTAAGTGGTTTAGGATGGGACAAAGTGGCTGCTGGAGGTCTCTCCCCCTGTTGAAGGTGATTTCTTGAAGTCTCTATTTTTTTGTCTAAAGACTGCATCACACAGCCAGGAAGCCATACCCAGTGCTGCATGGGAATACGGGCATTAAATATTGGATGATCAAGCTAGCATGACTGTGAGCAACTCGTGAAGAAAACATGAACTCACGGATGCTCATGAAAACTGTGAAGCTGGCAAGGAACTCGTGGGTCGATCGTAGATCAGTTGTAACCAAATTATAGGACTATAACAAGTCAGACTCCAAAGTACAACGTTACTGTTGGGGTTTCACCACTGATTCAGAAACACCGTCAATTTCTCTAATGTCTTAGCACACCTTAGGATGTATTGGCCTAGATGACTCCTGGAAATTTTCCTACAAGATTTGTCTCCATCTTATCTCAAGACTAAATGCATACACACTGAAAGTTTTGGCAAAAAGTGAAAAGAAATTGCAGTGAAATACTTTCTTTAGGAATAAAAAGCAAAAGAATTTTTAATTGTGTTCAACATGGTCTCGGTGCTGCACATCACCATTCCAGAAATAAGATTGCATAAACATTTCCATGGAAATTGATTTATTTCAAAACTCATAGTAGTGTGTAATTCCCCCTCATAGTAGCGTGTAATTCCCCTTCCAATTTAATGCAGGTGAATATAAAACTATTTTGAGTCACTGTGTAATGTTTGATACATAATCTCTCTGTCTATCTACCTAGTAAGCACATTCTCTGGAAACATGAATAACTTCAGTATCTATGCTGCACACTAGGTCTCTGTGTACATTTAGATTCAAACATTTCCATCTTAACCTTCCTTTTGGTTTGCAAGTCAGTGATATTGATGTTTTCCATTTTCTATCTTTTCTCTTGTTTTAAAGATATGTCAACAGAAAAAAATAGTCGGCTTCCTTAATGTATGGTGCTGCTCCATCTCTGATCCAAGTTCATGAATAAAAAATAAAGATTTGTGATTATCTCAGATGAGTGCCTAACAATACCTGGTATGTGCTATTTTTGCACATAATTAAGAATACATTTCTCACATCTTGTGTCTTACAGATGCAAATAAAGTTGTTCCTTCCCTCCTCAGAATGTTTTAGAATATACTTTCTTTACACAGGTTTTCACATTTTTTTCCAGTATCTTACATTCCTATGACCTGAATACTCTCCAGAAAGGCAATAGGTCTAAGGTGAAGGAAACAGGAAACTGAAACCCTAAGAGCAGCCTCTGCACTCACCGCTTCTTCCAGCAGCAATGGTTAAGTTTAGCAGCAGTCTATTATTAAACAGACCAGGACACTTCAGTCTAGCGAGAGACGACTAGGGCCGAGGTGGACTACAGCAGTGTGCTGTAAAGCCAAACACGGCTGGAGAAGCCAAAACCAGAAGGATTATTTACTATTCTTGACAGTGAAAATGGGATACCCAGTGAATTAATCAAGGAGCGGATTTAAACCAAATCAAAAGAAGTCACCAGCACAGTCTTACCCTGGGAAGTCATTGCCACAGGATATTTAGATGGCAGACGTATAAACAGGTTCAAAAGTTTATTGCATAAATTCAGGGGTAAGATTGATTAAACACGATAAACATAAACACAACCATGAATGTCATGGACAAAGTGAGTAAAGAATGAATATTTACTATCTATCTCTCCCTGTCTTGCTTGGTGTCCAGTAGCTTCCGTTTTTTTATTTTTCGGTTGCCCAGGCAGTAAATTTCTAACACACACATGTAATTAAGCGGTGGAGCTGATTGCTAGAGGACGCCAGGAAGGCCAAAAGCGAAATGCGATCAAAAAGTGATCGGACAGATTGAGATCAGAAAAGACTCTTGAGGGATGTTAAATAGAACAATATGAAGACATCCTTCAGCTCAGCTTGTCAGGAGCTGGGAGCCTACGCCAGAGGAAGGATGAGTCTGAATTTGCCCTTTTCTTGCACATTTCCTGAAGCATCTGCTCTCGCTGGCTGCCAGAGCCCGCTTTCTGGGCGATTTGGTCTGACCCCGCTGGGGGTTTTGTAGGTTTGTATCCAAATGATCAGTAGTAAAGTGGCATTTGGATCATCCTCAAAACAGACGGGATGCTGAAAGGCAGGGAAACAACAGAGGTGGTTTACAATTCTCCTGCAGCCGTGGCTCGTTTGCAGGCTCGGAGGGATGACAGCACATCTCTGCGTGTGTTATAAGCCTGCTGGTCATTGAACTGCACAAAAATCTCAATTTACCTGTTTTGGGTTGGTTTTTTTAGCTGAAAGTTTTAGCTGCAAGAATTATACAAAGGTGATGAATGAATGTTGCTACAGCTGGGTTAAAACTTCGTGAAAAAGAGAGTTTAGAGGCGTCTTTCCTTTAAAATCGCTGTAAGAGCCGTTAAGCACGTGTCGTCGTCCTTCCCCCCGCTCCCTGCAAAAAGGCAGACTGGGTATTTTTTAGGGATTGGGCTGCTCTGCACAGCAGCGTCTGGGCTGGATGCTGTTTCAGGGGTGTGGTGAACGTGTTTGTTGCTGTAGGAAAAATAAAAGAAAAAAAAAAGCGCCAAGGTGCACAGGGAACAACAGAGCTCACAGGAGCAGAAGAAAGTTCGAACAGTCTGATGATTATGTGGTTTTGGCAGAATACTGGAGTCAGTTTTGGGTCGGGGTGTTGACCAAAGGAGGTTTGCAGTGAAGGGTAGGGAAATGATTTTTTTTCATTATTTTTTATTTTTTGGTTCCTCCTGTGCTTAAAGAAGCAGGGTTTTGTTCAGCCTCCCAAATAAACAGTATTGCAGCAGAGATACCTGATTGCATCACCCATTTCTCCTCCTAACTGGAATAAGCTAGAAGAGTTTGAATTTTCATTAACCACTCAGCCTAGAGGGATAATAAGGCTTTTACAGAAACCGGAGAGACAGGCAGGATGGCCCAATTCTGTTTGCAGGGTGATGCGTGGTGTTTCCACTGATTCCGTGGAGATTTGACTTTGTGTTTTTTTTGGTGCCTGAGTTTCCAGCAGTGAAAGGGAGATGCTTGGGATGGTACCCAACTGCACCGAGGAATACTGCCAGGTTTCCAAGTGAGCTCTGTGAAACAGCGTCCATGCATTGTTCAAGAGGACCCTCACCCCTGCAAATCAGCCTCGAGTCTATTTTCAAGTGTGGCAGGCAAAGTCACACAACTTCGTGTTATTTTAGGTACCATCCTGTGTCTGGATCACCCAAATTCTGTGCTTGTGAGTTTGTTTGCAGAAGAACCACGCCAGGCTCTGCCTGGGAATGGGGGGTGGCATGGAGAGAGGGGTGATGAGACTGGTTACCCAGTGCAGCAAAGCAAATCTCCACACACCGAAGAGCATCCCACAGAGGTTAGAGAGGGGGTGCTTCAAAAAGGCAACCCTTGAAAAGCAAAGTTTAGGAGTTCTGCCGTATGAGTAATTTTATTTCTGCAAACAGAAAGGAGAAAAATGCCCTACCTAGCTTTGTAACCCAGACAGAGTCACTGTCTCTCCCTGCTTCTGGGCTTTTTTTCCTTTTTTTTCTTTTTTTCTGCTAGTATATAATAGGAAAGCATGTTAGGCCCAGAGCTCAGACGTGGGAGTCTGCAAGGGAATGGCAGCTCCAAGACGGTAAGCAGAGGTGACAAGTTCCTGGCAATATTAAACATTAACACTGAATATTTTGTTGGTATTTAACTCCGGGACGTTTCATGTTACAGAAACAGAACATCCCCCCTCACCCCCACTATTTTGTTCTTTACTCCTCTGCTCTGTACATTCAGAAGGCAGGGATGTGAGATGCCAGCTCCTTCAGGGTTGAAGTGGCTTTATATAAACTAACAGAGAGGGCGAGCTTATGAAGTGGAGACAGGATCTAATTCTGTACTCTGCTGAGACTGTGACTTGAAGATGGGGAATACATTGTGCATGAGGTGGGCGTGCTTATGTGTGTGTATATATATCTGTATGAAGCTGAACACAGGAGAAATCCCGCTCATTTAGAAATGGGACAGTGGCAAGCAGCTGAGGGGGAGAGATGGAATTTTAAAGCGATCTTTTAAAATGTTTATGTATATTTTGTTGCTGCTGGAAATGTCTGTTGGCACCTTGGGGAGGTTCCTGAACTTCCCACGTCAGGGAGCAGCTGGCCCAGAAGGGCAAATTCATTTCTGCTGCAAGACAGGAAGAGTTCTACCAGGGAAGCAGCTGCCCCAAAGCACCCGCTGCTCTCCGTCTCTGCAACCAGAGCGAAAGCACCGTGGAAATCCTTTCTCCGGGTCCTCCTGGGTGCCCTTTGCATTCCCCAGCCTACAGCTGCGGTGCTGGTGCAGGGTGATCATCAAACCTGCCGTGGCTTTCGGCACCCTCTTAACGTGCAATTCCGATTGACCGATACGTTTTTGGGAGTACCCATTACAGCGGTGTAACTCACCGCCCTGCCCGGGACCAGAGGGAGAAGCGGTTTCCGTCAGTGGCCCCGGCGTGGGACGAGGATGTGGTGGGAGCCCTGGGAGCTCCGCACGGGAGCACATCCTGCTTCCTCTCCCGCTGCGAGCATCCCTTGCCGCACGAGGAGCCGGGGGAGGAAACGTCCCCCTTATGTAACAGGAAATGTCAACACGGGTGTATTTACCAACAGCAGCCCTGCCTCCCAACACCCCGGCTGTGCTGTTCCTCCGAGAGAGAGAGATGTCCTGGAGGACCAGCTCTGCTGCTGGTGAGCTCAGGCGCCGTTGCCTGATAGCATCTGAGGAGCTGGTTCTCACACGCCGAAGAGGGAGGCAGATGCAAATGCACACACCCCTGCAGATCTCCACCAACAGGCTCCCAAACTGCAAGTGGGAAATCAGGATGGCCTAGGGAGAATGGCACTGCCTACTCACCCACATGCCCCTGAGGACCTCTCCCTCATCCGCACCCTGATCCTTCAAGAAGCTACTATCTTTTCTGTCCGCTAATATTTTTCCTCCAGGACCTGCCATCTGTCAGTCCCAAGCCTTTTGCATGAGATATACTTCTGCCTTACCAGCAACATTTGCAAGGTGCCCATCCTGGTGGCCTGTACTCAGCTTTTGGGGGCAGGAATGTGAGAGTCGTGATCCAGAACAAGCTCCAGTTTGATAGGCAAGGCTGGTTTCTGTTTGATTCTGTGCTACATGTAAAGATGGATGCACCGGAGTTGGCACCAACCTTTAAGTCAACCGGTTTCTGAATGCCCACCTCAGAAGTCGCCAGCTCATTTCTGTCTCACAGGCTTCTGTGCATGCAATACGTGTCACAGAATCAGAGAACTGTAGGGGTTGGGAGGGAGCTTGGGAGATCATCTAGTCCAACTGGAGGAGGAGGCTGGACAGGAACACATCCAGGCAAGTTTTGAATGTCTCCAGAGAAGGAGACTCCACACCCTCTCTGGGCAGCCTGTTCCAGGGCTCTGCCACCCTCAGAGGAAAGAAGTTTTTCTGCATGTTCAGGCAGAGCTTCCTGTGTTCCAGCTTGTGTCCGTTGCCCCTTGTCCTGTCACCAAGCACCACTGAGAAGAGCCTGACCCCATCCCCTTGACACTAGGACAATGTCCCTAGGACTTTGCATGCATTGCCTCTAGGCAAAGGGCAGAGCAGAATATCTCCAGTGTGCACATCATGAAGACCCCCGTGGGTTCTGGCTGTGCAAGAGAAATGCTTCTTATGCCCCCGAGACACATGGAGAGAGGGTGGGGTGGGGTGAGGGAAAGGGAAGGGAACCTACTGGCACGTTGTGCTGTGCACGATGTGCGTGTTCACTGGAAACAAAGCACAGCGGGGCCTGAATTGCCATTTCCTCTGCCCTGGCAACTGTGCAGCTCTTTAGCTTGATGGAGCTAGTCCCCGTCTAGGGGTGTGTTACTGCAATCAGGATCCAGCCCACTGCAAATTACATCCTCTCCAACTTGACTTCCATGGTCCTTTAATTCACCTTTCCATTTACACTGTTGTAAATCAAGATTAACCCCATTAAGTCAATGGGCATGTACTAGCATAAAAGCAGCGTAAGTGGGAGGCGAATCAGATCCAGTCTCTTTATGGGATGTTATCTGATTATTTTCTAAGCTGTTAAGTAATAAGTGCTATCCATAGCAAACTTCATAGCAAACAGTAATGTGGTGCTGGTGAGATACACAGCAATTTGCTGTTATTATTTGTACATTTTACAACATTTTAGGAAAGCAATCTGGTTTTTTTAAGTAAGCATGTTTGTGCTCTCTCTTGAATACAAAAGATCATTGTTACCTTGTTTTGTTTCTCACAGATTTTGTTTGTCTTCTGGTTCCTTTCGGGGGAACCAGAGCTCTGTTCTGAGAGAGAGCGAGCTTTTTGAGAAGCATCACAAAAACACTTATGCCTTGAGGAACTGCTAAAGAGTGGTGATGCCCGGTGCTGCCTGTGGCACACTGGGGACAGCAGATACCTTTCCTGGTATGTTTTTGTTGATTCTGCAGTGGCCACAGCCTCAATAAAAAGGGGTGGCCCTTGGGATACTTGGCAAAGATGTAAGGACACAGTAAATGGGGACATACAGCTCAGGCTTTCTCCTTCCTCACACTTACTATGGCCTGTAGATCTGTGTCTTGCTCTGCTTGTATCAGCATGTCTTGGCTTACTGATGGGCAGGGGACAAGATGCCCCAGTCTATGGAAGCAACAACCAAAGTGGGGGGTGACCCCGTGGTGGGATCCCTGGATGTGAGCGGCAGTGGGGGCAGCCACCATCCTCACTGCCTGCAGGGTAAAAGCACAGGCAGGGATGGAGGGGCTGGCCCTGGGGATGGGGTCAAAGCACGGTGGGGCTGAGACTCAGGGCTTGTCCACCCAGGACACAGCTGTAAACAGGCGGTGGTGGTTAACCCAGGAGTGGTTAACACGTCCATTAGTGCATGCTAAAAGTGCGCAGTCGCCAGCAAAGGGTTGAATCACTCAGATGCTTTTAAAATTAAATGCTTTCTAAAAGTGTATCCTTCCTTTCCTTTTTAACCTAACAGGTTAGAGGGCAGCCTCTGAAACATCAGCCCTGGACCTCTGAGACCTTAACCACAGAGCTGCTGGGCATCCCCCTCCCCTGCTGCTGCCCAGCTACGTGCTAAGCTGGATGGAGGAACTGGTTTTGGTTAAAAATTAATCCAGATAACTGCAGTGATTAGTTCCCAGCTGCATCAGTCCCCTGTCTGGAAGAACTGACGCCAGCTTCCTCAGAGCCTGGAGCAGAGCTGTGCTGCTCCTCACCCCTCTCGCTGCCCACTGGGTGCCTGCGCCTTTGCAAGAGGAATGTCTTCCTCTGGACGCCATGGACCCTCGCATCTCCCCGAGAGTGACCCTCGCACAAAGCACAAGGTCAAATTCATGCAGTTTTCCTGCTTCTTCACTGCCTTCCTGCATGTTTGTCTACAGAGGGGGTCATTTGCCAGACTGGTAGTCCGGTGTTTGCCCTCTGAAAATAAGAGGGAAGAAATGATGGCACAAGCCATCATGTTACCACTCATGCTCTGTCTCCTCAGACTCATTGCACGAAGCTAACTGGGTCATTTGCTTTCAGTAGCAAGGTTGTTTTTCTTCCCCCTCAAGTAAAACTGGCTTTTATGTAAATAATTTTTGGACCAGCTGCACTGAACTAATTATCTGGGTCATTCAAATTTCTGCTTCTGGAAGTAATTATGGCCTTTGGGAGTACACTGTATAATACCGATTTATGATTGGAGACTGAGAGTCTTCCTTATCTGCATGAATAGTATAAAGCAAAGTTAGCAAATCTTCCTTACATCCTCGGGGCCGCAGAGCGCTCCTCTCCTGCGCACAGAACTCCCATTCGGTCTAATAAGCATCTCCCTTCTTCCCTTCCTCCATGAGCACATACTGAGGACTCTCGTTCTGGATATACATCAGCAGGCTCTGGTCTGCCGCTTGGGACGGTGCTCCAGCATCCTTACCTACCTTTTTTTTTTTTTCTTTCTTTCTTTGCCTGAAGCTTTATACCCCATTGGCTCTTAAATGGGGCATCGGTGAAAAACAAGGAGGAAACTTTGTAGAGAGAGGCAAGCATCTGCAAGGTGATGTGCAATTGGGGAGACTGAGTCCACTGACATCTGTTGAGGAAGGGATGAGTTTACACAGAGACACAGGCGTCCTAGATGTTGTTGGTGAGAGGCTCTGAGATTGCAAGCTTGTAAGCTGCCCTACCTGTGTTCAAGGGCTGTCCTGCACTGCTGGCAGAAAGGGGGCTTTGGCAGGAAGAGGATGGTGAGAGGTGGCAGCAGTTCATGCCACGTGTCATCTTGGAGTGGCCCAGGGCCATCACCTGCCCCAAAGCGGGTAGATCAACCTTGGGGCTGCTCTCGCCTTGGCAGCGCCGCATAACGAGGAGCATGGATCTGGTGTACAACAGCTGCTGCTTTCATGATCCCATGACCAGCCCCTGTGCTGAGGAAATCTCCTCTAGCTCTGAGCATTAGGCTTTCACTAAGAACAAGGACCAAAAGCTCAGTGCTAAAATGAAGCTGTGTAACACCAGGGCAGGAGAGGGGGTCAGCTTAGAGACACAGACAAAATCAATTCACGTAATGGATAGAACATGAATAAATATTAACTATCTGCCTTATTTTTTTTAAATTGAAATTGCAAGACTCATAAAATATACAATATAAAATCCTAATGATATATCATATTTGTATATCCCTAGACATAAGGGTAAAAATGAACACAGAGTATTTCAAGCTTCTTGAGCTAATCTGCAATTCACACCTGCACCTTTCAACAACCTCTCCTTTGACTCAGACTCCTTAACCACCCTTGATTCCTTTTTTTTTCAAAACTAGTTTATCCCTTTCTAACTAAACTATATGCAAGTAAACCATAAGTCAGTAAAATGGAGGAGGTCACCAAACATGAGATCTGCTCCTATCCCTCTGCTCAACTTCTTCTGCATTGCAGCCTCCTGTAGCCAGTATCCAACTTCACTCTTTTGGCAGAAGGATCTATCTGCCTGCTCTTCTGTACTCCTTCCAAGCCCAGAGCCACAGGGTCCTGGCCACAGTTAAGCACACTCTTATGCATTGCTACAGTAAATATGATTAATTAGAACAGTAAACAGTAATGCTTCCTAACTCAGAAAAAAACATCGCAATTAGCTGTCGCACTTACATGCCACAAATATTAAAAATGAAATTAAATGAAAGAGAAATTAAAACCTTATGTAAGATGATCAGAAATGAGTAACATTTTTCAACTGAAATGTTCTTATTCTAGTGGGTCGTGGTTAAAAGAGGGGATGAAAAATGTAGATTTGCCGGTTACAAAGTTATACTTTGTACTTACTGATTGAATTTTCCTAAATTGTTTGATCTTGACAAAGTAACCACCCTAAAAAAATCCAACATCCCACTGATCATTTGGGAAGCAGCATTTGTGTTTTATGATTCAAAACTATTTTTCATTTGGAAATTTTCCTTTAATGTGCAGCTAAGCAAGTTTTAAAACACTTGACAGTGTTTTAAACAAAACCGAAACTACCATGTCAAGTGAGGAAAAACCCCATCTGATCCAGACTGAATATATGCGATTTTATGATTCATCAGAAAGTGTTGATTTTTTTTTCTTTTTCAGCATGATTGAAACCAACTCCTCTCTTGGTTTCTCCTGATTTTTGGGACTGGCAGTAAGCCAAAACCTCATTTGCCTAGCTGTAGAAAGCATCATTACTCATCAACATGGTTAGATGGGGAATAGCTGGAAAGTTAGGTGCTCCAGAGATCAATATTAGACCTGATCTTATTTAACATTCTCACTAATGATCTGAGAGTGTATGTGTACTCTATATTAATTGTATTCATTGACGCCACTCAAATTCAGAGGGGTTGTGAACCCCAGTGGGGAGAATGGGAGATTGAATAAATGGACAGAAAATTAATATCCTTTCAAATTGATCCAATTAAGGATGTTCGTTTCGAAAAATGCTAGTTAATAGAGCTGGGGAAAATAACCCAAAATGCAGAGGTTAGCTAAAGAGAAATACTCAGGAATGGTGTTCAGAAAGATACTGGATACTGGGTGGCCACAAACCAGAAATGAGCCTGGAGTGCAATGTGAAGGCAAAACGCATCTCACATGTTTGGGCTTACCAGTTACTACAGGTGACTTCAAACAGAAGTAAGACAAACTCATGGGAAAAAGGTCCATCAAAGGCTTTTACACTCAAAGCCCCTGACATGGGCATCAGCTCAGGAACTGCCTAGAGACTGCCAGATGCCATGAGGGAAGACTTTTATTTCTTTACTTACCTTTTTTATGTGCTTCCTCAATTCATCTGCTGCTGGCCATCATTAAGGACACTATTGTAAGACCCTTTTGGTTTATCCAATATGACTGCTCATATTTCCTTGTGGACATCCCCCTTTCCTGCAAGCTGAAGGTGCCTCCTCAATAGGGAATCAGTGAAATGATGCTCAGCTGGGCAGCCCAACACAAGAGAGGAGCAGCAGCGCTGGAGCTGAGTGGAAGCATGTAGCCAACAGCAGGCCAGATTACAGAAAAAGATTCCCAACCTTGGGAGGTGACAGGGCTGCAGGAAAAAACCCTGTCCCTACATATCCAGACTGTTTCTAAAATCATATAAAAGTGGAAGTGATATTTTGTTAGCTATTGTAAGGGAAAAGCATCTTCTGCTATAGTAAGTAACTGGTAAATGGGTCTGGTAGGTCTTCTCCATATTTAACCTCTCCACCAGTTGCCTTTTACCTTTGATCTTGCTAGAAATCAATGAGCTCACCTAATCAATGAAGAATAGTGCATATAGATTGAAGGCAGCTCTATGTGAGTGTTTGAAGCTCCCAAGTGTCAACTAAAACATTGTAAAAACTTTTCCAAGAGTATTTATTGGCTCGTCGTTTATATCGAGACTAGTACAGAGAGTCAAAGACACAGATCACAATGTCTGCAAACAGACGTGTTCAGAGCACTTATGTAAGTCCTGCGGTAGAGTGGGAGTCAATATTTATTATGGATACATAAATGATAGCTGAAAATGAGGATCAATTTTCCAGTGAGCATGGGAGAAGGGCTTGCTCACCTTTTCTTAGTTTTCATGCCTCCAGGACTGCTTGAGCAGCATTAAACAATCATCAGATGAGGTTTTTTTTCCTCACTTTTCATTTTTTATTTCTTAGTTTCTTCAAAATTGCCTCCTCTACCCTTCTCTAGCATTTAAAGCAAACTGAAACCTCTCCATCTCAAATGAGTTGGTCCGATTTTTCCCCTGAGCTCTGACTTGCTGAATAACTTTGTGTGTCTGTGATGGTTGCCCCTCCGCCTCCTTCCCAGGAGCTGACTGCAACGCCACCGTTAGCACTGCCTGCCCAGAAACCCTGTAAAAGACGTTCTTACAACAGCACCAACACCCCCACTCCGTGGCAGGGCAGACGTGTGAATGGAGAAAGTCCTCACAGGCTGCAACGTGCACCACTGGTGAGACCAGGCGGTGAATGCCTGATTCACACACCACAGACTTTTTGTGCCAGACTGTCCTCCTGCGTTTGGCCCTTTCCTAAAAACCAAGAGTGGGCTATGCCCCAGAAAATGCAGGTAACCCTGTCTGAATAGAAACCTTCTGCCAGAGCCAAATTCAGCGGAAGGAAGAGCGCATGAGGGTTTGGACTTGCATTTGCTGATCAGAGGGTTTGGATAGCAACATCTGCAACCCTGCGGCTTGTGCCCGTCCTTCTGCCAGTGTCAATGCCCTGAGACCAGCGGCACCAGTCCCACCAGTGCTCTCACCCTCAGCTCGGTGCCTGAGCACAAACTCAAACCCTCTGCAGGAGTTTGCACTTAGATGCTAGGGCTGAACCTGGGCGGCTGCAATGCAGGCACAGACGGTGCTGTTGTGCGGTTGGGACCTCCTTGAGGAGGGGTGGGGACGGCTGTAGGCTGGGACATCTCACACCACTGCAGCATGATCTGCTAAAGCCCGTCCACCAGAGCCCGGCGGTGCTCTTCTTTGGGCAAATCCTCCTCTCTTTTTCTGCTGCAGACTCTGCACTGCATGTGCAAAACTTCCACTCCTATGTGGCTCCCAGCGTGGGAAGCGTGCCAGGGATTTGCAAGGATGGAGAGGAGAGCTTTGCCTGAAAGTCTGCATCCTCTCTGTGCCCTGCATCCACCGCTCTGGCTTCTTCTGTTCTTCTGCAGCAGTCACTGGGGACAGTTTTTAAATTGCCAGAGATCCCCAGATTGCTTAGAACTAGCAGTAGGTCTTTATCAACATTTATCTTACATAAATCTTAAGCCTAAAATAAATGGTGTGACAGCTCTGAATGTCAGGAATCATGGGCTGTGGCAGTTTTGTTCACAGACATTGTATATGCACGTTTAGGAATGTGGTTGGCAAGCCTCCTCTATTATTTGTTCTGGCTGCACATTGTTTATACTTTTCTTCCTGTTTTTGAAAACAGAAATTATTGTCTCAGTGGCTAAATAAAATATTTCTCTTACATAGGAAAGTGCTGGTTGAAGAGAAGCACTTTCGTAACTTTTTTTTTTTTTACAGCAAAAGACAAGAAGAGAAATTTCTGGGCCCTCTCACATTAATATTTTATGAACTACCTGAGAAAAGGTTTAAAGAACAAATGGCTGAAAATGGGAGATAATGTGATGCAGTGGACTAAAGGCACCTTGGGAGTTAGTTAGTTCAGGCTGTCTTCTTCCACCCATCCATTACAAACCAGGTAGGACCAGCTCTTAATAGCCAGAGTCTCTGCGTCCAGAACTTGGCGTTATTGAAGCTGCCCTCAAAACAAAGCAATTGGCTCAGTCATTGTCCCTCTGGAATTGGAGTAAATTTGGTGACGAGGCTAAATCCTTACAAAGTGAGTGGCAATTACCACAGGAGTGAGCACACCAAGGCTGGCCAGACTCCTGGCATGAGTGAGGGCTGCCCACACGAGCTGGTCTTGCAGAGCCAGGAGGGATGTGGCTGTCGGGGACACTCAGTGCAGCACGGGCACCCCCTTTCTCCAGAAGTGCTTGGCTGAGCTATTGGGGCAAATCAAAAGCCAGGGTGTGCGCAACCTGAATTTCCAGCCCAGTAAGGGCATGGAGGTGACACGAGTTACTGAAGTCATTCCCTAGATCCATTCTAAATAAGGAATACAGTAGAGTTAAAAAATATAGAGGATATATAGAGTAAAAATACAGAGGACTAGGTTGATTATCTGTACTTTTTTTTTTATTGTAAGATCCCTGTGCTGCCAAGAGGTCCTGTCTCGTGCCCTGTGAGGGCAGACCAGGGCAGGTGGAAATTCTCCGGCTCCTAAAGCAGCTAAGGGAGGAGCTCAGTGAAGTCTCCTATCAGGTTTAATTTTCTTTTCTGAAATATTTTGCTCATCTACTATCACCTTAGCTGATGCACCTAACTAATGTCCTACCTAGCCTACCTCCCTTAAACTCAAACTTCTCCTGAGGACACAGCTTATTGCTATCGTTATTGTCCATTGCATTAATACTGACGGTAGTCAGTACGACTGCTATTGTCACCTATCATGATATATTAATGTCACCTATCGTGATATATCAATCACTTTCTTGGAGAAGCCGAAGTGCCCAGAACACCACCTTCTTACTGAGGTCTACACACAGCAGTTGGCATCAGAATGGCAGCTGAATGCCACAAACATTGACAGAGGTCTGTTGTTGTTGTTGTTAATTAAAAGACAGCATTTAAGGCATTTAAGAGCAAGCTGATAGCAAAGAGTGTAGGTTGTGGCACCAAATCACAAACATAACTCATCAGTGTAATAAGCCAAGAAATACACATTTGTAGAGCAAAGCTTTACTGCACATAATCTCCCCCTGGCTTCCTGATGTCAGAGGTGAAGTGCACGGACATCCTCTTCTTTAGCTTGTGCCCAGATGGTGAGGCATGGCATCTCAGCTGCAACTGCCGCTGAAAGAGGTTCTTTCACCTTCTGTGTCAGGGAATCAGCTCCGGCTATAAGATGAGCCAAGCTCAATCAGTGTCCTCAGCTGATGTGAACTCTTGCTACTTTGCTGAAGCCAAAGGACGAGACAGCTTTGCATGAGCTGAGAATCCACCTCTCTCCACCTTCAAATTTATTTCAATGATTTTGGATAACAGCATTGGGAAATTTCCATAGTCAGAGGGGAAATACTCACTTCTCTACCTCTTCCAGTACCCAGCGGGCACTAGCAGCTCTCTTTGATGGGCCAGACAAAAAGGTAGTCATTTAAACAAAAAATACCTATGATAATGAAGTGCTTTTCCAGTTTGCACACTTTGGTGCTGACTGAAGGACTGTACACTTTATCGTTGAACACTGAGCAAATGCCAGGACCACCTGCACTGAGTTTTCTTGGTGATTTCCTGGTGCTCCCCTGAGACAAGAAGCTCTAGGGAGGTGGTTCAGCTTGCAGTGGGACCGTGCCCCAGATGGGCAATGCCTCTGCAGTTCAGATGAGTCTTCCTTCTTCTCCCGCACTCTTCACCAGGTGCTCCAGCTGCACAGAAATGTTGGTTGAGAAGCACCCAAGGGTCCATAGAAAGGCGGATGCATCTCTACAGACAGAGGAAAAATTTGACATCTCTCCCTTCTTGGGTGGCTGGAGATGGAAGGCAGCAGTCACTGTAGATACCAAGTGAATTATGATTTCCAAAGGAAGTGCATGGGAAGGTCACAGAGCAAAATCATACGTTATTTCCATCACAGAGAGAGACGAAGAGAATCCAATATTTCCTTCCTCAGCTTATCCCCTCTTCATAAATACAAGAGCTGTTTTCTCAGGTTTTACAGTTATTGTGGCAGTAAATCCCTAAGACCAAAACTTTGGAAAATAAACACTCTACCTCTTGGGAAATTTCCATGACAATCATTCCTTCGGTTTCCCTGGGCTGTTGGCCATGGTTTGAGGTGACGTCCATCCTGGTGGCAGTGGTGCATCCCTCCCCTTCTCCAGCTCAGTTCTGATTGCGATGCCACATCAAGCAAACCCAAAGACCAGCAGCTTCTGTGAAAATACTCCCACTGACTTCAAAGGATTTTGGATCCAGCCTCACACAGTGGTCAAACACAAGACATACCGGGGCAACCAAAGCAACCATTACTCACAGCTGCAGCTGTAGGCAAATATAAAGATAGCAGAGACACATGCCTAATACATTTGGGCTCAGATCACCCTGAACGATGTTCTTTGAATGTGAAGGTTTCAGTCTTTCACAGTATCCCATTATCTGAACCTATTCTACTAGGACATATTTGCCAAACAGTGTATTCCAGGCTCAAATTGGGATAAACAGCCAGCAAGAGCTTCCTTGCCTCCAGAGGCAATTGGAAACTCTCTGTCTGCTTGTGTTGCTGTGCATCCGTCAGTTGAGGAGAGATCCAAACAGCAAAACACAGTATCAGTGGGATCCTGATACGCTGAGTCTGTACTCCAACAAACAAGAGTTACATGCACGGGTGCATATGTTGCACATTCAGATACACATACGCATAGACATATACATATACATGCAGGTATGGGCATCTTGGGACATTTGAAATATTTCACTATGTGAATCGTATGGTTCATATCTTATTACCAAAATACATGACTAAAGCAGTTATTGTGCCTTGCGAAGGGTCTTTGTTGTAATAGTTTCACGGTGGTATAGAATCGTAGACTTGCCTAGGTTGGAAGGGACCTTTAAGATCATCTAGTCCAACCATCAACCTAACTCTGATAAAAACCATCACTAAACCATGTCTCTAAGCACTATGTCAACCCAGCTTTTAAATACCTCCAGGAATGGTGCCTCAACCACTTCCCTGGGCAGCCCTGGGTATCCCTCAGAGAAGCTGGTGGAATGACAACCTGATGCTGAGACAGTGCGAAGCATTCTGCAGCAAGTCAGTGACTCAGAGGCAGACCTTGCCCCTGTGCAAGCAGCACAGAAAGCCATGGAGTAGCAAGGTTACTCCAAGTCTCTGCTCTCCAGTGAAGGGTGTCTATCCTGTGCCTCCCAAGTTTTGCTGTTATTGTTTGTTTCTAACTATCAGCAAAATTCCTTCAGCTTTCAAATTTGACATAGGAAGACTGAATGGAGCATTTTTCTTATTGGCTGGTAACAGCTCCTCATCAGAGAACGGTGTCTTAGGAAATAGGGTGTGCTAACAGGGATTTCCACTGATGTGTTTAAACTTCAGTACAGAAAGGTTGATCCCTTTCAAATGCATCAGCAGGTAGCTGGTCTCAAAGAATTAGGTTAAGGAGGAGAGAGTTTTAGTATGACTTTAGATCCAGCTGATTTTCCTAGTCTGTTCTCCCCAGGAGATGTGGCAAATGCCATCCCAGGCATGAAGTCCAGGGCAGGAGTCTTTTGCTCTGTTCCCAGCTGCCACAACCCACTGTGTGGACCCAGCAAAGTCAATTAACATCCCTACAAATTTCTGTGTGTAAAATGCAGATGCTTTGAAAAATGAGTGACTGAGCCAAACTCCAGACACATTGATGGAAAGACAACTGTTGACTTCAGGATCAGGCTTACAAGTCTCACAGGTGTGGTGAGACGTGATTCAATAACGTTTGTAAAGATCTCTGAGGTTCTCAAATAGAGGATGATCTGAGCAGGTGAAGAATTTCAGTGACAACTCCTAATGAACGCACGACTATTAATCCTCCCCCCCCCCCCCACTTTTCATTTCAAAGTAGCAATAAGAATGAGATTTAAAGTATTTATTGAGTGGCTGAGAAAGCCAACCTTTGACTCTGTGCCTTAGAGCAGTGCCTGGGGCAGGCAGTAATTGTGCAGAAAGGCACTGATAACGTGTCTTCTTATTGCTTAAGAAAGGTGCTTTTCCAATTTGCTTTCTTCACTCGGTTGCTGTAGCAGACTAGAGATTCACAGCTATAAATACAGCGAGCTATATATAAATACACACACATACACACACATAGGCTGTGACTCAAACACATCAGCAGCACACTATAGCCCAAGTCAGTATAATTGAGAAAATAGAGGGAAAAGAGAGTTCAATATCTTTAATAAATAGGGCCTGATCCCAAAGTCACTTTAGCAGATTTTATTTATGTGAGTATTCAGACCTACTGAGAAGAGCGGATCATAAGCACAGCAATTTGTGCCTGACCTGTAAATTGAACTGTACAGTCAGTGGGGTTTGGAGTTGCATATAACATTGATATTTTCAAGATAAGAAAATGAACTGTGATTGTAGATATTTTATGCAAATTTTCAGACCTGAAAAGTTTTGCTATTTATTGAATGGGGGTGGAATTTCCGAGTGTGCGGAGTTATTGCATTTGGACTACACGCCCATTCAATCTGCCTATAGTCCTTGAATTGAGACTGAGAAATTTGGGGAGGTTTCCTGCACCTTGAAGAATTCCAGAGAATTTGGAAATACTCACTGAACTGCCTCCAGGAAACTCGATCTACATCTCACCCACCACACTGTGGGCCAGGGTGGTAGGTTGTCCTGGTATGAGGTTTCAGTGGCCAGTCAAGCCCAAACCACGACATAAATGAACTTCAAGTTCATATGGGGTAACACATAATGCTTCCCTTTCCTCACTTGCTTTAGGTTAATTTCTATAGTTAGGGGCTTGGTGTGCATATTTGTGATTATACTTTATATATATATATATATACCATCAATCTCCTAGTATATCATTAAAGCCAATGTTTTTACCAATGCATCTGGCAATAAAACTATATGTGAGAATGGCAACAGGAAATTGATACTAAGAGCTATAAATACATTCAAAATAAACCAGTCTGACAATATGAATGCATTTCTGAAGCTATATTCCAGATCTTGCAGTTAAACTGTCACACAAAACAGTGGGCCACATCCATTATTTAACAATGTTTCTGAAATACAATCAGCTTTATAATTTTCTATACAAACTTACTGTGATTTTTCTTTCAGAATGAGCAAATGCAGTTGCTGGCTTTGACCCTCAAAAGGCTGTTTAGGAGAAGCAGAACTTATCATACTTTATGAACAACAGGAGGAAAGTCAATCAATAACACTTTTCTGCTCTCCAGTTTGAGAGCCCTCAGATACACGTTGTCAATTGAAGTTACAAATAGATGTTTCTTAGGGCAAAAAAAATCTAGCATTAAAGTGCAGCAAAGAGGTCCAAATTCTGTTTTCAGTCACACCGTAGTGAATCAGGAACGAATTAATTGACTATACATAGCATCAAGACATTAAGGTCAATAGATTTTCTCCTAGTTTTCCCTAGTGCAGTGGACTGCAAAATTTGGCTTCTCCTCTCTGTATTCCAAGTTATAATGAATCTTTCAGCAACAACAACAACAAAGTATATATTTATTGCTTGTACAAATCTATTTGCACTACAGCTCTGGAAGAGTGAGAGAACTGCTATCTGGGCGGCAGATGCCGGTTCCCCTTTCTAAGGAGAGATGGATGCAAAACCTGCGGTGGAATGGGGAACCACCCTGTAAAGAATCATTTTGCCAAAGAGCAAAGGAGAGAAGAAAGTCCATAAACTCTAATGGCCACTGTCTTGGAGGGTGTGTTAGATGTTAAAATGGAATATCTGTTTTTTAAAATAAGCTTGGTGACCACATGCAGGCTTCTGACAGACCTTTTAAGCAGCATTGCCACAAAACCATAGTCTGCCTATGTGGAATATATAGGCTACAGTGCATACCATGGTAATCACCACAGTATTGCCATACCTTCTCTGATTGATGGTGTTATTGCAGTGGCCCACAGGCCATAAGTGTGGTGTCTGTAAGGCACAAATCATAGCACTCAGGCTGTACTGGCTGCCTGGAATGACTTGCTTTTTCTAAAGACCTCAGAGAGCTCCAGGCTGAGGACAGCCTAGCCCTTGTTCCCCAGCCCTTTGCTCCTCATGAGAACAACCTAAGAATTTGGCATGATGAGCCTCTGCCTGTTGATGATTTATGAGCGGATTTATGAGCCATTGGCTAAGGGTGGACTCATGGGTGAAAGTCAACATCCAACGGTACCTTATCAATGAGAGCAAAAATGAGACCTTCATTGGTTTTGAACTTAGACTCTGGAACCAGCTACACCACTGAAAAAGTGAGAAATATACCAATATATATACTTTAGGTGAGACTAAAATAAGCGATGCTCTGTGGTTTGATAGGTATATTAGAGAAGGTGAATCTTTTTCTATTTCTTCCTACTTTTTTCTGTCTTGACAAATGCATGGAGAGAGAGAATACATGTTGCTTAGCAACTCCTTAGGATGCAGAAAGAAATCAGTCAATACAATTCTGAATTAAAGCTGCAATGACCCACAGAAATTTTTCTAGATAAAACCAAGAATAGCTATATATTCTCTGTCTTTTTCAAAGTCAGATTAGCTCATGAGTCAAACTCTAAAATGAAGAATCATGGAAATAGGTATTTCTTTCTGAGGTGGGAGAAGGGGGTTAATTTATTGCAGGAGTCTGAAAAGCAGGAACTCATTTTAAATTCTAGCAATGCTGATTATTGTAGTTAAGGTTGAGTGTGAAATTAGCCATTTTGGCACATGAATCATTTGTGAGCCAGCCGTGATTTCAGTCATGGGACACGCTGGATTCATTCCTCCACTTGTTTGAATCAATTACGTAGGTATTGCATCCGTAGCAGCTGAAGCAACTGGCATTGCACCAACCACAACCAAAGACATCGCTTGCTTCACGTAAGCAGATATATCAAGCCCTCAGCAGAGCATTCGCATCAAACCCTCAGCAGCTGAGTTAAAGTATGGTGCTCTTAGTCTTACCTTAGTCTTAGTCTTCTTGCAGAATCCCATTTTGGTACTGGATGGTTGACTGAGCATTTTAAGAATGTGTTTATTCACCAAACGCAACAGGCATTTCTGCAGAGATCAACAAGACGATCGGGATTCCCATCAATGCTAACAGGTTTCTGGGTATTCCAAACCAGTGATAAACATGACTTCCTAGAAACCCAAGAGAGATAAATTTAGTTCCTTTACTCACAGGAGTATTTATATGCCCATTTATTTGTTTTTACTATTTGACCATAACTCATCTGCATTTTCAGTAATGCAGGATTTGGTCAAAGTGGTAAAATAAGAGAGGAAAATGAGCATGTGAGGAAATTAGTGTTGTTTTGTTACAACAAATTGCAAAGTACACCTCCGACTTTGCAGTCGCTCTTTGGAAATTGCAACATTCAAGGGATAGGACAAATCAGTCTCATCATTGCTTTTTAGACCAGCTATCGCTTCCTTTTTCTCTTTGGGTCATTATTAGTGATTATTAAGATCACGGCTACTGTAGTAATGCTTGTGGCCCCAGTTGCATTACAATACATTAATAACTCCTCTAGTTCCTTGTGCATTCCCCAGACAGCCTCAGTGTCAGGGCTGCTGTATGTATGTAACCCTTGTCGGCTTCAAGGAGAGTGCAGAGCAGCTGGTGAGGCCATCTTGGGATGATCAGCAGAGAACCAACACCTGAATATGGTTTCTGTGCTGCAGCTGGGTCACAGGTGTGGGCCATGAGCGCTTTGCAAGTTCCTTTTGAAATTCATAAAAGAATCTGCAAAGGTATATGTCCATGTAGACCAGATTCTGCCTATCAAAAGCTCCCCCAACCTGTTTAGAAATACCCTTGCCCCCGCCTTGTCTTTGGTGACCTAAGTAAGGAACACCCTGTATGGGTAATCACCTTGAACGTCTATGTCCGTACTACTGAATGTTTGTCCTCTTTATTCACAATTTTCTTTCCTGTAGCTTTTGTGAACTGTGAAAGATTACTTCTTGCTATATCTGACAATAAACCATAAGCTATATATGGTGTTAAACTGATTACGCAGTGTACTACAGAATAATATGCGGAATATTTTGTACTGTTTTATAGTACATCCGTCATGTTTATATCACACGTAGAGTCATGATATACAGAGAGGTTACTTCTGCTATATGTGTGTGCTAAGCATGTGGCTATATATAATGCAGAAATACGTTATGACATTAAGAGAAATATGACATGATCTAAACTTAAGAGAGATCATTTCTCCTTAGTATCTATCATCGGTACTAAAACAGTTCTGTGAGTATAGCAAAGAGGAGTGAGATATTCCAGTCTCTTTCTGTGTTTGCAGACCTTTGCAGGCCTGTCAATACAAAAAGGTGCCTTTCCCATCGCTTCTTTGTGATAGATCCATGAGGGACACAATCTTTTGCAATACCGTAAAGGATTCCAGGTTTAAAAGTTGAGCTTTTTCAGGAATTGTTTCTGTTTTTGTTAAAACCAGTGATTCATTATGTTCTGCTCTCTTATCTCCATTTTATGTAAATAACACTGTCATATTTTTAATGAAGCAAACCTATTAGGATTGCATACAAACCCAAAGGTTTTGGCCATATAACTTTAAGACTTCTCTGCCTTTTAGCATTTTGAACCTGAGTATTTCCAGAGATGGAGCACCCACCACCTCTCTGGGCAAACCGTTCCACTGTTTCACCACCCTCATTGTAAAAAATTTCTTTCTTAAATCTAGTCTGAATCTACCCTCTTTTAGCTAGGGGTAAGGGGTACCTCCCTTTACCATTACCCCTTGTCCTATCACTATAGGCTCCACTAAAAAGTCTGTCTCCTTCTCTCTCATAAGCCCCCTTAAAGTACTGAAAGGCCACATTAAAGTTTCCCCAGAGCCTTCTCTTCTCCAGGCTGGACAACCCCAACTCTCAGCCTTTCCTCAAAGGAGAGGTGCTCCAGCCCTCTGATCAGCTACTCTACACTACTTCTATAGCCTCCCTTTATAACCGATGGAGGGAGAGGGAGGCTTCTCCTTGGGTCGATCTATCTTTTTAGAAGGCAGGTGATTAAAAGAGTAGCAAGGAGGCTAATCTGTCCCCTGAAGTTGTCACCTCCCACCACTGGCTGTGGAAGGAACTGAGGCTGGGTGTCCGGCAGCTTTTGTGTCACTGACATAAGGTAGGAGAGGAGCATTCCTGTGGGGAGAGATGAAGTTAGTCTAGGGTTCATCCCAGGCATGCTTGTCACTGACCATCCTCTTCTCCTTGGCAGACCAAGGCTGCCTTTGCTGTGGCAGAGGAAACACAAGAGAATTGCAAAGCGCTGCAGTCATTGAGCAATCTATGGGCTGTTACAGTCTCATCCCCATGGGATCCACGTGCTAACCTACACCCCCCCTGCCATGCACACACACTGCTACACAGCAGGGCCAGGGTGTTCACGCTGCTTTTGGTTCCCATCCAAGAAGATGGTCTGCTACTCTTCTCAGGATGGGCCGACGTAGGCAGTCTGGTCACTCTGGGGTTTTCCAAGGGATGCATGGAGGGGTATTTCCTACCTTGAAGCTGCATGAAGTTAAGCTGAGGGAGACACTGGCAGCTGGGAGAACACCGTGCCAGCTTCCCTGTGCTTCCTCACCTTTCCCTCCACAGTTAGGGCAGGAGGGGTAAAGGAGGGGAAGATCAGAGGCTGCAAATCAGCCAGTCAGCTATGTCGGCATTCCTTTCTTGGTGCTGAAATGAATGATGCTTCATCTTTTAGTTAATTTGAAAGGACCACATCTGGAAGCACTCTACGTAGCCTCAGCCTCTGTGGCAGTTTGCCTGAGTAAGCACCTCAAGATTTAGCCAATAGAGAATGTGCACTGCACAGCTCATTAAGAGCCTAATCACTCTCCTCTGGGTCGAATTCAAGTGGCCATTAAAATCAATGTATTTATTTGCCAGGAAGGGTGCTAAAGAGGTTAAGATGTATATGAAATGTGTCCTGGAAAAATGACATTGTGGTAACAGTACGAGAAGGAGCCCAAGCTGGCTCAGATGCATCCTAAGCCATTGCTGCTGTTAGATGTGGGGATTTCTGCACGAGGGAAGAGGGAATGCGAAGGGTGTCAGCTAGAGGAATGATGAAAATATCTCACAGTCAAGTGACAAGAAGCCTGTGGCACATCAAATAGCAGAGGAGGACTATGCAGATAACAGCTGGCTGACAGGGGAACTGTTTCCTCTGATTGGAGGCTGTCTCCAAGGAACATGGACTGACTCTTTGCTTACTGACCTTGAAAATGGAAATAATTTCAGAGGCAGCCTTCTCCCATGTGCGGAAGTTTAAGCACATTTGTTTTTATCAAATAAATTTGAATGCAAGTTGCCGTGACATCAGGGGAAAGGGATCATTCCTCATTTATCAGCATGTCTGTTTTGGTATAAATGGCAGAGCAGCTTAAAAAAAAATGTTTTCAATGTGTGACTTTGCCTTGCGTAAAATATGCCAAAAGGGGCTGAGGACAGAGCCGAGATTGCGAGGAACTGGGGGAGGGACTGTCCTCTGCACAAGCGTCATCCAGTGCCCGATGGCTGGGGACGTGCTGGGAGCCGGGAAGGAAGGATGCATTTCACGAGGAACAGATTCAGTTGCAAGAGAATAAGAGGACATCCTTGCTTGACACTCTGCCAGCGCATGGACACAGACCTGGTGTAAACGCAAATATCCATCTCCCTATACCGTCATCTGCAACCTCCCTTCCCCCTTTACTAATGAATTTTAGGAAAGTGAACTCTCCCTGTAACAATTCACTGTTTTCCTGAACAGCGAACTTTTCTGTTGCAAAGTCAACGAAGTCCTGCAGGAATTCTTGGAAAATCTCCAGAGATGTGAAAAAAAAAAAGTAAAAAGCCAGTAATTTGTTGTCTATCATGACATGCTGTCGGGTCCCACAGAGGCTACTGGGAGCTAAGGGAGGTCTGTATCTCAGCAAGTCAGAGCTCCTCTGCAGATTTTCTCAGCATCATAGAGCTGGGTCATTTTAATTTACTGGCTTATTCTTTATACTCTCATTTTAGTGCCAGCTATGACTGCAAGAAGGCGGCAAGGTGATTGAAACATCCGGTTTGGTTTATTAAACTGAAATGCTCTCCTTCACTGATGGGGAGGTCACCTTGCCGGTACCGGAGGGTAAGAACAGGCACATAATGCTGACTAGCTGCTGGCTCTGCACGTTTACACTCTAATTTCCCCCATGGTAATTTCCTTGGTTGCTGTATCAAGCAGGATTTGCAGATCCACCAGCCAGGTCTTGATTCTGGACCAGCTGCAATGCAGAGGCTGAACCAGCTTTAGCCACTTCTGAAGTCTTAGAGAAGCTGACCATGGGGCACGCAACCCATATGATGCCCTGGCTCCACTTCTTGATGAATGTCTTCACTGCAGTTGCTGGCCACAAAAAAAACCCCTCTAAACCTGGCTTATGTTAACATCAGGAAAGTAGATTTAGTGATATAGGTAAATCAGATTTTACTTGCACTTGGCTAGCTCATTTTGCAGGGAGAAATGAAGTTGACCATGGCTATGGACTTACTTCTCTTCTGCTCCTATCCCACAGTCCACCTTTAGCTGGATTTCCAGGTCTAAATCCCTTTTTTTTCTTGCGTAGAATTACCTGCTCTGTTTTTGTTGCACAGCACTGAAATCAGAGTGATACCCCCAAGGCATTCTCATCTGGGGAGGTTTACCCTGGCAATGAGTCGCCTGTGGGCAGAAAGTGCTACAGGCTGTGGAAGAGCTCCAGCACCAGGGAGCTAAGGGAAGAGGAGCTTTGGGAGAGCTGCTGCAAGCAGGGACCATCCACAAAACAGGTCCTCTCCCATGCTCCCGCGGCAGTTGAAAGAGGGGGAGGAAGATACAGCTTAGCTACGTCAGCCACATCTGTGCACCAAGCAAAGCCGGAGGAGGAAAGGCGAAATCAATGCTGGCAGATGGTGGATGGGCTGCTGAGTGGGATGGCAGTGGAAAGTGGCCTCTCTGAAGCCAGCCGCCGGCTGTGCCAGAAGACATCAGGGTCTCTTCTCCACCATGCCCTGGCAGGTCGCCAGCAGACAAGGCTGGGGAAGAAGCGGGGAGAGGATCACGCCGCTGTGGGGAAGGAGGTGTATAAATAGTGCCTGTTTGGAAGGCCAGGTGTGTCCGTCCGACTTCAGCCAAGCATAACAGGAGGGAGCAAGGAGCATGTGTTCCTCTACAGAGCTGGTTCCTGAAATTAATTTCCTCCTCCGTGTTTCTGTTATTATGGGTGGGCGGATTAGGGAGGAAGGAAGGAAGGAAGAAAAGAAAGCAAAAATCTTTGTTTTATTCTTGGACCTCACACCCCTGAGTCTTTATTTGTGTACTTTGTACCTGCTCACTTGTGCATTGTTTGTCCTGCGTACGTGTTATGGCTGAGCCACCGGAAGCCCTGGCTTCTGCTGGAGGGGGAGTTTTGCTCCTCTGTCTCTCACTCCTCTTCTCATTCTGTCTACCCCTGCTGCCAGGTCCACGAGCTCCTCCTTCCCCCCAGTCCCGGCATCACTGAGGCTTTCACCCAACTGAATCTGCTCAACTTGGCAGAAACCTTCCTTTGCTGGGTTGCTTGAGCTGCTGCAGAGCTAGTTCAGACAGGCAAGGCAGAGAGCGAGAGTAGACATTTGCAGCAAGAAATGGGGAAAGCCCTGGAGGACACAGACGTTTCTTCTTTGGCTTTGGTGACCCGCTATATTGGTTCCCACTCTTGTATGTGACTTAATCACCAGCTGATATCTTGGCTCGTTGTTTTCCATGCTCTCAGGAGGCACCTCTGGTTCAAACACCACCCCTTCAGCCTGGAATAAAGCTTCAGCTCCCATGTACTTCTGGCTTTCTGCTGCGAAGCTGGCCTTGAATTGAACCCTCCTACAGAGCGTATCTGGCCAACTCTGTGGTCACATTTATGGTCATTCCTTCTGCCAACATTTTTCACAGCATTCTAGGCTGTTATGACGAATCCCTCGGAAAAAAAGGACGTGGCAACAGAAGGTTTCCCTTGCTCTCCTGGAGGCAGACCCAGATATTGCAGGTGCTTTCTCTGGCTGCCTGGTCCTTCAGCATAAAGCCAGAGATGATATCTGTTCTCTCCTGGGAAAACACGGATGGCGTCAGAGAGAGCCTGACAGCAAAATGGCCTGGTAGGGAGCATCATTTTGCTTAAAATTCCCAGGCAGCTGGTTTCTTGGAAGCACAGAGAAGGCAAACCATCCTGTTCCTGCCATCATTTGCCCGTGTGTGTACTTGTGACCAGCGGGAACAGGAGTGGGGTGGAGGGGTGTGCCAACAGAGGAGCTGAGGGGGCAAATCTCTGTCCAGGTCACTGTGGCTTTGCTGCCCAGCATGTTCATCGCACGGCACAACCACTTTCCTGGCCACGGATTGTCCCGATGTCTGTCTCTGCCTAGAGACACCTGGCATCACCCTGCTGCATGGAGGAGCACAAGCCCAGAGCCACATCCCCTGGACTATGCTGCTGGGGCCAGCCCCAGATGCCTGCCATCAGCTGTGGCTGCGCATCACCTCCTCCACCCCGTGCATCTTTGGGCAATGGGGGTTGTCCACGCTGGTCGAAACCCTGCCTTCCCCACAAGCTGAAGGCACGTTTGCAGTCTCGCAGCCACTTGATTTGTTCTCTTCCCTCTGCTCTCTCCTTCCTCCAACTTTCTGAAACGGGAACATTTATTTGAAAAACGGGCGACGCAGAAGGAGGCCGCACAGCCACGGGAACGCAGTGTCAGGCAGAACAAAACCATCGCCCGAGGAGGTGCTTCCGAAAGGCTTTGAAAGAAACTGGAGCACGCATGTTCCTCTTCTGCCTCTGTTTTTGTCACGTCTCTGTAACAGGGTGGACATTTTCCCGGCTGCACGGCAGGGCTGACAGCGTGTTGTCAGGATGGGGCTATGTCCTAAATAGAAACTCGGCAGGTTCAGAAAGTTCCCTTCCTCTAATTGGAACTGACTCACGGAGGTGAAGAAAAGCTGCAAAATTGTTTTAAGCTATGAGCAATTATAACAACCCTTACAGTGCCAGTGACACTAAGAGGATTTGTACTGGATTATACCTAACGTTAACATGATCTAATGCTGCATGAATATCGCAGCCCACAGCAGGCCCAGCTCCCAGAGTCAGCCTCCTTGTTCTTCAAAGTCATCTGGGGTTTGGGGAAGGAGGGGAATGAAGCCGTGCAGGGGGAGTTTTGGTGCAATGTCATGTCTTGTTTAAACATGGCAAATAGGCAGCATTGAAGTAACAGTGGAAGGCAAAAGGGATATTAGGGAGAGCCAGCTGGCCTCCTGCTATTTGACACTCGCCCCACCAGGCAGAATGGTGGCACAAAGGTCTTGCAGCAAGGCAACATGATGGTGCCATGCCGGCCGTGGTGCCAGGGCACACCAGGTGACCAAATTGTGAATCTCCCTCCTATCTCCAGGCTGCATCGCATTGTCTGAGCCAGCTTTAAAAAACGTTTTAAAATAGTCCTTTCTTTTATAAGGGAGAGACTTTCTCTAAAATGGAGAGACTTTTGCTGGTACAGGCAGAGGAAAAAGGTAATTAATTGGTGTATGCCCTCATCTGCAGAGATTTCAGCAAGGCGAAGCTCTGGTGGAGCAGGCTGGTAGGGCTTGTACGCAGCTGGGGATGGTGAGAAGAGTGGTGTATGGGAAAGGAGGGGAGGAAGGGGCAGCTCAGGATCTGAGTCTGCAGGCTGGGGCTCTGGAGAATACCTACTATGCTACTGACTTATTACAGGGCTTGCAGGGAGGTGTTTAATCTCTCTGTAGATCAGTTCCTCACTGAGCAGAATTAAAACCATAATATTTTGCTTAGTGGGAAGGGATGAAGAGAAACCTGCACCAGTGTGAGGCACGCAAACCCTAGAGCAATTGGGGAGGGCAAATATGGAAGGCAGGTGTTATGGTTTGAGGAAACCCATAACAATCTATTGTCATTTAGACAATAATTCTATCACCCGATGACCCCTCCCCACCCGGAAAGGGGAATCGGGGAACACAAAGAAACACAAGGGTTGAAATATA
>JAOXNO010000013.1:46663447-46692889 GCA_028565335.1 Limnodromus scolopaceus | reverse complement strand
GGGGCAAGGAGTTGTCTGGACCATCACCATCAAGGGAGAGAGCACTACGCAGCAAACTTTTCTAATTTATATTGAATTTAACATTCATGATATGAAATAATCCTGTTGGCCAACATGGGCCAAACACCCAGGCCTTGCTCCTCCTCGTCCCTGCACCCGGCAAGGCTCCAAAACACTAACCTTGAATCCCTTGGCTGGCTAGAAAGTAAATATTTTCACAAATTCAGACACTAGAGTCTTCTAAAACTGCAATTTTCCCCAGCATTAGAAGAAAAGTTAGTCCTCTGTCTCTCAACCCAGGACAGCAGGTAGAAAGGAAAGGAAGTTACTGAGTGAAAAGAGACACATACTGGCCTTGGAGGTTTTCCTTCTCCTCTTGGATTTTGCTTTGTGAAATCAGCAGAGCCAACAAAAGTTCTCTGGAGACTTAAACTTCAGGCATGGCTGAAGGTCACAGAGTACAGATTGTACTTGGGAACTACCCAAGATTCGCCTTGGAGCAGCGAGGGAGCACCTGATCAAATGGATGCAAAATTTTTTCTCAGCCTAGACTTAGTGCATGATGGAGAGAATTAATGGGGGTGAAAATGGCTTTATATCCAAAACGGGAAGCCACTCCCTGCCAGTGCTAGTGAGCTCTGCAGTGCTGAGCTCTGCAGCAGAGGTGAGGAATGAGGCCAAGAGGTCTAAATTACATTGCTGTATATACTGCCTTTGAATTCGGCCCTGACAGTAGGCTAGGTCGGCCATGCTTCTTACTAGTACCATAATTTGACTGATGAATGGAAAAATTTAATATCATGCCCTTAGGAGATTTTATACCACTAATATATTATATTTATTTTGCAGAGACATGTCAAATAGAAGTATACCTATGCAATGGTGAACTGTAATCCATCCCACTGATATCCATCCAGGGAGTAAGTTCAGAGCCCAAAATGGGATATGACAAATATCAGACAACTAACATCAAGGAGTGCGGCTCACATTGTCTGTTGCCTCCCTCTTCTCCTACAGCCCATCTCACTACAAGCCCCATGCACCATATCAATCCCAATTAAGTGCTCCTCTGAAACTGTAGGCACAGCGTTGTTACGTCAAAGCACCAAAAAACTGTGACCTAAAATAAGTACCGGCAGGAAGATGAACTGAGCTTAAAAAGGAATGTATTACAGAGAAGCAGAAGCAGCACAAATCAGAAGGAAGGTTAGAGATTTGGGCCTTTGAGCCCTCCAGTTGTTCCGCTTGTGAAGGATAACAATGTATTTTTTAAAACGGGAACTGAGATCTCCCATGATCAGGTGTTTCTAGTAGCAGATCTTGTGGGGGACACTGTGACATCATGAGAACCAGCAATATTTCAAGCGTATTTCAAAAGGAGATTATGCAGCTGGCAGAAGAATAAGGTTTTATTACGTAGAAAAGGTTAACAGAGAGCTGTTGGTGTTTCTAGACTTCTCACACCTTTACAAAAAAAAACCAAACCAAACCAAAAGACCACCAGTCTGAAATATTTGGCCAAAAGAGGCAAATAATTTATACTGATTCCCAAGAGTGTTGTGGGAGTTGCAGGTTGGATGCTTCATGCCTTCATTCTGCTCCGTCATTAGCCTCCCAGATAGGATTTCATCTTCTGCAATGCAGCGTGCAGCCCCTCAGGAAGCAGGAAGAGCACCATTATGGAGAGGAGACAAAGAAGGGAGGGGAGGAAAACCGTGGGAGATGAAATCTGTTGGAAGATGTACCACCAGCTCCTCAGCGTGAGGATGAATTTGACCCACTGTGAAGTTTCTCAGAACTAGTGCTAATATCCTGGGCTTGCAGTACTTAGGCAGCAATTATCACCTATAAAATAGGTGCTAATGTAGATTTTCACATTCAGAGGGCCAGCTGCTAAGATGGTAGAAGTGGGTGTACCTCTGTGGAATCCACTAGAGCTAGGCTGGTTCATGCCAGATGAAAATGCTCCCCAGAATTTTTACGACTCCAATTAATCTTACAATCAAAATAATGAGAAGAAAGAGTGCGCATTGATCCCTTCACTCTAAACGGGAACTTAAATGTGGAGATGTCTGAAGTTCCACCTGATGAACGACTGAGCTGTGAGAGGCCAGTAGCATGCAGCATCATACACACTGGTCATTTCATAACAATTGCAAGGGAAGTATTTCTGGAAAGGAACTAATAGAAAATTACAGTGACCTGGCAGAATATAGCAGCTAGTTTTCAGCCTGTGCCCTTCCATCTTGGCAGGATACTGTTTTCCTTCGTTCCGTAAAATACTCAGATTGGTAAGATACAGCTTTTTAAAACAGGGTCCTAAAGAGAAGATTTACTAATGTCTAAGGGGAAAAAATATACCAATTTGTGATTTTAAAGTGTCAGGGACTTTTTTGTATAAGTACACACAGCTGCCAGGTCAAAGTGCTACCTTCCTGTAACTATAGTACAGCATACATTTCCCCAGTAACACACTGGCTGTTAGTTGAACCTCATGGCAAAGAATCAATAAAGTCAAGGCAATTTCCTTAACATGCCATCTGTAACAAATTATGGAAGGGCGGTGGGAGAAGGGTTTTCCTTAGTGGCTAATGCTTTACTAAAGTTCAAATGAGGCACTATATAGTAAAATAAATTCAATCTATATTTTCTCTTCTTTCAATTTTAGTGGGGACTAAATGAAATGGAACTGTGTTGATTCCACCCAGTTCAGTATATCTTCACTTTCTAATAACCAAGGTCATTTTTACCTTCATGGGAAAAAAAAAAAAGCCTAATATAAAATACTCACCCAGACTGAACAAACACATATTCCCACTTTTTCAAAAGCCAGGTAGATGACTGATATATTATGTAATTCATTTCATGGCACGCTGCTGAATGTTTTTTTATAGATAGTGTTTAACCTTGCCAATTTTGCTCTGAGATAATCACTCCTTTGAGGATAAAATCTCACATTTAACATTAGAAGAAAAAAGAACCACCACCCGCCAAAATCTGCAGTATACAACAAATAACTGGGAAGTTACTTAGCCAGAAAGATAACGATTAGAGCAGTTTTCACTGCTGGCTCTGTGATTAGCCAGTGGTTGTTATAATATTAATCAGAAATACAGTGATAACTGCTTAGACTACGTTTTGATACAGCCAGTGAGCAATGACAAAATGCTTAGACTTCTTACAATAATGTATTTCTGCCCTGACTAATGGAAGTGGCAAATAGATTCATAAAAATCCCCTATATTTAGCGCTGGAGCTATTCTAAGAGTGCAGGAGCTTTGCTTCTGGTTCTCTGGAGTTTATGATCAGGAATATTAATAGTGCTGGCGTCTTGTAGAAAGGATGCAAACCCTGGAAGACACCTCTGAAACACCCAAGGGAAGGGACATCAATGGTGAAAGTCTTCAGGGTCAACACAGTGCCCACGTGCTCTGTGAGCCCTGATGCTTCCCTGGAGACTGCCTTTGAGAGAGGAACAGCACAGAAGGTCAATGCAAAGTGAAATTTTTCCTGGAGGGAGGGAAAAATACGTATAAGCCCAGATTCATCCTATTGTGCTGTAGGCACTTAGTTGAGGTGGCTAAGTTTGGAGCGCTGTCAGCCCTTGCTTCCCATTATAGTAAAGGCAGAGAAAGACAGGCACCTCCTGAGAGCAACTCAGCCTACTTATGATGTGAATCACCCTTGGGAGAGACTGTGTTTCACACCAGCTACTGGAAACCAAGCACCTGATGTGCTGTGAGATGAATCCTGGACTTGACGTGTGAGGATTGGGGCAAGCTGGCTCTGATTGAGAGCTTCCAGACAGGAAAGAATCAAACATAAATCAAATGCTGATTTCAATTACTGAAATGAAAGATTTCATTAACTTTTAAAGATATTTTGCTCTTGCCTCCTTTTGGGCACATGCTTGGGACCGTCACTGGGAAGCACTGTCCATTAGGTAAGACCCTGTTCTTATGGCGCTTCCAGTTCAACCAGAAGCAAGCAGGAGTGGGGCTACAGGAGGAGCTTGACTCCTCCATAGGTTTTCTCCTCAGATTTTGCAGGCTACAGGAGATTCTGTAAAACTTCCAGCCAGGACCAGACCTGGGGATCTTGATCTAAACAGTCAAAGAGGCATTTCAACCCACTTGTTCAGCTAAGAGTTTTCACTACCAGGATTGCTGGTTTGGGCCAGAGGTGACCAGATACATTGGGGGACTATAAAAGCATTGTATACCTTAAAGCCTGCTTTAAATAAGCCCTATTTTATGGCAATAGGCCTTGGGGAGGCTTTATGCCTGGGGACAAATTGTCCTTAGATGGCAGAAGCATATTCGAAAATTAATGTGGGGACTCTGCATTTTTTTTTTAATTCATTTAAGCTTCCTCCTTATTGAAACTCCATCTCATATCCACCCAGAAGTAGCAACCAACTTTCAAAAATATATTGCAAATCAAAGCTCCCAAAAGCATTCATTCCTAAGATCTCTGGCAAAAGTTCTTTGTTTATGGAAGATTAATTTTTTTTCAGGAAATGTATCTCTGCTTTTTCATTCTAATCTGTTTGACATAGGTTTCATTGCACAAAAAGATTTTAAGAGCACTTAACCTCTTCAAAGCATGCTTCACTTTGCCACAGCATAAATCAGAAGTGTAAGCTATTTTTCTTAAGTTTACTAACCCAAACAGCAAAGACCTGAGTTCCCCTGGAACTACTCACGTAGAGTAAATAATTAGACCTTGATCTGATGAAGGCACTTAACAGCAGGCTTATTTTTAACTCCATGCGTGCAGCCATTGAATTCAAAGGGATTGTTTGGATGTTTAAGTTAAGTGCATATTTAAGTCCATTGCTGATTGGAGCGTCCTAATCCTTAAACTGTGCCATTGATTTCAGCAGGGCCACTGGCATGAGGTGATATCAGGAGGCTGAGGGCATCAGGACTGCAGCCATGGCTTGTTGACATCATGGGAAGGAATTTTTTACCTCTTGGACACCAGGACCCTCTCCAGAGCCATCCAGGCTGTGGTTTGGTTTCATTTTGGTGGGTTTGGGTTTTTGCTGGAGTTTTTTTCCCTTCCAATTTAGGTTAGTCCATATCTTCCCTGTTCCAGGGAAATACTACCTCAGCCTCATGAAATGGAGAATACTCATCCCACCTCCCATAAAACGCCCGGAAAACATGACCAGGGAACAATCAGCAAATAAACTGCCAAGTCCTGCAATTCTTCACTCTTGTGCCTAATCTCGAAAGGGGGCTAATTAAGACCAACAGCACACTCCTCTATGAGCAAAGATTACTTATTAGCTTAATTTGATACTTTTACAGACAGCTGACATACGGTTTCCTCCTCTTCCCCTTGCCCCTTCCCATGCTCGAGTTTAAATGGGGCTGAAGTGGGGCGTAGGACTTCTGCTCTTCCTTGCTGCTGGGCTGGGTTTCGTCTCATGTGGGAAAGAACTGGTGCTATTGGGCTCAAGGACCCGATCTTACCAAGAGGAGATTGCTTTTCCTCAGAGCAGACCCATATGCCTTTTTCTTCCTAACAGATGTACTACCAGAAAAACAGATTGGTGAAATGGAGCTTGTTCCTTAAAGGTGAACTGAAACACTTATCCACTGTGTGCAAAAAAACAAAGTCTGCTTCTTTGAACCGCATACTTTGCAGGGTACATATTCAGTGCAGCCCCACCACCATCATCCTTGGAAATGTGATGAGCCGGATGAGAAAGAGATTTACGGGCACAATTTTTCAGAGCTACAGTAGCTCAGAATTATTGAGTTTCCCCATGCAGGGCAATGTGAGAGGCCACCCTAAGTCTGATGCAATTTAAACCACTCCATAGATCATGCTGGACATCCTCTAATATGTATCATTACAGCCTTACTGAACCTGATAGATGTTAGCCGGGAAGGAGGACGAGGTGCACTCTATTACATATGCCATGAACCAGTCCTCTTTCACTGCACCACCTCCTCAGCTGATGCAGATCAGCGGAGCTCTGGTGCTGTTAATGGGTTTTGTGCCAGTTTTCACCATTTGAGGATCTGAACAATCACGTTTATTGCAGCAGCACAGAAGGTTTAGTCTTTTGTGTTTTAACAACACCTGTGGGGTTTAATTCACTGCTGTGCCCGTGTGACTACAAGCAAATCCCTTGTGACTAGGGGTCCCCTTCTTGTGTGGGGTCAAGTCTACATCCCCACCTCCCAGGCTACAGCCTGGCTACCCTGGCTGCAGGCTGCTCCCTGTCCTCAGGCATGAACAGATGGGAAACCCTCAGCAAAACAGCACCAAATCCCGAAAATTAGTCTGCATGAGAGGCTATGATACAACTACACCACTCACTAATGGGCACCAAGTGAGAACCGAAGCTATCACAAATGGATTGATGCAGTACCAATCCCAGGCTGGAATCATCATACACGTCAGAGAGAGACAAGGTTTTCCCTACGTTTCTTAACACACTTTTGAACTAACACAGGTGATCGAGGAAAAACATCCAACATGGACCCCAAATAGGATGCGTGCTGTTGCTCCTTCCACAGCACTTTCCTTCTGCTCCCTCTGTTTCCGAGGCCATAGGTTTCAAATGTGATGAGAATTTTTTAAGAATTTTGGAGTCTTCATTATAAAATCACTTTTCAGTCTTTGTCTTACATGAGATGCACTCGCCGCGATCAGCTTCAGGTACTTCTGTGCAAGTCAGAATTTCTCACAGCTGTATAAATAAAGATTTTTTGTGGTATACCCTTGATTGATCATCATCTCCATTTGTGTATTTATGACTGTGACAGTTACAGAGCTTGCACAAGAAGATACAATTTTTAATGATGTTTACACTCATTTCAGCAATCATAGTTATATATAGCTACATATTTGAAGGTCCTAAATAAACAGGTTACGGCTCACATAAGAAGTAAAATGAAATGAAAATATAAACTAGAATGAAATGCATCATCTGAAGACTTAGCCCTAAACAAATACTTGGCATGTTTTGTACGTCTGACAGGTACATATACATTTTAAAGGCATTACATATTTGAGTATAGATATGTAAAGCTAATAGAAATATGTGTGCATCTACTGGATCTAAAAATATGTAATGCAACATACATCAACACACACCTGCCTGAACACACATGTGCAAGCACAGGCGTGTACCCATGTGTGTGCGTCCACACATTGGGTACCATAATACTTTTGAATCCTTCCATCTGGAAGGTCTGGTGTTGCAAAAACGCTTGGGAGCTTAAAATAACAGAGCTGCCCTGCTAGAGCATGCAGGAGGAGCCACTAGAACTGCGAGTCCTCTCAGAAAAGGCAGCTGCAAGAGCAGCAGAGAAACCCATGGGCCGTGCTGAGGGGCTGGAGAAAGCCCTTTGGTGTACCTTGCCATTCACCGCATGGTGTGCGGGACTGCTGAGGGGACTTGGTGACACACGGAGAGCCCATACCTGTAGCTGGTGTGCAAACACTATGCACACACAATCAAAATGACCACAGTTTGATAGCATGGCCTGTGCATGTGCTTGAAATGCATACCCCAGATGGGACAAACAAGCCTGCGTGCTGCTTTTTGCACCACAAGGCTCCCAAGGGAGCGAAGGGATGGAGTTGTGAATTCAGAAATCATTCAGAAAATCATTCAATTAACGCCTGCAAAGGTTGCAGGTCTTCACCTCTCAGTTTACCTTGAGGGAAGCAGGAGCTCTACTGAAGCCAACGGGAGTCTGTTGTGGCCCCCGCGGAGGAAAGGCAGCCACCGTGTCTCCTCCCTGCCGGCTTCCCCTGCCTCGCACCTACACCCAGCAGCACGTAGGACCTGCATGCAGCTCGCTGCCTTGCCTCTGCCAAGCTCCTGCTGCTGTCTCCTGCTCTGGTGACTGCTAGCATGGCACACCACGGCACGGCACACCACGGCATGGTGCAGCACGTTGTGGTACCGGGCGATGGATGCTGCTCCTTGCGGAGCTTCCTGCCCCGCTCCCTTCCCTCTTCCCCCCGCCAGCAGTCACAGCCAGCACCTCCCTGCCTGAGCCTAAAGGAAAACTATTTTTGCAGCCATGCTTAGCTGGACCTGCTACAAATATTCCCAGGGATGCCGAGTGTTGCCTTGGCTGCTCTCTGATAACCTGCAGGGGTGTTTTAGCTGTTTCCCCTGGATGCCAGGGACCTCGTGCGGGCCGCGGTGGAGACCATTCCCCTCCCACCCCCTCACTAGCATGGCTGCAGGTGCTGATCCTCAACCACAAACGCAGTCTGGGCTATCTCCTCAGGCACCCTTCTTCTCCGCTCACACTGCCTGGAAACCAAAGCTTCAGGCCCGTGGTCCTCACTCGTATCTCCACAACCGTGGTGTGTATCATTGTGGTATAAACGACTCAGGTGATAGTCCAGGATCAACTGGATCCCAAAAGCCAGA
This sequence comes from Limnodromus scolopaceus, assembly GCA_028565335.1. NCBI lineage: Eukaryota > Metazoa > Chordata > Aves > Charadriiformes > Scolopacidae > Limnodromus > Limnodromus scolopaceus. The sequence goes on along the minus strand of JAOXNO010000013.1, from coordinate 46,684,476 downwards.
TTTACATCACCTGCTGTGGAGGTTGCCTCTTCAGTGCCCAGAAGCTCCCCTGGTAGTCTGGGTGGTGTCCAGGCCTGGTGGGAAAACATAGCTGCTGATGGTGATGGTGATTCTAATGCTGAAGCGGGAGCTGAGTTTGGCTGAAAAGCCAGGCCCAGCTGAGAGCCATTGAGTGGCATGAAAACATAACTTGCAAATGGGATTGCATGTTCTAGACCCAATTCCTTTCACCTTATTCAAGTGAGAAGACCCATTAAAATGAAAAGAACTGGCTGTGCGTGCACATGCATTTTCCTTTTTTGATCAACTACCTCTTTGCTGGTACACCGAGTGTTTGAAATCCCCATAAATGTTAGATGTCCATGATAAAAGACAGTGCCCTTATTTGGCCTGTGGCCATTTTCCATGTTTATTTGCTTATTTATTTCAGTTAAGTGCAACACACCAGTTGATGCACAACACCCGTGTGCCGCAATACGGCTCCGGGTTGCCTTGGCAACGGGTGGAAAAGGTTTTGAAGAGCCAGAGAGGCCCATACTAATGAAAACAAGCATTCAGGGCGCCTCTCCTCCAGGTGGGCGAGAAGAGGCTCCCTGCTGGGCTCCCTCACCCAGTCCGCTTTCAAATTGTCTGGTGCTTTAAACAAAAACTAGAAAAAACAACAACAACAAAAAAGCCCACCTCCCAGCCCCCTCTGCTTTTTTTTTTTCCACGCTAAAACGCAACTACTGATTAAAAGTTCTGAGACAGTTCTTTGAAGCCTTTCATTAATAGGTTTCCTTTATGAATCCAAATTAGACGGTCAACGCATTTTCCTTCAAAAAAAAAAAGAAAAAAGAAAAGAAAGAGAACTATTATGGAAACGTTTGTTGTTGTTGCTGCTGGCTTTTACATGTTTAATCTCCCACATGTGCATCCGTGCCAGATGGCACTGCCCGTAAGAGCGGAGATAATCTTTGCACACCATCTTCTCCAGGTTGACACTTGTCCCAGGGCTGCTGCCAGCTTTGGCTCTTGTTTGGACATAGTGGAAACCATGGGCTTTGTCATGGGCTTTGTGGGATGGAGTTGGCCGTGCCTGGGCCCAGTACCCGCAGTTCCCACTGAAAGTCCCAGGTGAGGGTGGAGAGAGGGTGAATTATCCACAGAGGTCTTGTAGGGGTGAGGCTGTGACACCAAATGCTCGGGGAGTTCTCCCCACTGGAGGAAGTGGGTCTTCTGGAAAGACATCTGGGCACCAATGCTGAGGAAGTTGAACTATCGTGGTGAATATCTGACCCTACTCAGTTGTCTCTTTCGCAAACATGAGGAAAAGGGTAATGAATGACACCAGGAGCTAAGCAGCAAACTCCGGTACCAGCAGGTATAGCCACCAGCTTCAGTGAGATTCATGTGTGTCCGTCTTCCCTTACGGCTGTCCGGCAACTGCTGGGTATTCCCAAGGGCCAAACTGCTGAGTGGCTCAATGAGGTGATGCCCATGGGATGTGCAAAGAGAGAAGTATGTAAATATGGGGATGACATGAAAGGGAAAACATCCAATGAAGTCCTGAACATAGGTTGAAAGTTGCTCTAGGCTGGTGATAGTGGATAAGGTGAAGAGCTTCGGGACATCAAGGCCAGCCGAAGGACACTGTATGATAAACTGGGGGATAGATTTCTGTTCTTGTTTCTGTTTCCATGAAAGCTTTTCTTGTGCAGAGCAGAATACATTCTTCTGTGGACAAGGATAACTAACACTTTTTAATGCACAGTTAGGCTCACATTCCAACGGCTGAATTTGTGGCACAAAATTATAGGAAAGAGAGAGAAGTGGCAGCTGGGAGTGGAGCAGACCTCTGTCCTGAAGCAAGAGAAACTGTGTCCAGCAGGCCAGCAAGGAGGCACCCACAGAATGCCATGGAGGGAGATGCCCAACTTCCCCGCCATGAGCAGTGTTGTTTGTACACAGCTTACAATGACATGGTGGGCAGTTCCTCCAGCAGAAGGCCTATTCCACCTCCTCAGAAGCAATGGGAGGTCTCCAAAGAAAAGAGGCTGGGTTAACTGCCCCTTTCAAAAAATCTGAAACCAACACAGACCATGTGAGGCTGGAGACAAAATCCCAAGGGTCGATGACATAGCTTCCAGTGTTAAGCAAAATACATATCTGTTTTTTCGGTGGGACTCCTCACCGGTTGCAGGTGACTCAGTGCCAGGAACTGACTCATGTTGAAACAGCATTACGGCGAGACAAAGAAACTGTGTAATACACCACCAGGCTTTCAGTCTGATAATACTCTCATGGAAGGAGTGTTTTACTCTGCCCTGAACTGCAGTGAAGCTTATCACCAAGAGCAGTGATGTACTGGTCAGTTAGTTAATCTAAGCAAAGGGGAGTGAAGCTGGAAATGTTTATAAGTGATTTCCCTTTGCTGAGGAAGGAGATAAGAATAACTATGACAACGCTCCTAAAACATTTGTTGAATGTTTCATTGTAAAACGAAGCATACCAAAAAAGAAGGCAGTGCCTGAATGGGGGGTGGAGGGTCCAGAGAAAACCCTGCTCCTTGTATACGCCTCCCCAGGAAAAGCAATGTCACGGCTAAAATGTCCACAAGTAGTTTTAGGGTGCCCGAAGTCTTTGGATCGCCAAGATGCAGCAGGGCTCCTTTCTGGAGGAGGACGTTCAAAACTCTGGAAAACAGGTCTCTTTTAGGAACACAAGACCCTGAGGATTCTCAAAACATAAATTTACATTTGAGACTGTAGGCAACTGTGATTTCAGTGGCAGTAAATTAGAGCCCATGGAAAAATGTCTCTGAATTGGGCCATTTCTGGGAATTTTTATAATCCCCATATGAGCTGGCTCTGAAATAGGCCAAGAAACAAATTCATCGAACCACATGGGGTGCCTGCCAGAAAGCAAGGAAGGCTGACTGAAGTGACAGCAAGGACATCTGCAGTGTGGCATACATTTCGTCTTGCAGGTGCCACTGTTACATCTCCGCAAAATTCTCATGTGATCAGTGCAATCCCAGAAGCTGTGGGGCCATGGGTTCTGCACCAGCATGAGGCTTTGCACAGCTCCAGCCAAGCTCACAGCCCTCTGCCAGGCTGGGAAAGGATTGCCACGAGCTGCTGCTGCTCCTCTTGTTGGGAGGCCATGGAGCAGGGCTGACCCATCTACTGCCCTGCCAAATCTGTGCGAGACCCTGAATTGTTCCTGGCTTGGTTTATGCTCCAGGGCTGCCCCACGTGAATAACCCCACGCTGTGCAGGCTTGCTCGTGGGCTTAGGTGAACAGCCAAGATCTCTGTTTACTTTTTTTGGGTATGGCAAAGACATCTAATTGCACCCACAGTGTATTTCAGCGCAGAATTATTTAACGCTTATGTTACAGAATCTAGAGCATGATTTGCTCCTTGTGGCTCCCAAAATCTGCAATATAGCCCTGCCAATGAAAACACAGAGACTTGGCTATGCAAGGAAACAGCTAACTCAGCAAAAATGGTGGCCTGTTGTTGTATTTGCAATGAAAAAGCAGGAAAACATCCACTACCCACAGAAATGCTGCTCCATTTTGTTCTTGAAAGTGGCAATTTAGAATTAAAGGCAGCTGAATTACATGGGCAACGTGGGACGAATTTGTTTTATGTGGGAGCTGCTATACATACATAACTTTGCTGTGAGATTTCTATATTGATCACGGTAACCTGCCCGGGTCACCTTGCTCTAACCAGTTATGGGGATAATCTGACAGTCTAGTAGCATACTCATTTTATCTGCAGTGCTCTGCACAAGTCCTCATAAACCATCCACTACTACAAAGCAGCTGTTCTAATGCCCTTAGTCATTGCTGTAGACTATGTCCTAGATTGCACCAGCATGTAAAACACAGAGAAAGGACATTAAGACCTGGATATGTCTCATTTGTACTCACCATGGAAATTATTTGAAACTATTGTTTCCACTGTTTGGTTTTGGGGCTTTTTTCTGTGGAAAGCATGACAGACTTAATGGCACGCAGCTTCGCTGGTGAGAAAATCTTAGATGTCTACTTCATGGTATATAAATGGCAAGGTACTAGATTTGTGTCACCTGTAATGTGTTTCATCTAGGTAGCCTTACACTGATGTTATTGTGTGTAATATAAGAGTGGACAGGAGCCCCATTTGATATTAATGTCAGGAAGTTTGCTGGAAACATGCTGGGTCAGACACATCCCTGTGTAGAGACGCATAAATTGGCAGTAATAGTCCTTGAACTGGAGGAGAAGTATCTTCTTCTAACGTCAGGATGTTTAGGAAGGCTACAACGTGTAGCTGTGCGAATGTGCACGTAAAAGCCTAGCGCAGAACCTGAATTGCTATTTTCCCCTTCTTGTTGGGGACTCACTCTAGCAGTACCCTCCACCTAGAGAGGGCCTTGGCAGTAGACTTTGGCTGATGGGAGGTCCATGGGTTCATACATTCCCCTTTACCTCAATTTTTTCATACCTACATATCGCCAGGGGAGAGCTACAGCCACTGTAGCTACATGGTAAATCTTTTACAGCACAGGCAGTAGTATGGCACAAACATTACTTATTTAGACCTCACAGCACTGATTTGCATTAGGTAAATTCATGCAAACTGTGGCTTGCTTCTCACTCCCTTTAGCATGGTTGGTTGTCCCTCCAAGAAGAATCAAGCTTTGTGCTCAGTCAGTTTGGGGATGGAAGCTAGTCATTGCAGAAGATGAATGATAATGGGTGGATGGGATATGGTTTTGTTCTTTCCAGGTCTTGCCTCTTCCTCACAGTTGCCAGATGCTTGTACTTTTTCGGCAGTGATATCAGTATTATCCAGCCCAAGGTGTAAAAAAATTGTGAATGAGAGGTTTCCCCAAATCAAAACATGGACAGTAAATTAGATTAAATGAAATAAATGGAAGGCTCATTTCCTCTCAGTACTAAAGGAATTCCATGTCCAGGTTTGAGCACTGGGCTTCAGGAAAGATGTGAAAAGTATGGAGAGAGAGAACAGTCTTAATAATCAAAGGTCTTGAAAATATGAATTTGAGGAAAAGCTGGAAAAAACACCATACTCCACTGCCGTGGCAGGTAGAACAAGAAGAAATAGGTTGAAATTACAGCAATGACAGTTTAGGCTAGATATTAGAAAGCATTTTGTAATACTAGGGCTGCCCTAAGTGCTGGAGTGGATTGTCTGGGCAGGTGGTGCAGTCCTCAGCGTGGAAGGTGCTTATGAGCAGCTTGGACAAACAGGCATTGGAAACGACACCGACACAGCTAACTCTGCCTTGAAGAAGCCAGACTGACTTCAAATGAAGTTGACTATTCAACTGAGAAGGAGCTGAGCGATGTGTCAATAAAAAGGCTGTGTTTTCAATATTTCAGCAAGAAGCGAGCTTCCAAAGGGCAACCCTCAGTTGCATACATCCGTTGCATACATCCATTGCATACATATAGGCTGGCCTGGGCTCAGAGGCTCACCAGGTCCTGCATGTGATTTCTGCGTCAGCAGAAAGCCAGCCTGGTCTGCTTGATGCACCTCTTCCTACTGAGGGAGGGCACGGGTGCTGGTGGTTTTTTGCCTGATATTTCCTTTGGCACATCACAGGTTTCTCTGCAAGCTAATTGCATGCAATAGCTTGTGCCACGGTATGCAAGGCTCACTGTGCATGGAAAGTATCTTCATTTATACTAATAATGTGGAGCCTCAGTGTGAGCTGACACTCACTTTTAATTACTGTTGGCCAATTCCCCCCGCTGCGTCCCCCGTGCTGAAGCAAGTCTAACCTGCTCTGCACCACAGGAGTCAGCAAGAGGGTAAGAGAACTCATTGGGATGCCATTTGATGAATCGACAAGGGACTGCCCTTCTGGGAATAACCCCAGGTGGCCTGAGAAGGGACAAGAGCCCTTCTCCTTCCTCCCCATACACTCATCCCTGAGGCATGGGGAGGAAGAGTGACCCAGACAAAACCAAACCTATGGATGGCAACCACTTCTGCACCCTCCCCTGACCTCACCTCCTTTGGAGCTGCCTTCCCATGTGAGCTCTGGGGTCACCAGGGAATATGGAACATAACATTTCTGTGATAGGATAAGTATGAAAACCCCACAGGGATAAACTCTGCTAAATTCATTTCAATTGTTTCCCTCCATGAAGTCCCCCTCAAGCGCCGGGCGAACACGGAGCGAGGTGACGGATGAGAAGAGCAGAGTGACCCGTGGCGTCCTGCACCCGCTTCTGAGTCTGGTCACGCAGCCTGTGTTTAAATTTTCTTCTCACCACCCCGCAGAGTGTAGCTAAACTTAGATCTCAGCCACGGCAGATCTCAGGTAGGCCACAGCAGCACTTAATTCAAAAGAAAGACTGTTTCCTGTACAGGCTGGTGCTCAAAATATTGTCAGAGGAAGATGAAATAAATTACTCATTAATTCCTGGTCACCATATTATAAGGAAATTACTCTGGCACCAGAAAGATTCAGAAAAGAATTGAGAAGGTTAATTTGAAAACTAAGACATAAAGCTTGTGAGGGTAAACAGAACTGGCTATATATGGACCAGAATTAAATTTAAAAAAAAGAGAGAGAAATGGGTTTTCTTAAAAGAATACTAATTGAAGTATGTGAAAATCCTAATGGCTAATTTCAGACGTGGTTCATACTTTCATTCCATTGCAGATAAGCACAAGTGGAAATCAAGAAAAAAGAAATTGAGGGCAGTGTCAAGAAGCACTTCCTTACACGAGCAGTAATTGGAGAGTGAGGTGACCTGTGAGGCAATGTCATGAGACAAAAACATTAGTGTAATTAAAAAAACACTTACATGTAATACGAGGAGAAAGGATGAATGAACTTTGGCACAAAATGCCTTGCCCAGCCCACCAGAACATGTGCTTGGACTCCTACGGTCACGTTGGTTTGAACCGCTCCGAGTCCTACCACAAAAACCAGGGAAGTGGAAACGACTCTTCTAGGCTGCGGCTCCCGATTGCACTGGAAATGTAAACATCGATGTAATGGGACTGAGGTCAATCATTTCTCATCATGGATGGTCTTCTGAAATGCAAACCCATGCAAAGGGTGGGTAGAAGACATCTCAAGCCATCTTGTTGGAGAGAGGTTGATGTCAGCCTCGTCCTTGACCCTGCCCCTGGTGGGGGAGTTGGAGTGGAGAAACCACGCCACTCCTTACTGCTGAATCACTGGTGATGGGAAAGCCGTCAGCTTCAGGTGCAGACTAATGGCATGTTTGCTCTCCTCCTGACTCATGCAAGCAGCAAATTATACTCTTCCCCCAAGCAAAGGGGACCTGCCCTGCGGCTGGGCACTGCGCTCCCTGCCCGAGGGCTGGGGGAGAAGCGGGTGATGTCCCTCCTGCCCCTACGCACACACTCACGCACACCCGGAGTGCACAAAGGGCTTTTGGAAAGCACAGCTTTCCCGGCTGTTCTCTGCACTGCTACCCTCCATACCGCTCCCGGACCGATTTTGCCACCTTTGCTCCCACTGAAGCTCTCACAACACCTTGCGTTTTTACAGTCCACAGCTGCCTCCCTGCAAGCTCTTCAAATTGTGGGGATTAAATTGCACCAGTATGGAAACCAAGGGAACATTTATCACTGGCGAAAGACGGCAAGGATTTTCCTAAATCAGAGATTTTCTTACAGTAGAACTTTTGTTACTGGAGCAGATCTATAATAATATCACTACTGTTTCAGTATTTTTATAACAGTGCTGCTGGGAAGAGCAGCGCTTTTAATACAAATGCTGTCATTTAGAATTGCTGCTATGGTAGAAATCTTAAATTAAGCACTGTCCTTTACACAAAATACAGCACCACCTGCTTGAACAGAGAGCTGATAAAACACTGTATTTTTTTTCCATGCGTCACATTAAATTACCCAGCAATATAAAAGAAATTGATGTACACAAAAGTCAGGGCTTTTTTTTCTGAAATGGCTTCACCCATATCTTCTCCTTCCAAACACAATGTGCTGGGTGGGGGGCAGAGATAGCCTGAACAAACTCTTCAGACAAAATTCCTTCAAAATGACCAATTTTTATGTCAAAACTACATGCAGTTCTGGTGTCCTTTCAATTCAGATCCATAACATGTCCCCAGCTGCACGAAATGTCTGTGAGCCACAGTTGTGGGAAAACGGCTTCTAGTGTAGCTGTACAAGGAAGTTCTCCTACCAAACCCAGAAGTTCATTTCCAATATGGCTTATACCAGTTTCTCTGGTGACTAAATTACTGCCCAATATAGCTAAATCAAACCGTTGGGGTTTCTGATTTGTTTTGTTTTGTTTTCCTGTGCGGCAGAAAAGTGCCCTTGTTTCAGCATCAGACAGGGAACTGGGGAATCTATCATCAGCTTGCCAGGTGGACTGGGGTGTCCTGCTCCCAGGATGAAAGCCCATTGGAAAGGCAGTGCAACTCCTGCCCAGCTCACACCTGGCTTTCTTTTTCATCGAAACCAGGGCACACGGTGGCTGAGGAGAACCCAAAACTCAGGCTGATACGCAGCAAGGATATGGCTTGGCTCTGCACCCAGATGCCAGGTTGGAGCCCCAGACGTGCTGATGGAGGCTGAAGCACAAGACAGAGGCAATACCTAATCCCCTCACGCCCGCCATGTGTCACCTCAGGGCCAGGACTCCATGCACTGCTGTCAGAGGTTGTCCTCTGCATGCTAGGTCATGAGGGTTCGGGCTGGGAAAACACAAACCGCAATACCAAGTCTTATGCCTGAATGTCTTTGAACCATTTTTGAGGTCCTCTTGACACCTACAGATTATTCCAGGAAAGGAAACATGCTCGTGACACATTCCCAAGCATTACACCATTACACAGTATTTATTCTTCTGCATGTCAGATAATTGGCAAAGCGTACTGATGACAGTAATTTCTTCCATGGGGCAGTATGCATTAAGGCTCCTGTGATGGGGTATATAAAGCTTGACTTAGGTCCAGAGAATTTTGGAGGAGGTGCTGACAATACACTCATTAATTTACAATTACGTTCCTTCAGAGAGCCTCCTGGCACTTTCCAAATACTGTTTAGAGCACGTACTTCTTCTATGAGACAATTATTATTACTATGAAAGTCAAAAAACAAGGACACAGAGGTTTAGTAATTTGCCCGAAGCCCTAAAGGAAGGCACTGTCAGAGGTTACTATAGAAATGGCCAAGGCCAGGTTGGATGGGGCTTTAAGAAACCTGCTCTAGTAGGAGGTGTCCCTGCCCATGGCAGGGGGGTTGGAACTCGATCATCTTGAAGGTACCTTCCAACTCTAACCATTCTATGACTCTGTGATTCTGTGAAGTGCTATAACCATCTGTTCAGGATGGATTGAATTGTCAGAAGAATGCTCAGGATTTATTTATATTTGACAGAAGTGTATTATTTTTGCCACACTAGGTATCTGCTGCTTGAGAGAAAGCAAGGATTCAGTAGTAACTAATGATTCCTTAGTTACTGTGAAATGTATGAGAGGTTCACAACAAGAGGTAACAAAATGGAGTTGCCATTACAAATCAAGCCCTGATCCAACAGTCTTTCAAAATGGTAAGTATTGCCTCACTGGAGTCACTGAAGTTTACAGAAGACCCAAAGAGTCCAGTCACAGCCTCTGTATGGGGGTACGTCTTGTAATGCTCCCAGCTACTGGGAGTGGAGGAACAACAGCAACCTCCCAAACCTGATAAAACTCCAGTCGGTTCTCCAGAATGTGGCACTAGGAATATGCCTATTATGGTAATGGTGCCTAGAGATTTGGTATCTTTCAGGCATCTAGTCCCCATCGTGTTAGGCATTGCACAGACACATTAAAATGACTGTCACAAACAGCTGACGGTGCAAGTGGTAACGCTGCTGGGCAACAGCAACAGAGGTATTGAACTGTATTTAATAAAATATTTGAACACCCTCTTTAAAGACTTTTTAACAAAGCTTCATAGCTTCCTTCTTCCAAGAATCTTAGCGAAATACCAAACAATAATTAAAATATGTAAGTAAGCAAACCCCAGACCTGGAGTGGTAGACTGCAGCCACCATAACACTGTACTTCACCACTTTGAGTGTTGCCCCATCCCACCCTCGTCACGCTGTTGGCCCATTTGCTGTTACAGCTTTGCTATTTCACTTGGCAGAGAAAGAGACAACTCCCATTTATTTGTTCCTTTGTCCTCCAGTACAGAAAGAGACTGACAAAAATCAACAACTTCATACATTCAGTGCCGTCTAGCAATGTGAAAATGATTACCTGGTGATTTTTTCATTTACAGAAAAAAAAGGTTGTGCTTTAACAAATCCCAGCCACTATATTGCTGAAGGTTACGGTGCTTTATGAGAGATAAACATGAAAAGGCTTTTAAAGCTAAATGACATCAGTTGAGGATTGTCCCCATCGTGGCGCATGATATTGAACAGGCATTGGTAAAATAATGGTAATTGCCTTTGTAATGTTATAGAGCTGTACCCATTAGGGCCTGGAGAGACATCACTGGGGTTTTTTTTTAATGTTGTACAACAAGCTTAGAGAATAGTTTATTTTTTTGTCACTGATACCTCGAGGTGGGTTTGCACCGATAACATTTTCTACATTTTCAGATGAGATAGGATCTGTTAGAATGACTTGGCTGGTTGGTCCATACTCCCATGGGTCATATACTCAAGTGAGTAGCTGTAGTGGATCAGCAGCACCAGTGTCCTCAGCAAGAATAAAGAGTTTAAGCAAGACTGAGCTATGTAAATGAATTATATCCTGATTGCCAAAAAGCTAAAAAAACTTCATAATTTTTGTAAATTTTCTGTAGATTTTGCTTTTCTTAAAAACGTCCAGACATTAACTATTGGAGTTAAAATTTTACTTGCTTGGACTGTGAATTAAAGCTTTTTCTCATGAGAAATAATTAATTGTTAATTGTTCTATTTCTTTTTTTAGCCTTATCTCATGGAATAAGTTGTCATTACGAGAGATCAAAAAGCTCATTTTTCTCAGGAAAGCCTAGATTCCAGGACATATTGAAAACCTGATTGTAAATTGAATATTTGGCAATAGTAAGAAAGTAGGGCCTCTTTTGTATGAAAGATAGTCAAGCAGCAATATCTCTTGAATACCCCAGATAAAACCAATTGTCTTCTTTACAGGTATCTGGCAGATGAAAGGTCAGCTTTGGCTGATTCAAGCCATATAGATATTGCTTTTCTTTTTTTAGCAATACTTTCTCGTAAACAGAACTCCATCAGACTGAAACAGCTCTCTGTTTTTGTGTGGCTGCTCTGTTTTCCCCTAAGCAAATTCTTCACATGCCCAGAAGGAATCTTGTTTCCAACATCTGGGAGTGCTTTAGAGGCTTTCATTATTTATATGCCAAGATAATATCTCTTGCACATGAATGTGCTACTGTTCCCATTGATTAGATGTTTGCTGATTAGTGCCAACTGCAGTGGCGGCAGTAGCATGGACGCTGTTCTCAGGCTCTTGATTTACATCGCAAACTGTGGGTCTCCAAATGCTCATCTGACCTTCAGGAATTCATTAGATTTTGACTGCTACTGACTTGGGAAGACTATAAAGTGAGGAGTTAGGGATTAAAAGGGAAAAAAAAAAAAAAAAAAAAAAGCTGTCATTTAAAATTAAGATTAAAGACACCCCAAGGGGAAACGGTAAAAAATAGTGATTTAAATTGGGGAAGAGGGAGGAGAAAGAGAGGCAGAAGGAAGAGAGAGAAGCCGTAGAATGAGAAAGGACAATCTCTTCAGCATTTGATAGCTAGGAGTTGTCTAGCTTGTCCCAGAGTGAGCTTGGACTGAAGGTGGCCCTTGCAAGGGCCACACACAGGCACTCATCTCCTCAGGGTCCCCAGGGTTCCCCCCAGCCTCTCCCCCATCCCCCCCAATCTTACAGCTTCTGACCAAACTTGGCCCCTGGCTGAAAGGTGCTCATCTTAGCAGAGACCGAGAAGAAACAGGGAGAGGAAAATGTTGATAAGGCCAAAACCTGCCACTCAAAGAGCGGCTTTGAGACCATAGCAGGAACCTTTGCAGCAAAAATGAATGCACATATTCAAAACAAGGGAGAAAGCACGGCTTCCCTGTCATTTCCTCATCGATTTGTTAGGAAACGCTTCTCAAGCACCGTGCTGCAGCAAACCACCTGCAACTATTTTAAGAAAATTAATTTAAATATCACATAATTCTGAGACATTTCTGAGCATGTGGGCATTATCAGGTCTTCGATGAGTTTACTGAGTTCCTGAGAGGACTAGTTTGCATCCCATCATGGACCACTGGCAGCGCTGGTAGCATGCAGCTGTGTAATCTGCAAGGTTAGTGGCCACGATAGCCCTACTACCATGAGGAAGTCTGTGGGGATAGAACTGAATCTTCACAACCTAACTCAAGTAACTCAGCCATCACCGCGAAATTGCTGCCTGTGTGTCCAGAATGGCTGGATAAATATGTTTGGTTTAACCCCCTCAGCAATAAATGCCTATATAATTTTTCTTTTGCAGCCAGCACTGATATGTAGTACACACTGTATTTGCAGAGGGGCTGCCCAGATTTACTCAAATTAGTTTTCTATTTGTTTTTTTTTCTAGGTGACTTACGATGCTTGACTCAATTTTTTGGTGCATCTTGCATCTTTAGAAGCAATATTGACAGTTCATAAATATTTCCAAGGTTGATGCCTCAGCATGGATACTGTATGCTTCCTTCTAAAGCTATTTATAGGAATACTCAACATTTCTGTTTGCTTGTTTTCACTATTGCTGACAAGGACCTGATCCCAAACCACTCACTGTACTGTACTCTCTCCATGTAATGTCACTATGATCTAGCCAATAACTTGATTCCTTTAATTTTAAAGTTTCTAGGCATTCAAAGGCGTTTTACATACTTTTCATCATATACAGATGCCCAGCAATGGAAAAACAGACATCAGCTGGCATACATTGGGGTAACTCTATTATGGTCACTGGAGCCATGCTAATTTACAGCAGTTGTGGAACTAGCTCACTTCCAGAGCACGCATTGATTTTACCATAACTCTTCATTTCCTGGTTTTCAGCCATTTAAGTATAAGTGTATTTGACATTTTGGGAGGGTACAAGGCATTGCTGTGTCATTCTTGATGCTGTTTTAATGACGCTTTTGGGCAATGAATAATAATCATGGGCTAGCTTGGAAATTAAACTCCTGATTTTATTCTTTTAGTCTACCGGATTAGCAATTAAATTTCAGGTCATTTAAATACCAAAAGTGTCTGGGAGTGTAGAGAGTTCTAACTTAAGACATTAATAAACAAAGTTGAGGAAAATAACTTTGGTCAGCAACCAGGCAATTGAAATGGCGCTGGAGTAAGCTTAAGGAGCTCCTTGCTCATCTGAACCTCTGTGATGACAATATGACTGCTGAATTTTTTTGATATAAATTTAAGTACCCTCTTTTTCCCCCAGAAGCTATATTCTAACCCTAACTATGTCACCAACATCCCCCTCTCCATAGCTGCTGACACACGCATGCTGCCCTTCTCACTGATGTCCTCACCCCTTCCATTGCTCTTGCAGTGAGGCTGTGGGTGAGCAGTGCATTACTGTTCTTGGGCAAACCTTCACTTCCTTCCCAGCGTCATGACACCGACTGACAGAGCGTGCTGTCCCCTCTACCTTTGGAACAAAACTGTCGCTCAAAATCCTTGTAATGAAATGATGAAGCTTCCATACAACAGAAGTCCTCAGCAGTGACTATAAAACAGCGGTTAGGCAGATTTAGAGCTCTCTAGCCAGATTCGTATAAAATAGGATCTGGCGTTGTTTCACGGGCTTTGAGCACAGCCTGGTTTGCAGCATGCTGTGGGGCTGGTGGGCTCTCAGCACCTCTGCGAAAGGTGGCCAGGGGTCCCCTGCCGGGGCGCCGCAAAGTCCCAGTGCTAGGGAAGCTTCTTGCTGCTGCCAGGGGTGCAAATGGAGTTCTTACTTGGCTTTGGTGGGGGTGTGAGAAGTGTCTTACGGGTGGGTGTACGAACTCAAAGGTCTACCTATCTGGTGCTGGTGCGCCAAGCGTTGTCCGCAGTTGGGAAGAACTGAGAGTTGGCTTCAAATCCAGCTTCGCTAAAAGTGACTGCAGATACCATCTAAAGAGTTTAGAGATAAAAGCTGATAAGGCCGTGAGAGTCACTGTTATTAAAGGGAGGTTTTGGCATGTATCTAGAAAAGAACATCGCCCTAATTATTTGTTCTTTCCCTCATTTCATACTCGCCAAGGGACAGATCTGAACATGTGCACAAGAACTAATGTATTACTGTGTGAGTTATTTCAGAGCTTCCTTTTTAACATTACTAATTGACCCACTGATGGATGCTTACTCTCCCTACTTTATCACTGTAATGTTGTTCTAGCTAATTCCCTGCTGAAGCAGCAGAGCTACCCATTAAGCAAGCGCTACAAGCTGATAAGGAACAGCAATGTGATTTATGCATTGCATCAGGAAACAGGGACAAATATTGGCATCAAGGTGACTTATTTGCCTGTGAAGCCCATAGCAAAAAGGTCCTCAGCAGGGAGCACCAAGCCTCAGCTCAGTGTTTTGCCATAAGCAGGGAGCTAAACACATATTTTCTAGTCTCAGCAATACTCTGTTCAGTGCAGAGGACGCAAACGAGCAGGCAAAAGACCAAGGGCAGCCAGCAATGCTGTGCATCTGCAGTCCAAAATGGTACAGAAGAAGGAGGGAAAGCCAGTTGTCAAGACTTTTATGTGAGTCCTGGTGCTTGGGCGCTGGCAGCCTTGGGTAGTGCAGCTGAGGGAGCAGGGGGCAGTCACGGCCAGTGGGTCACTCTGGGCAGCACAGCCCGGTACCAGGCAGAGTACAAAGTACAAGGTCCCACAAAGGCCCCAGAGCACTGGCAGCAGGACAGCCACAGTAGCAACATGTAAATTAATTAATGCCCTCTGTCTCAGCGTTTCCTCATCTCGGCACAAGGGGAGCATTTGTCCCAGCACCAGGGAGAGGCTTGCCCTTTCCTGTGTGTGGAAACACTAATCTTGTCAACTGCAAACCATCACATGCACTTGCTGAGGTCTGGGGGGGTGGTTAAAAAAGAAATCAAACTGGGCAATAAAAAACCCTGACAGCTTTTTTTTTTTCTTTTTTTTTTTTTCCTATCATATGACATGGCAGGTGATGATTCATAATTTTTCATTTGGGCACTGACAACTTTCTTTCCTCCACTCCACAGACATCATGACAATCAGCTGCTTAGAGCCATGGCCCCATTTTAGACAATATTCCACCCAAATCCTTATGGGAACATAACATAAGAATAGCTGTTCAGGGCCAGATGCAAGGTGTGTCTGCCTCCAGCATCCTGTCTCTGACAGCAATCACCTAAAGAAGGAATATAATAAGCAAAATCGAATCTATAAGGGATCTTCTCCAGCTTCTGGAAGTCCCTCATTTATTAAGTTCCTGAGCTACAGACCATATCCACATCATTGTGTTTAATGGTCCTTGGTGGCTCTTCCACAGATATTTTAATTGCTTATGGAGATGGTTTTGCTTTTTGCCTCCGCGACATCCTGAACTCCATAATATAATACTGTGCTTTATGAAAGACCACATCCTGCTTAATTTAAAAGAATAGATGACATCAGGTATGTTCAGGATACAGCAGCTGAAGCATTACAGACCTTCTAGGCTTACACTGTTGCACTGTACTAGACAGAAACCCAAATTCCAGACCCCTACCATTGCCTATATACTATCTTTATATGTTCTTCTTCATATGGTACTGTGGGATGTAGAGATCCATAAGCAGCTTTAAATAGAGGCAAGCAACTAACACTGCAGTAGCCACCCCTCATAACACCATCTCATGGGTGAACATGGGAGATGGGCATGAGACAAAGTGTATCTTAATCTTGCCTCCACATCCAAGATTAGCTCGCTCTAAGCTTGGGTCACCTTGCTTAAAGTAGAGTTTAGTAGTTCTTAGAGAAGCCAATGTACCTTGTGGAATTTTCACATTACTGGATCAGACTATGTCCTGCTGATATTAGTAGCAATCAGGTACCTGTTCTGTTTCTGTGCTTTTAAAAACCCCATGTGATATTCATCTCCATCTTTTAGGCACAGACTACCTGACAGCTAAGTCTTTATTCTGAACTGCTTTTATGTGGTTTTTAATGCCTCATTTTTCTGTAGGATCCGTTTTTTGAGCAGCTGAAGTTCACAGCATTTGGACAGATGTGAGGTGTCAAAGAAATATAGGAACTGGTCCTTCAAGTGGGGCCAAGAAGGATGGATCAGGGCCAGAGCAGGACTTGCCCATGGGGTGCAGGAAGCAGGACAGTCCCTGGGTGCAGACACAGGGTTTCTGGAGCTCAGCCTTTGAACGGGGGAAAAGGCAGAATGAAGGATCATAGTTGGGAAAGGCATCACTGTGGGGAGCGAAGCTTCCAGACTGTGGATGTCAAGCTTGGGAACAGGCTGTGGTTTGTAAATGCCAACTCTACCAGGAGCGATCAAACCCTCTCCTGCACTGCCCCGCCGCCACAGATGCTCACAGCTCTGAGTCACCGCTGGGCACCCTGTCTGAGGGTGGATACCCAAAAGGGTAAAACAGAGAAAGGCTAACGCTTTCAAGAGACTCAAATATTTCCTCAAGCTCTTGGGGCGTCAGCATTCTCACCTGCAAGGGAGACACAGCCCAACTCAGCAGCGCACAATATTACTGTGAAACGCAGACAATTTGTGCTTGGAAAGTTTCACGAGCTATTGAAAGCACCATATAAATGCTAAATATTATTATTGAATTACAGTATGATTGAAAC
This sequence comes from Limnodromus scolopaceus, assembly GCA_028565335.1. Taxonomy (NCBI): domain Eukaryota; kingdom Metazoa; phylum Chordata; class Aves; order Charadriiformes; family Scolopacidae; genus Limnodromus; species Limnodromus scolopaceus. Next base: position 46,667,641 of record JAOXNO010000013.1, on the reverse strand, counting down.
AAATTGATTTGTTAGGAAAGTTTCAATGAATCATATTCATAACAAATTCTATTTAATTTACAGCAGCGAGTCATTAACTGGCTCTTCTGCTGATTTATGTATACATCCTGCTGAAAAGATAACTGATTTTAAGAATCAGATCTTAAGATAACTGGTCCTCAGAACTGTGGGATCAAGCATTTTGTAAAAAGTGTGGTAGTATCAATCCATATTTAGCTATCCCCTTTCCATCATATTTAATCCTGACAAAGGTTGTTCAAACCATCTGCAATAAAATATGCCCTTTTTTGAGTGCTCTGAGCTTGCCCGAAAATGCAGTGCTTCTCCTAAAGCCCAGTGCTTCATTAAACTGGGTCCAAAATTAAATGTAACATTTTCTGATTCTCTGCAGGCTTTCACTATGCAGGATGATTAGAAGCTATGAAGTGCTCACTACCACAAACTCAAATTGCTCCTGGATTGAAATCACACTTCAATGAAAGTACTCACTTCAGGGGAAGGATTCAAGGCGCAGGATGGAATAGCGTAGGATGGTGACATGTCTTTGGTCCTGCTGTGCCTCAGTTTCCCCCTCTGCAACAGAGAGGCAGGGCTCTCTCTGTCAGCATAGAAAATATCATTTGGATGTTTGGATGACAGTGTCCAGGGTCTTGATGAGCTATGCCAGCTCACATCAAATACTCGTTATTAACAGCCGTGCATTAATGACCTATTCTGAAGCAAAACACTGCCAAGGGGCAGGGAGGGGACCAACATTTAACCACTGCAGGAAATTTCAGAGATGGAGCTTCTTTTGGTGGTAACAGGAGAATTATACTGCTTTTTTTTTTTTCTTTTTTTCTCTATGGATGCTGCAGGGAGAGAGGGGAGCAGAAGGGAGTCAAACCCAGGTTAGATGGAAGGACGGGAGAAGGGAGTGCACGCACAAGGCGGCTGCGTCCCAGGAGAGAGGGGACAGGGGCAGAGGGGACATAAAGGATGAAGTTGTGCTGTGAAGAGCTCAGCAGAGCACCGTTACATCTTTGAGCTGCTTTCAGGGAAGCAGCATCTCACGTCTTCGTAAAGAATTTGCCTATTTCTAATTAAAAGCAGTAAATCAGGGCACAGCAAATGGAAAAAGGCGAAATGAGCTGGGGAGAGAAAATTTATACAGAGGTCTTTCAAGAGACAATTAAAGAAAAGAGGAAATTTTCAGGTAAAACTAGATGCAGCAGGATGATGTTCTTCTACCCTAAAGATGAAAGATCTCCTGCAGAAGGGCTGTCCTCTACCCAAAACTCCTCTGGCCTGCAGAGCCCCTGAGGGTACCTCCACCCCAGTCCCCAGGGATGGAGTAGCTGGTTGAGAGCCAGTGAGATGGGACAGGACACCGTGGGGCAGCACCATGCAGCTGGTACAGAGTAGGATGCAAGATTAGGACCACAGACACTGTAACAGACAATATCAGAACCTAATAGTTTTGCTACGGTTGGTGTTGCTTTCACTTAGGACCATGGCACTATCTGGCAGAGGTATACTGCCCACCATTAACACAAGGGTTTCTAAAATTAAAGTAAGAAGAAAGCAAGTACTGGCAATTGACAGGAATTTTATACTTCTTTTTTTTTTCCAAGCCTGAAAGAAACCCAGTGATACTTCTGAAATAACAGGAATGAGACAGTTAAAGTGTTGTACAAAGGCTGCCTTTAAGACTTCCTTTTTATTTTCTGATCATCATTTTTGATCTTCTTCAATCAAATGGAGCATCACTTAGGAACTGATGAAAAGAGAACCTTCATCTGGTTATTAACTCCTTGATGAAAGACCTGTAGAAAGTGCATTGTTCATTTACAGAACTTTGGAAAATATTGAAAATTAACTAAATTCTTTATGAGATACATGACTTCTTGCAAGTTATAATTGGGCACACATATTAGAAAAGCAGACCAGTTACGATTGCAAGGATGGGAACAGTGTCATGCAGTTGCCATTGAAATAAACGAGTTACTAGACTCCTCATTCCCTTCTTCACTGCATGTATAAACTCCCCCTCTAAATAACACTGATCTGAGAGGTAGGAGAGGCAGCTAGAGCTAAAGTAGGCTAGCTAAAAATTGTCTGTCCTAATATATATCAAAATCAACTTTTCTTAAAGGTACCAAATCAACTTTTTTTTTTTTTAAATTATGACAAAATTTTAGACAAAGAAAAGGTTGTCTTTGACCAGAAAAAAATTAGTTTTTATTTGGAGAAATCGGCACCCTGAAATGCTGACCTGGCAATGCTGTTCCAGCGTTATCCAGGAGCTGTGTTTGTGTGCCGTGGGGTTTCTGCTTTCTGTCTCCAGCCTCACAGTGGGGCTATGCTTCCTATGATGCTTTATGGTATAGCCAGGTGCTTACTTATAACTGGGGCTCTCCTACCTAAGTCATGCTTTGCCCCCTGCTCCCTGCTTAGAGAGAAAGAGGGAGGAGGTCCGGAACCTCCATGGAGGAGGATACAGATGGACCAGAGCCCTGGTCGTGGCAGAGAAGATCCTGGTGGCTGATCACTCTTACCTCCCACCAGCGCGTGGTTGGTGGAAACCCTCCTTAGCCACGTCACCAAGGAAGCAGAAGGAGCACGATGCTGCCGTAGTAGGTGCATGGACCACTGGGTTATACTGGCACTCCAGAAGATACTTCTCTGACCCTTCTGAGTGCTACCACTTTGTCCTGGCAGCCCTTTCTTTCTGCCCTTTCCCTGCCCAAGCCTCTGCCCCCAGGAAGGACCCAGCTGGCAGTTTGGGGCAGGTGGAGAGGTGTCTCTTTTTGTAGGAGTCCCTTTTGCAGAGGATTGCACCACCTCATCCCTTGCCGACGTTGCTCTTGAAAGGCTTGCTTTTTGGAGAGAGAACCCACAGGAGATGACCAGTGCAGGAAAGAGGGAGGATGGGCCCAAGTTCTTTGCCAAAGTCACGAAGTCAGAGCTGGGCAAATGTTTCCTTTCACTTTACTCCAGGATAACAAAAAAAATCAAAGCTTGGGCAAAAGCATTTGGGCCACTGTGTCATGTGTTTCTGTTCCTTCCTCTCTGAAAAAAGAAGGAAAAGCAGAAAAGCTTCAGTCTTTCCTCCATATTGGCAAAAGGGGATATTTTTTTGTTTGTTTGTTTCAAACTCATGCTTAGGTTAGAAGGCTACTTAAATCAAAATAAATGTAGCCCGCTGTTGCTACCATGAAAATGTTTTATTTTTAGTTGAGCTAAACATTTGACCCAAATTTTGACCCAAATCACATTTTTTCTTTTTTCCCACATGAGAGAACTAAAAATTTATTTCAGAAACAAAACCTTTTTATAATCTCTTTGTTGGACCAGTGCACTGTGAAACAAACAAACAAGCAAACACACAAAAAAAAAGTCAAATTCACAATCACCAATGAGAGCCCTAACAGGGAAGGAATACTAGGCCTTCATTTAAGGTGGTTTTGACTCTTATTTCAGTGACGTTCTGGAATTCTGTGGATCTTGGAGATTTAGCTGTTTCCAATTGTGTTGGAAATGAGGGTGCTACACTTACGTAGCTGTATTTGTGATGGACTGCACTTTCATACCTAGGCATTTGATTTACTCTTGCTGTGCCTGGGTTGGAAAGCTAGGGGGTTTGCCAAATGGCTGTATGAATTTTCTTGCTTCAAGAAAATTTCAGTAACGCCTTCTGTGTGACAACCTCCGCCGTGATGCTGGGTCGGCAAACAGCTGTGTTCTGGTCAAATTCCTCCTGGCCTGGCCATGCATTCAGCCAGACTGCACAGCGTCTTTGAGGAGAGTACAGAGTTAAAAATAAGATCCAGAGTCAAATATCAGAAATGAAAAGCTTATAAAAGCTTAAATGCTTTTTTAATGAAAGGAAATTGCTGCAGGAAGTGATTCCTTATATCCCAGGCTCTGCCAATTGTTTCCAATCAGTGCAGCTTGGGGTAGCTATTATCTCACTAAGTTGTATTAATGTGCTTGTTGTTGCTGCTTTTCCTTTTAAACTAATCTACAGGTTAACTTGGGTTCTGCCGTTCTGCTTGTGCGCTGTTTGTCATAAAGGCTGTTTTGTGGGGCTCCTTTCACAACTCTAACAGCACATTATTGGCACCAATACAGGTTAGGCGTGGACCTGCTGGAGACAAGTTCCAAAGAGAAAGATCTGGGGGTCCTGGTAGACAGCAAAATGACAATGAGCAA
>JAOXNO010000013.1:46640568-46661205 GCA_028565335.1 Limnodromus scolopaceus | reverse complement strand
ATCATCGAGTCCAACCATCTACCCTACTCTACAAAGTCATCCCCTACACCATGTCCCTTAGCACTGCATCTAAACGGTCCTTAAACACAGCCAGGGATGGTGACTCCACCACCTCCCTAAGAACCAGATCTTCCAGCAGAACCCATCACGGGCTGGGGTCACAATTGTGGGAGTGACCCTCTGGACAAGGAGTATCTCAGCCGTACATCTAAGAAGGTTGACATTTTCAGGGTATCCTCCTCCTCCCTTAGTGTCGCTCCTGCAGAGCTTCACTTCCACAGAGCACCGCACAACGCCGGCTGACGCCAGCAGGCAACAGGAACTGAGGGCACTTGCTCTTTTGCAAAAACAGGCTTATCTCTCTCTAAAGCCAGAATAATACAGTGCTATTACTGGCTGCGATAAGGAGGAAGCTTATCCTAGGGAAGAACACGTTTTCACTACGCCTGCCCCCACTATTATTTGTGTTGCAATCATGCCACGGTGCGCCAGGTGTAGATGGGCGCATGGAAAGAGGTGTCTCTGGACCAGACAGCGTCACTTCTTACTGAAAACTGCCGGCTGAATGCACTTCCCCAACACCACAGCGACACCGGCTCCGTCCAGGTTCAGATTCCCAGCGGCCTCACACGGGGAGGTACTGCTGACTGCAAACAGATGGGAAAGTGGATGCAGCAAGGAAATCTTTGAGGTTATCCGTGGGGAAGAGGGGTGGCTTTCCTCCTACGGATGCCCGAAGAGCGTATTTAGTTTTGCCAGCCGTCTCAATTGCAACTCCACTTTTTGCTCCTAACAAGGAGATTTTCTGTACGTTTGGCCCCAGTCTTCACAGCTACTAGCGGTATTTTGCACAGGGGTGATGAGGGCATCTACATCAATGGCCTTCCCTCAGCTGCCAGGCCATTTAAAAGCACGACGTGGTATTTCTGTTTTGGACTCTCATTGTTTATGACAGGTAGTGTCTCAAACTGTGTCCTCCTTCTGGCTCAGCATTGCTGAGATGGTACTTTGGGGGGAATTCTCTTTTCTTAAAACACAGGTGTGTTTTGGCTACAGGTGTAGCCAAAGGAAGCGATCAGGTGGAAGCGAGGCAAAGTTGCACAAGTCCAGGCACCAGGCACACCACATTTTTCCCTAAAATTTATTTTTTTTTCGGTGAGGGGGAAGGAAATAGGCGATCTTCTCGTAAACACAGAAAAGTAGGTTTCATTGCCAAGTGGGCAAGCATTTTGCTGGGGATATTTGAGAGAAGCCACATGCTGGTCTCTGCTCCCGTGCGGGCAGGGGGGCTCTCAGTGGCATTACTGAAGCCATGTCGGAGCTGGCTCTCAGGCTTCAGGGACCGTAGCACCCTCACCACTCTCTGTCCCACGATTATACACACATATTTACACATCCAGCCTCTACTTTTCTGCTGCAGTGTTGCTTTTTGCCCAACACCTGAATGAGCAGAACTGGAGGAGATGGATGATATTTTTCTCAAAGTTTTGATGTTTTTGCTGTTCAAGCTTTTTGCCCAACACCTGAATGAGCAGAACTGGAGGAGATGGATAATATTTCTCTCACAGTTTTGATGTTTTTGCTGTTCAAGCAGGAGTTTTCTCAATGAGAAAAGTTAGCTTTGCTATGGCTTTCCCCCCCTCTTTCTGGAGTCCCAGGACTTCTAAGGACAGAGGGAACTTCTTGATAGAAAATAGAGTCAGGAATATTACTACTTTTGCTTCAGAAGAGCTTGTGTGATTTTGTGCAGAAATGTAACTTCATATTTCCAGAAAACAACAGCAAAAAACCAGCTGTCATTTTAAGGCAATTGCCTCTTGTTAACTGAGGTGCAGTTGGAGCACAGGTGGCAGCTGACCTTACCCCCAAGGAACTTTTCTCTGAGCTTTCGGGTACCTTGGTCTCCGATTGCCGCTGCTGGAAACGAGCAGACTCCTTCCTCCGTGGAACAAACGTCGCTCCTGGTGCTGTAGGAGATGCAGTTTACACTCCTTGCACTAACTGAAGTGAGCCCGCTCTGATGTATTTTAAATCATTATAACAGTATTTGGCACTTTCCATTTAAAAGGCAAGCGCTAAAATAAATTGAGGCAACTTCTTATTTAGATACTAGGAAGTTGCAGGATAAGGAAAGAAAAAAGCAAAACAAAACTAAACAACCCAAACCAGCCGGAATCTGAATCTGTGTTTAAAATCTCCCCTATCTATTTAAGTTACTGTACCGGCTCAGCTCAATATCTAAAACAAAGAAAATGAATTATGGAACAGTATGAGGAGAGCTTGTTAATTTTCCCACTGATGCGCTGTGAAATGAAAGCTTTATTCTAAGAATATCATATCCTCAGGGCTCTGTCTGGGGAGACGCTGACAAATACAAATGTCCTTACAGTTTTTCTTTTATTCTTGCTTTATGGTGTATTCCAGACAGATTTCCAAAATTATATATAATAATATATAATCTGTAGTTGTGGTTTGGTGGAGTTCAAGGCTGTGATTTTCCAGGACGTAACTATGCCCTGTTTGAAAATGGAAGATCAAGTGCACATAATGAAAGGCAGATCAAATTCTAGAAGAATTTGCTTATTTCTTAATCAATATTAATATATGTGACTTTAATTTCAGCATCTTTTCTCCTGTTATGTACCAAGGGAACATTAACAACAACAGTAGCTTTACATTTTTATAGAGCCTTTCATCAAGAGGGATTCAAAAGTGCTTTACAAACCTCGGACAAAATTCTTCTTTGATCAACACTGAGAATCTCTTAATCCGTGGTGCAAATCTCTGTTGCACTTTCGGTGCCTTTTTCTGCACATAGGACTCCCATTGATTTCTGCAGGAATCGTGAGTGTGAAACAAGTGCAGAATGTGTAATGGAAATCTGCACTGCAGATAAAAAGGAGAAAAAAAAAAATTGTACATGAAAATGGATTCATTGCCCATCACAGAATTAAGTGCACCACTGCTAGAGTGGACCCCAGTTGCCTTCTGTATGCATTAAAAAAAGGTACAGCCTCACTTCTCTAAGAACATACTCAGTGGTATTGAAGAATAGGGTCTTCCCTAAAGTGGGAAAAGTAAGAGTATTTTCTCCTGTACACAAATTTACTCCTTTGTCACAGGGAGCCTGCCCTGCTTTGAATCTCTTCCTAAAAGCAGAGGGTCAGATCTGAGTGCCAGTTACTGGTAGGCAGCCGCTCCGAGGCGAGAGCTGTGGGTACAAGCAGCTTTTACCCATCCAGCCTCTTCCGTGGCAAACACTCTTGAACCCTGCCTGTTACAAATGACAGGAGAAGGTGCCCAAAATTTCCAAAGCTTCTGTACTGTGTGATTGTGCAAATCGTCCTGAGCTAAATGCTAGCTTGGAAATCTCACAAAGTCTCTCAAGAGATTCCTCAGAAAATGCTGGATTTTAGAGATGCCCCCCATGCTTCAGTTTTCTAGTCTGCAGCTAAATGAGGAGGTGCAGAGAGGATGCAGTAAAACTGAGTTTCCCAAACTAATTCCAAGTTCTATTTGGGCAAAAACCAGAGTTACCTCTGTCTGATGAAGCTCTTTCATCCTTAGAGCTAGTGTTGTGTTTCTGATTAGAGTTTACAAATGCTAAGGAACACTTTCCTTTTTAATCATCAGAAAATGATGAGCAGCATCCCACTGAGATGAGTGGAGAACCCAAAGTTATCATTAATTCTGCACACACTTCCATTCAGTAATCAAGATTTCAATCCTTGTGTTGAACCCATAAATCTCTGGCTCTGTCATGTCCTATTTTACTAGGACATTCTGTTTCTCATGAGTAGAACCATACTTTTAATGAGAAAATCATTCAGAATTAAATGTCCCCTAGGGATGCTATTTGAAGAAGTAAAATGCCTCACTTGCAAAGACAGGTGTAATAATGTGATGAGGGATCTTTTAACTACTTCATTTGAAAAAAGAAAGAATATTGGCTATATTGATGTGAACAATATTGGTCCATTTCAAAATAAAGTTTGCAGTCCATGACATCGTATTGATTTATCTCAGCTGATAAGCTGTCCCAATGAATTTAGTACCTGTTTAAAGCCTTTCTCTTCAAAGAGTGGAGGTTGCTGTTTAAGTGATTACTTTCCTAACATTTCCTCCTGTTGGTACATCTACATCTGAGCTTGCAGTTGTGTTTTTAGCATGTGTTAGTGAACGGGATTGGCAATTAGCATGCACACGGTTATCAGGAAAAGTTCATGCTCTGTCACTGGTGCTAATTGCATGTGTTAGAAACATGATTGCACAGTGTAAATGTGATCCTATCCGAAATTGGTTTAATTGCCAGCTTAAAAGAGCCCTAATTATACACTGTAAATTTAAAGGGGGCTGGAATTCATTAGGAACTCAAAAGGAACCCTTCTTTAAGTATCTTTGAAAACCCCGGGTCCAGTACAATCAAAGTCAAGGTGTGTATGTGGAGCCCACCCTCCAGCTGCAGACCAAGAGGTGTCACCACACTGCACTGCCCTGGTTGTCCTCCTGTCCCAGACTCCTCACACCAGCTCCTGAAACTCTTCAAACCCTTGGACTCTTCAGCTTGCTCACCGCTCAGAGGGAAGAGCTTGGTGGTGTTTGAAGGTAGCTAGCGAAAGTCTTACGCAACATGATGCAAATAATTAAACTTAGTGATTAACTGGTGGTTTTCATCTTCAAAGTGCTTTACAGACATTAGTTAGTCGGACTCAGCAAAGCCCCATAGAGTGGAAGCCACTCAATCCCTATCTCCTGTGGAACGACTTCCTTGACTGTCCCCATACACGCACTATTTTTAGTACCCGCAGGAGCCCGCCTCACGTTTCCTTACTTTCTCTTCACATGGCACATACCCTTTCTGTGATGAAAGTCATGCCAGCTCAGTAACGGGGAAGGGGGCGGGGGGAGGTTTTAAAATTAAAATAGCCTTTTAAAACAGCAATTAGCTTGGGTTTTCCTGGAAGAACTGAGGCATATGAAGATCAGAGGCAGGTACCTTCATGCGGCGTGCCAGCCTCCACACCTTCAAACCTCCCGTCCCCCTTTGAACATGAAAAGCTCTGTTTCAGGCGCACCAAGAGGTGGATCCCGCCGGCTGATGGTCAGCGTGAGTGCACGTCCCACTGTGAACAAAGTTACGGTGAATTTCAGCGCACGCCTGGCTGTGAGGCTTCCTCGCCCGGTAACGGGTCTAAAAATATGGCTGCGGGGAAGGAGAATATTATCTTTGTGGTGCTGCCATCACTTTGTCCCAAGGCTCTGCTTCTTCCCCAGCTTCAGAAATAACACCCCTGTCTGTCTGCAGCCTGGTGTCCGTGAGGAGACTCGGCGTTTCTTGCAGATCTGCCCTTTGGTTTAGCCATCTTATTACTCTCCTCGCACGGGTGTCTGCTTAGCCCTGGACTGGCTCAGCTCTTACTCCGGGAGAGCTGCTGGGATTTTCCCTACAGAAGCAGCCCCATTCTCCCCTTGCCTCCCTCTTTTCCTTTGGTAACCGTTGTTTCAGCCATTTGCAGCTTAATGGGGGCTGTGTCCTTCCCAGCCTATGTGGCTGGCCTCCTGATGACCTTCTTCAAAGGTTACTCTATGATGGTCCTGGTGCATCAATGTTATCAAACAGGCAAATCAAATGTTATCAAATGCTATCAACCCTTCAATTTGCTTGTCTGCCTTTCCTGAACTCAGATGTTTGCTTCACCAAAATAATGGGCCACCTTCCTGCTATAAATGGCAACACATAAATAAAGACAAGGACCTGGTGGCTCTCAGTGCATCTCAGTGCACTGAGATTTCTTTGCCTTCTGCAAAGAAAAAGGCAAGCTTTTTTCTCCCCCCTCCCCCTGTTTGTTTGTGGATAGGACAAGTAAGCAGGCAGTCCAAAATAATCTTATTTATTCAATGTGGCAGATCCAAAATGTCTGGTGGCACAGACAAAAGGTCTCCTGGTGGCACGCTGGCGTATGAGGGACAGCTGTGTTCCTGGTGTTCTGCATGACCTTCACAAGGTCGTTTTGCTTCTCAGCCTCTCAGGTCCTCACATGACAGGGTGTTGTGGGAAGAAACAGCGGAGGGTGGAAGCAGAGGGGTGGTGGGTGGCCAGGTTCAGCCAGAAGACACTGGGGGGGCTCTTGCAAACACTTACAGGCTTCCCTGCTGTTACCACTACCCTTTGGGTTTCACCACTTCCCATTGACAATAGCTTGACATCACTTCCTGGAATAAAATGAATGTATTAAACTGAGCATTTCCTCTTAAATTTGTAGTTACTCAGCTACTTATTTTTGGCTGGCAATGCTAACTTGAGCTCTTGGTTTGACTCTATTTCCTGACCAGCCCCAATGCATTGTCTGTCTTCTGGCGCAACCTTAAAATAGTCTATCCCGGTCTCTGGGAACGCAGGCACGGGTGGATTTACACACTTACCTTGAAAACGTTTAGCTCTGTCCTAGAATTGTTGCAGAAAATATATTCCCACAGAATTTGTGTGACACTAATCTTAAAACCAGAAAACATTCATCAAAAGAAAATTATTTTTTTTTGGTCCTTCAGACATTAGTTTTATCGCTACAGAAATACCCCAAAACTCCAAAAAAAAGGAGCCATACCTCCCCAAAATAATAACATTTCTTACTGTGTAGCTATAACAGTCACATGCATATCGCTCTGGGTTTTCTACAGGAGCATGAAGTGCCTGGAACAAACAGCTTCAGCATCCACACCGGGAATGCGGGTACTGAGTAGACCCCTGGCAAATCCCTTTATAGCAACATTTTTTTCCTTGGATAAAATATGTGATTTGGTGTCAATAAAATTGTTTGCAAATTTCAGTGAATTATTTGTGTTACTGCAAACAGCATCCAGTAAGAAAAAAACCTGAACCTTTCTTTTTGGTATTGAAAGAAAAATTAGTGCCATTCTGTTCCACTAACTTCTGCCACTTCTGATATTTCTTTCAATTTATTTTTTAATTAGAAAACTTGTCGATGCTGAAGTCAGAGAAAAAATATGAAGCTGAAGAAAATGCTGCACTTAACTTAAAGTGATTGCCCAAAATGTTGGAAAGAATTCATTGCAGGTCAACTGCAAATGAATTTTTCCTCTGATTTTTTTTAGTATAGCAGCAAAAATCAAAATCTCAGTTATTCACACAGCTCTGTTATTGATTCTTGTCATTGTTGTTTATCTGATGGCTTCATATGGCAAAGCAAAGCAAAGCAAGTGGGAGAAGACAATGGGGACTTAAGTCCATTGTAACGCTAGGATTATATGGGCTTGTTAAGTATGTGTTTGCCTCACTGGGCCTTCACTTACAGGTAAGGGGCAGTTATTTCTTAATAAATCAATCGCTTATGATCACTTGTCTATACCTTTTCCTTTTCACAACTCCATGTAAAGGATGTCAGCATAAATGAGAAGAATGCCCCATTAAGTTCATAATACACAAGACCTTCCAACTTCACCTCATCATTAAAATTGCTACAGACCTCCAGAGTTGTCTTTGAACTCACCTTGCTTTGCTAGATAAAGGCCAGCAGGTGAAGAATCACAACAGCAACAAACACAAATGAAGGGGATTTGAGAGAGCCTCTATTTCAGGAAATGACTATTGTTCACCTAACACCATTTTGGGGCACGGCGTTTTATAGGCGACCAGGAAAGCAAGCATGAAACGCAAAGAATATTTTTCAAGACCCTCAAGTGGGGTTTTGGCTTGGTTTTGACTATTTTTATTTTGTGCCAAGGAGACGGGGCTGTGGAGAACTCCTCCAGCCGCGAGCCAGGGAGCCAGCACCAGGCCTGAAATGCTCTTCAAGTCAAGAGTTGCAAACTTTAGGTTCGTAAGAGCAAAGTTGCTGTCTGTGCTGCCTCTGAAACCAGGGGCACCCACAGCCACGCACGAGTGCTCAGAGAGGGGCACGGTGCAAACCGGCAGAGGAGTCACCATGCTGAGAGGGGACAGCAATGAGCCCGCTGTCTCCTGAAGGACTTCTTTGTACTGAGTGAAGGGAACCAGCCTCTAATCTGAAGACTAAGCAGAACTTTTTTGGCTTGTTCCAGGTTTGCTCGCCTGAATTGGTTTATCCTTAGGGCTTTGCCTGGGTGTTCATCTCACCACTTGTTTTGCAACTGAGAGATGGAGAGTGGGGTTAGGAAACATCTTCCACTTTAGAAAACCCAGAATTAAAACAGTAAGCAAAACACTTTCTGGCATGAGATGCAGCAGTAAAATGTAGACCACACTAATAAGGCTAAGAGTATTGCTTTGATTAAATGCCAAATTGGTCATCTCTCTAAACATTGTAGCATTTATCTGAGGTATTATAGGTATTATATAGTGTAATTGTCATTTGGGATGCGGATTTGGGGAGGTTCTTTATCTCACCTGCTTTCCATAGCAGCAAGTCCTGCACCTCATCCAATGACCAACGCAGGCTGCAGAGTTGTCACTCCCCCAAATCCTCGTGTTGCTGCCAAAAACTACAGCAAAAGGATATGTCCTCTTCTCAAGCAGAACCTTCTGATGGCAGGATCTGGGGGGAGTAACATTCTTCTTGGTGGTGGGTGGTGGGGATCAATGGGACTTGTGCCCCGGCTGAGGTGAGGCTCCTCAGAGGAGAAGACAGCCTGTGGCCAGGAACACACGGGAAGAGAACAAGAGAGCCGGGAGCATCAGGGGGATTTTCACATGAGCATTTTTTGGATTTTTCACTATTTCCCATTTTTTGAGATTTTTTCCCTTCCAAAATAGCGGGGTTTTCTCACCCAGTGCATATGTTTAACTTTCCTCCTCCCGAGCTTCAGGGTGCTTGGGGATGGATCCTGCCAGCATCCCTGCCAGGGCCGGCTTGCCAGGAGGGTGAAGCAAAGCGTGACCTCTCGGATGGGAACTGCCGGGGGACGCACGTACCCACCCAGCGCGGAGCTTTGGGCAGGCGGTGGGGTTAGCACCTCTGCTCCGGGGAGAACCGAGAAGAAATGTTGTTAATAACTGCAGCCTCTGGGTCTGACTCACCTGCGAGGCAGTGCCTTTAGCTGCCGGAGCGGAGGCTTCTTAACCCAGCGCGTCTTTTGTACCGACTGCGAGGGAACGATGTCACCTACCCAGCCACCAGCCCCACTTTCCACAGCGCCTGAGTTTTTTCCTTAGAAGTTTCCTATTCAAGCGCTCAGCCTGACCAGGGCTGACCCTGCTTAGCTTACGAGATGTAACAAGATCACTGCCTGAGGTGTGAAACGACACTGGAATGGAGGTCACGATCTTACGGAGAGCATCTTCTTCCTCCGCTGCGACGTCTCCTCCTGGTTCCCCTGCCCCAGCATCCCACTAATCAGCCAGAAACAAATGCACCAGGCTTCTAGCACACCACTGGCAGAATATAAAAAATCTCTCCTTTCGGCCATTCCGCCATCTCAGTGGTATAGACTTTTTTTTTTCCTTAATGTATATGAATCCAAAGATCAAGATCAGGCAGTTCCTTTTTTATGATTTTTTTTTTTTTGGTTTTGGTCACTACTTCAACAGAAACAAAAAGTGTTTTCTCTAGTGCTGTCTCTGCAAGATGCCAAAACAGATGAACAGACAGACGAACAGACAGTGGCTTTTAAGCAATGTGGACAGCACGCCAAATCAATCACTCCGAATGAATAATACATTTAAGAACTGCTGCACTATGAACAGCAGAAAATTCATCTGCATCTACAGTGAAACTACCTGGACCCATTTCAAGGTGGAATATTCTGGAGAAAGTATTAGAAGGCACTTTTATTTTGGTATTTCAAATACAATAAGAGTGAATTTGTGTATATGTTGATCTGCCACACTCTAGACAGGGCTGGTTCCATAAAAGGGTACTACTATGTAAAGCTTTAGATTGAGCTATGGAGAAAATACAGTTTTTTATCTACAGGGCATTAGAATAGCGCAGTACACAAACAATATTCATAAATGACTTCTCATATGAACTGCTATAAAAAACCTTTTTTTGTAGCGAGCGATGGGTTATCTAATGTTTTTTATTGTGTTGCAGAAAAGAATGAACTTTAGAAGGAAACTTAGCAGGATAAATTTAGAGATAAATCAAGCCCAAAAAAAAAAAAAAAAGCATTGAAATTCAAGTAGAGGTTTCAGAGGCAAGCCTAACTGACAAAAGAAAGGGGGTGAAGTGCCCTCTGCCCAGTTAAACCAGTCTGGGATCCACGGGGACATTTCAATTGCCTTGTTTATTTTTATCATTGAAACTAAGCTGGCTTCCTGAAGGGGAAGGAAAAACAAAAAGCCCCAAAGGCTGTTAACCTTTCTTCAGGGGCAGAAGGCAAGGTCATCAAAAGTTGTGTGACTCTTAGAGGGAAATAAAGCAAAAGGGGGTGGTGGAGGCCGGTCCACGCTGAAGGAAAGGGGTGAAAGCTCCTGCAGCGCTGTGGGCAGCAGGGTCTCGCTGGTGATGGAGCAGGTCCTTGAGATGGCGGAGGGAAGCATGGGAGACAGAGGGAGGTAGCATTTTCTCCTTACTGTGAAGGAGCGTTTATTAAATTAAGGCTGATGGGATGGATGTTGATGCATCTGCCTGTAAAACTCCTCTTTGAGGAGCTTAGCTGAAGGCGGTAAAGCTGGCACACAGACAAGAGGCTTCTAGAGGAGGGAACTGGCTCCTATTCTGCTGTGGGTGGTAAATCCCTCTCTGCGATGGGGTGATTTGTAGGAAACCATGAAGAAGTGCCTCAGTGTTTTCCCTCATCTGCTGTGTCACAGTAACCTATGGTATAGGAGAACATAAGGCTGTTGAGTTGGGCAAAGATTTGTTTGCCCATGTCTGTCTAATGGTGATTAACTTAGGAAGGCTGTCACAGAGTAAACGAGAAGGAAACAGCCGCCATTCATCAGCTGGTGGCCTCCTGATACAAATCCTGCTTTCAGAGCTCCTACAGCAGAAGGTTAAAAATGATGCAATGCACGGATTGCAGCAGACATTTTATGCTTACCTGTATGTTCAGGACAGCAGTGGGATAGATGACTAGGGTATACTCCTGAGCCTTTCACTGAAACGGATTTAAGAGGTTTTGAGGGGTTTAGAGTGGAAAAGAGAAACCTTTGCAAGATTAAAGTGAAGGCTGATTTCCTCTCCTTAGGGGTAATCCCAAAAAGCATGAGGGATACTGAGAAAGGGATGTGGCCGGAGACATGCAGTAGCCCATTTCTCCAGGTGCCTGATTATCTTTGGGAGCAGAAGCAGTGGACAAGGAGTAATCTCTCTAGGAATGAGTTATCAATGCCAAAAACAATGCTGCTTTTCCCATTTTCTACTGCTCTGATTCTTCTCTCCCATCAGACAGGCAGCTAAGAATCTGAGCTAGCGTATTTGTGAAAATGAAACCCAAAAAAAAGAGGAGGAGAAACACAGCCTCTGCCAAGTGGCACAAGTTCATTCCTTCACAGTTTTATTTAAATTACTAAAATCATGCAGATTACTCGGGATCAATTTTGTTCACCTTTGCAAATGGCTAAGCGATTGCATTAATGCTCAAAGAGTTGATAAATCTGATGAAGAAAGGGAAAAAAAATCAGTTTAATGGAGAATCAGCAGGACTTCTGCTTTCCAACTTCTGCATCCTCTAAAACCATACGATGAGAGAGAGAAAGAGTGCAACCAAAAGAGCATAAGCTATTTAGTTCATACATTCTCAGGCAAAATTAATTTCTCAGGTATTCCTGAGGTCTGTAGTGTCCCTGGACTCTGGTGCAAGCTATAGGGAGACAAGGGCATTTTTTTTACATCTCAGTCAGAGAGAGCCCTATCCTCAAGAGATCAAATGAGCACTAATCAGGAAGAATGTTTGGTTATTAAATGCATCATTGAGTCCTTTAAATATCACTCGTTGGGTCATAAATTCCTATTAAATGTAGATAATCCATCATTGCCTCATGCAGATAGAAGATAAAAATAGCAAGAGGTTTGCCAGCAGTCCACCTCTGTCCCTCAGTCCCCGCTTCCGCACACTTTAAGACAAGTGATACTGCTGTAAATCTTCTACTCTCAACTGATTCACTGGGCTATGGTTGACACTGTGCTTTCTCTGCGTTTCATGCCCTGCTCACCTACTTCTGGTTAGGGTCCTCTTTGCACGGATCACGCGCTCCCTTCCTCCCTCCCACCCTACACACAGCTCTCCTCTTAACAGAGCTTTCCCGAGCTGGGTGTCCCTGATAACAAGCTGCCCACTACCGCTTCTGCAAGCTGCTCTTCAACACTTTTTCTCTGTCTGGGAACAACAAGCTTTTTCTTTTTTTTTTTTTTTTGGGGAAGGGGATTCCCAAATGCAACAAAAGCAACCAGGATTCCTCCTCCCCTTGGTTTCACCTGGCCGCGCTGGGGCACGTGCCCGCTGTACCGGCTTGGCATCTCCGGCCTCAGGCATCGGTCAGAAAAGATGGTAAAGTCGTTTGCATGGGAAACCTCTAGCCTTGTTTAGAGCATGATTGCACTCGTGCTTGTGAAGAGCTTGCTGCAGAGCAGCTGGGAAAGCTAGCCGCTTCCCTGGAGTGCGTGGGAGGCCATGAGTAGGTGGTAACTAAAAATCGTACCAGTTTGGAGGGTTTTTAAATCATCATTACTATTATTTTGGCCTCTACAGCAAGGTTACAAATCTTAACGGTTGCTCAGCTGTACGCAGTTTACCTACAGGTACGTGCTATTATATGTGCTATTGTAGATAAATGCTACATCAAGAATAGGAAATTATTGATCATTCTGTTCAGGCTAAAATGGCTTTCTTTTCAGTCTCCAACAGGGCTTTGGCAAGATGATTTTAAAAATAGCTACAGTTTGGAACGCAGATTTCACTCCCTGCCAGATTGTAATGATCACTTCAACCGGGGCTGGGTGAATTTGAAAATGCTTGGAGACTCAGTTCAAGACAGTGCCCTCCAGTCTGTGATATTTTTAGCGATGGGCAAACCCAAAAATTTGGGTGGTTATCCAGAGTTCATCTGGACTGCCCAAATGCCTGCAGTCTGCAAAAATGGGCTGGAAAGTTTTCAAGGAAGATGGGTTTTGCACTATTTCCAGCACTGCCTATTTCTGCTCAGATCAGGAATCCTGGGAGAAAATCCTCTTTCTTCATGCTGTTTTGCTGGATTTCTGTTGCCAGTCATAGCTTAAAAGTGCATAGTCTGGCAAATGAGCTTGGAAAAGTAGCTGGGGAAAAAAATGAACCCTTCTGAAAGGCAAAATGATGGGTCAGGTTTGGGTGGTGGTCCAGATATATCCCTGCCCTGAGATTCAATCCTGCTTCTTAACAAAAGCAGAGGGAACTTGCATGGCTGAACACAATGGAAGATCTGTTTCGCTCCTTCCTATTAAAGTATCCCCAAGTAACCTTCTGCTACTGAGGTAGTTCCAATTTAGATAGGAGAAAACTCCCTGAGGACTACAGCTTCCTGGCAATTTCGGGTAGTTTGCTTTTCTTTCCTTCCATGCCGGATACTGTCCATGACGTAAAATTGTTTTGCAGCAAATAAATGAGTATTTAATGTCTTTCAGGCAAAGAACTGCAAGATACTCAAACCAATTAATGACTCTGAGCCAAATTCATCCCTAGTTTAAGATTAAACAATCTCAGTAAAGTTGCATCAGTGGGCAATCAGGTTTAATCTAGATTTAATCTTTTGATTTCACGTGAGAGAACTGGATACCTGTTAGGTCTTAACAACTAATCAGCTCAGCTGGCTTTTGGGATGAGGCTGTAGATGGAGAGGGAAGATGGCAAAGGTGGGTTGCTGAACATTAAACACATGCTCTGGAAGAATTTCTAAATAAATAACATTGTCTTAGGCTTCATCAGGGGAGAGCCTGAAATGCTTCTGTCAGAGGAAAAGCTCAGCATGTCATATTCCAGGAGATTTTTAAACACAACAGTTTAGTACATGACTTGCTTCTGGTCTTTGGGATGTGAGTTCCTGAATCTCAAGAAAACAAGACTGCGTTCTTGTTTTCTTCCGGATCGCATATGCTCTTTAGACTTTGCATAAATTCTGAAGCATCATGCTTTTCTTCCTCAACAGCATTTTCCTTCATGGTGCCTACCCCAGCTGCCGTTAGCACAGCCTTCGCCTGGCTCTGTATCACAGCACCGTTGAGAGAGGCAGGAAATTTCCTTGAGACGGCAATTTCCGAAAGGGTTAAGGATCCACTTCCCAATTAGCCCTCTAATTGGCAGCAGCAGGGGCTGAATTCCGGTTGCAGCAGTAACAAGCAACTCGGTTCAAGTCATGCCTTCGCCTGCTATTTGTTCCTGCAGGAGTTCACCAATAAAGATATATGCAGACCTTGGACCTCGGCACAGCAGGAATCTTTACAGCAGCACATATTTCTGGTTTTTGCTCTGAAGGCATAAACTTAGATTATTTTGTGCCATAACACTTCTTGCATTAAGTGCTCATTTTGGAGTGCACAAACCCACTTGGAATAAAAACAGAAGCACAGCTTAACAACCCCCCTCAAACAAAATTCAAATCAAACCCTTTGAGATCCAGTGACAATGCGAGCACTTGGGTTTGGGGTTTTTTTTTGTTTTCTGTTTCAAACTCATTTGTTCTTCCAAATTTGGGCCAGGATCAGAAGCTAAAATATTCAAAAGCTCCAGATAATATTTTTATAGTGTACAATTTTGACCCCTCAAGGTGATAAGGACTTTCAGTAAGATCTGGCGACCTTCAAAGGGAACTAGATCCTCTTGCCGTTAGTGGAGGGGACAGTCTCCAGCTCAACTGACCTTACACAAAATCTAGTATTGATCTAGTTTTAGATGCTTCCTGGAGAGTGGGGACCTCTTCTTTCAGTGATGCCTCTGTCTTTTAGTTTTTTGACTTTCATGGCTCGTGTCCTTCAAGTTTGAAATGTGAGATTGAGTATATATGATCTGGAGCTGGAACCAAAACCAGCTGGACAGCAGCTCTGAGAGCTATCCCCTTCCCCAGCTCCAACTGTGATGTTTGCTCGGGCTAGCTTATTTGAAATGCAGTTTCTGCCTGGAGCCAGAGTTTTCAGAGCTGGTCTCCTGCCTAATTAAAAATTCAAATATAAGCAGCCAGATTTGGAAGCCAAAACGTAGCCACATGAGCTGGAAAATCTGGGTTCCAAATAAAAGACTTCCCCTTAAGCTGAAGATCAGTGACAAACAAAGGGCGTGCACCATCTATTTGTTTAGGCAAGCGATGCCACTGAGATGGAGGCAATCATTTGCCCAGGGCAGGGCTCCTGACATCAGTTTGGAGAGTTGAGCAGCCCAACCTTGGAGGTTTGCCCTTCACTTGGTACTCTCTCGGGCTGCAGCCCATCTGAGCACATGCAGAAACTTTAAGCAGATGCTGAAGCACTTTGTTTGAATTCAGGGCTCAGGAAAGCTGAGCTTGTTAATGCTGAGATCACTCGAGTGCCTTTTTGTTGAAATTTTTTACACTTAATTTATTATGACAAGGGAGATAAAGTATAGACTATTAAGTCTAATTAATGGCACGTGAAGTAACATTGATATGGAAGTGGGGAGAGAAGTGAAACAGTTGGAGCACGTACTGCTGCCTCTCTTTTTCTTCCCCTTTTCAGAGCGCCACTGTCGAGAAGGGCCTGATTCTACGTTCCTTTAAAGTTAATGATTTTACCTGCAGACCTGAACAAGGAGCAGCACGTACACAGTGTTGCTCGTCTGCAGCTCGGAGAAGCATCATTCCACCTCCAAGCCACAGCCCAGCTTTCCTGCAGCAGGCAATGACAGAAGGGTTGTATCCTCCTTATGGTCTGAAACACCAACAGACAAGTGATGGGCACCCTCCTTCTCTCCCTCCACAGCTCTCACAGCACTTTCCTACAGGAAAGACAGCCCGCCAGGTCAATGGGCTCCCACAGCCTCCTGCATTTACTCCTTCTTCCTGCCCCAAGCCTGCTAGATGACCTCTTTTGGAGACGAAACTGCTGCCCTTTCCCCATCAGGCTCTGAACATCCACTCGAGGCAGTGATCAGCTGTGTTAGAGGCCGATAAACACACAGAATACAATAGACACCAGCAGAAGGACACTTAAGCACACACATTAAATAATTAATCCTCACAACAGCCTTTCGAGGCAGGATTCCCAATTTCACAATGGGGAGAGGAAGAAGCAGAGAGGTTAAGCAATTTGCTCAAGGTCGCAGGAGAAGTAATTGCCAGTGCAGGGATTAAGAGTTAGGAATTTATAGCTCCTGGTCCTGTGTGCAGGCCACTAGATCACCGTCCCTGGCACTCCAGAGAGCCAGGCTGCTTATTCTTCCAGTAAAATGCTAAACCAAATGCTCTGACCTTTCCCGGTGTTATCAGATAAGTGCTTTCTTAATGGTATGGCAATGGAGGGGGGGGTGAGGGTGGGAGGAGGTGACGGACCAAAACGGGTCTCTGCAATGTTTGTGGAAGGGGATTTTCCTCGACTCACTTGAGGAGCGCTTGCTGTCCATCTGACCGCAGCACGGGAGGGACAGTACAGTGGCCAGATGGAGGTTTCGGGAGCATTTGTCCCATTTTCCTTTGCAAGACACTGACAAACTATTTCAGAGGTTGCGCTGGGATGTACGGGCAGGTTTATGTCATTCACAGGAAGTCCAGTGGTGCCCGTGAACTTGGAGTACTTACAGGATATATAAATAAGCTATAATTCACTGAAATATGTGTATGGAAATCTTCGTGAAAAGCTGACATGCAAAATTCAATATTTCCAGCCCACTATTATTATTATTATTATTCTGTGAATTTATGGAGCTTCGACTTCAGAGCAACGTGCCCACTCCTTCTTGGAGTCTGATGCTATTCAGTTACTTCATCCTGTTTCTGTGTCAGCCATTAGAAGGCAACACCTTCAAGATGTGACAGTCTGCAGGGCTACAAGCAGGGCTCCCAGCTCTGTAGGCACAACAGCTGGTAAATGCATGACTGGCCAGGGCTTTGCGGAGGAGAGCTCTGCAGACGAGGGGCCACCATGCTCAGGACCCCCTGCCAACCTGAGCTCCTGCTCAGATGACCTCCCGAAACATGCAGCTTTCCCGCACTCACAAGAGCAGGGTTATGCTGCAAGAAGAAGATGTTGCCCTTGTTTTTGTCACGTTTATGGTCAGTAATTGAGCAGGAACCCAAAAGGCTGTACCATATTGGCAAGTGCCTCCTCTGTGGCTTTTCTTCCACTTGCCTCAGCCTGATCTCTCTGGACTTCAGACAGCTGTTCTTCAGCCCCATTCATCTACGTTTCATACAGGCACTGCAATGTTTGGGGGACAGGACCTCAGTTTTTGATAAAGAGACAAACGTGCCTCTCTGCGTAGCCAGTGTACACACATATATATGTCCTATTTTTTTTATACATTCATATTTACATACATAATTTCTTATATTAGAAAGTTCAGTTCTGATACGAGCTTGGTTTTCTCCCATCTAACATCTCATCTGAGTGAGCAAGTCACTTGACAATCTTGTGCCTCAAAGTCAGGCAGTTAATTCAGACTACGTTACAGCTAAACACTTCTCTCTTCTCCCTTGCCTGCTCTAAATACAAGCCCATGTGATTTGCTAATTTACATAATATCTTCTGACAAGCTGACTCTGAAGTCTTCTTGGGTGATTTGCTTCTCTTTGCAAAACAAAATGGGAGACAGTAACATCCAAGGGAACGAGTGTATCTATTTTCCTTGGATTGAGCGACTTCAGCTCTTGGAGCTCTGGTTCCTCGAGGCAGCAGGATCAGAAATTATGCAGCTGCCATGGAGATGGAGGCAGAAAGCCTCTAAAGGGATCTGGAACTACATCAAGTGGGTCAGCTCTCCGGCTTCCCGTTACACAAACCAGAAGATGCTCTGAGATGCTCCTCTTCTCCAGACAATGATAAAATGGCCCTCGTGTCACCCATGTGTGAGCTGGGAGTTTAACTGTGTGCTTTCTCTCCCTGAAATAACCTGCAGCGGTGCTCTGCCCCTTGCAGAGCTGGGAAGTAAGACAGATTAATCTTTGCTAGTATTAAAAAAAAAAAAAAAAGTTTCCTATGGCTTATCTTTTCACAGAGCCATAAGCCTTTGAAAACTTGGCCCCGTAGTATCTTGCCTATGAAGTCAATTAGCTCCTAAAACGACAACGCATTAGAAAGAACCCAGAAGCTGATATAGAAATACCTTGCTTTATTAAGCCTGGCCAATTTTCTGTCAACAAAAATTATGCTTCTGAAGTGATGTGGAACAAGAATCAAACATGAAAGCATACAAGTATCCACTTTTGAGCCCTTGAACAGTTATAAGAAGCCACTTCTTCTTGGTATTTCTGCTACACAGAATGAATTTTCATTACCTGAAGTATCTATTATCTAATGAATAAAACCCCTGTATTATGCATTAAAGTGTAGCATGAACAAAAACCCTGGAAAACATACATTACTTCATGGTGAATTCTTGTGGCAGAAATGGTATTTTTAGTGACTTCTGTGGCATGGATGATGTGTCACCAACCATATTACTGAGCTTGCAGTCAAATTTCATCTTGACTTCTAAACAACAGAAGCAATGAATTTCACGAATAAGCATGTGCTGGTCAGGGAACATATAATTTTTTCATCAGGACATCATATTCCAGATCCTTGGTTGTGGTTGAGGAGTGCAGTTCCCAAATCCTGAGTGGTTCATGTGTGGTCCAAAACCTACGGCAAATTGAAGTTGTAGCAATCAAAAACAGCATAAACAGTCCAAAACACCAAGACCAGCTCCGGAGATGTCAGGCCACCCCTGCTCTGGGAGGCAAGAATTGCGCATTAGTCCAGCTGTAGGCTTGAAATCCACAAGGACTATATTCTGGAGGATTTCCAAATGTTTGGACCTGCCCTGATGGCTTTGGTCTTCCACTTTAAGCACTTTAAAGGAACTTTGGGGAAAATACATTCCTTCAGCTCCTCAGGAAAGAGAGGCTACGCTTTAACTCTTGAAAGCTCCATCCGTTGTTTGAGCATCCGAGGAGGGTGCCCTGCATCTGCATTGCTTGCTGCTCTCTTGCTAGCCTGTCAGGCCAGTCCTACCAGCAGCAAACTGGACAACAGGGCTTGCTAATACATCTAAGTTTATCGCAAGAGGTGTCACGCTCAGTCCCAGCTGTTTCATCCCAGTTTTGCACGTTGGGAAGTAGAGGCAAGGGCACTCCAGTGGTGCGCTTCCGTGAGAAGGCAGCCTTAATGGCAGGGGCAGCCTAATGACCTACTAGGCTAAGCATGGAGTTGGTTAATAGCATGAAGCACTTTGGCCTCTGTGTCAGCTGTAAGAAATAGAAGGGATTTTGCTGTTTGGGGAATGGTGGCAATGGCTGAATTGCACCTCAGACAACACAACGAGCGAGCACAAAGGCCGGGAAGGGCACAGCTCCAACAGAAAGAGGAGTGCCTGGGCTGTGCCTGGGTCAAGTGCTTTTGGCCTCAGGTAGCAGACGTGCAGATGTGTGGGGAGCGGTGCAGTTAGCACCGTGCTCTGAGGAGGCATGAGGAACCATAAAGAACAGCAAAACGTTGTTTACCGAAGCCAAACAGACGGGGCTGAATCTGCTGTGATAACAAATCCATAAAGTTCTACTGGAGCACTAGTCATAAGGAGCAGGAGTTTGGCAGAGTGCCTGTGACTGTGGAAATAATTGATATTTTCACTTAGGTGGCTAGAACCGAAAAAAAGGAGAAAAAAAAAAAATCAGTCTGAGTTGTCCAAAACCATATTTTCCCCTTTTTTCAGCAAGGAAAAATAAACTGTCTTGAGCCAAAGAAACATTTTCTTCAACCCAAAATATTTTGCTTCCCCACATCTTTAGTAGAGCAAAAGAAAAGGGCAACGCAGGTCTAGCTTCCCTGATTTGGGCTCAAGAGTTTCTCTAGATACTGAGAAGGTCACAGGTGGTGAAAGGGCTCCTTCCTCCCTCCTCCAAAGCCCAGCCAGCAGCTCAGGCCCTCCCCTGCAATATGGGTGGAGTGTACAGATCCACCCTGACAGCGAGGGAGAGAAGCTGGAGAAGCTTGAAAAGCTCCATCCACACTTTCTGCAAGATGCTGTAAGCTCTGCGAAGAGAGGCATATGGGAACAAGGTCGGTACCACTACCAAGAGGTGATCCAGAGCACGGGCATCCTTGGCTGCCTGATTTTTCACCCAGGGCTGGGTTAAAAGCCACATAAAGGAAAGCCTGGAGAAGAGGTTCATGGGTTACCTCTTGTGCAAGAAGCTTGGAACAAGGTAGGTTCCAAAGAGGTAGGTGGGAAACGTGAGGTTGCTCTATGAGATGGAGTAGGGTCTGTTGCAATAGGACAAGGGGTAATGGTTTTAAACTAAAAGAGGGTAGATTCAGACTAGATTTAAGGAAGAAAATTTTTACTATGAGAGTGGTGAAACACTGGAACAGGTTGCCCAGAGAGGTGGTAGGTGCCCCATCCCTGAAAACACTCAAGGTCAGGTTGGATCTAGTTGAAGATGTCCCTGCTCATTGCAGAAGGGGGTGGACTAGATGGCCTTTAAAGGTCCCTCCCAACCCAAACCATTCTATGATTCTATGGAGTGGACCCCAGACGAGCTAAACCAGCTGAGATAAAGTGCACTGAGATGCCTAGCTTTCT
>JAOXNO010000013.1:46602050-46620367 GCA_028565335.1 Limnodromus scolopaceus | reverse complement strand
AAAAAAGAAAACCTGATTTTCTACATCCTGTATGTACTTCATAGTGACTTATCATAATGATAATGGTATAATAAATGGTGTAAAATTCCAACATAATGGAGGTTTTTTTATTTTCCTTTTGAACCAATGCAAATGACTGTAGTTGACAAGCAAAGAAAATTGGACCATGTTAAATATCCCGTATCTCTTTCAGCATCAGTTCTGCCATGCATCTTCGCTCTCCCCAAAACCTGTTTGGAACATTTTAAGACTTCAAGGTGGACGAGACCCCTCTTGCTTCCTCATTCTGG
This sequence comes from Limnodromus scolopaceus, assembly GCA_028565335.1. Lineage (NCBI taxonomy): Eukaryota > Metazoa > Chordata > Aves > Charadriiformes > Scolopacidae > Limnodromus > Limnodromus scolopaceus. The sequence goes on along the minus strand of JAOXNO010000013.1, from coordinate 46,620,077 downwards.
GTAAAAAAAAAAAAAGAAGAAGAGAGAAAGAACTGTCCTCTGGCTCACTGAGGCCGCAGGAGACCCCAAAGATGAAGTGTCTGTCTGTCAGTGAGTTGGGTTTGGTTTGGATGGCAATGATTCGACCATCCGAAGGAATCCTAGATAACATATTTATCAGGCTGCTCTCCATCACTATTCCCTTCTCCCTGACAGAGAAACTGTGAGGTCTGGCAAATGTGTGGGACAGACTGACAGTCCCCCTGGCTGCCAGCAGCAGCAGCTTAGTGGCAGGGAAAAAGAAGCGCTCGATAAGAAATCTTCAGAAAGGATTAGAGGAAGACTAAACTTGCAATCTTAAAAATGCAAGAAGGTTTAGGTTCACAGCACTCCCCTTGTCACTAGCATCTTCGTCTTTTGAGTAAGTTCAGTGAAATCCCGTCCCTGGCTCTGACAGCAAGATTTCCGCTGATTTCGGAATGGGGATCTGCAGGGTCACCCTCTGCGCACTCAGACTTTGCATCTGCTGTGCTTGCAGCCAGCATGACCGAAAACTATGGGCCAGAAAATCAGCAGGGGCAATGTGGTGTAACATCCCATCCCCAGCTCAGGGTCTGGACCTGCCTTAATGCCTTTTGGGGCTTCACAAAGAACCCATCGCGGTTCTGGCAAAACTGACCGCAAAAATGAAAGGGTGTGAAGAAGCAATTTTAGTTCCAACATCGGATGCAGCTTTCAGAGAGATGTCAGCATAAAACACACAGCAGCATCTGATCTCCCCTCCCACCCGAGAGGCTGCCTTTGCTCTGCACCCTATGTGGGGCAGTGACCGGGGCAGCTCATCCTGCTCTCCACAGTGGTGGCCCCATAGGAGCAGTGGTCCTTGCGGGCACTGGGTGCACGCCCACACGCCTCCATGTTGATGCTGTGGATGTGAACACTTCTCTTTACTTAGAATTAGCTACCATCCATCCTGATTTGCTGTTGGTGAATTTGGAAAGGAGGGACGTGACCAGCGGATGATACAGGGGTGGTTTAGTGAACCAGGCTTGAATGCAGGGAAAGAAAAAGGAGGGGAGAAGAGAGTTTTTTTCCACAAGAGAGATCTTCACAGCAAAAAGAGGGACATCTGGCTGAGCCACGGTTTTATCCACAGAGATACCAGCAGCACAGCATGGGCTTCCCACCAGCTGGAAAACACAGCGTGTGTCCCTGGTTCTGGGTGTCCCTCCGGCAGCTTGCTCCGCAGCTACATCTGCCCTCATGTTGTTTTCCATGCTCGGGAGACCAGCCTCCCAGAGATATGCCTGTCCACACCTCACCCACGGTGCCGTCGTGCCCATGGATCAGCTCAAGATTTGGCCATTCATTCTGCCTCTTATTTAGTTGTATAATTCCTTCTAAACAAAACCACCCAGACTGCTGGGGGGAGGAAAAGCCAAATGAGCTTTTACTCTGGAGGTAGATAGAAACAGGACAAGATCACCCGTCGAGCTGCAGAAATGCCCAGGGGCTCCAACCAGAAGAGGTCAGAGACCTGGTGTGTCCATACAGTGCCCGCTCTGTGGTGCAAGGCAGTCGGTGTCCCTTACCAATGGCCAACCCAGCTTGGGTAATGCAGTCACCTGCCCGGCACGCCGTAGGGTCTACAGCTTCCCCAGAGACTGGGAACGGGGTGGGCACGTCAGGAAGGTGCAGCTCAAACTCAGGGAACTCTTCGAGGCTGGAAAATTAAACAAGGTGTAATCAAAACAGTGTGGGTCTTGCAGGGCATGCCATGCTCATGCCTAGCGTCCTGACGGCCTGCAACCAAGCCACCGTCTCTCTTCTTCCAAAACCTCCTGGAAAAATGCCCACCTGGTTTCACCAGTCTCTTTCTTGGACACTGAGACAGGAATGGAAGAATTTTGGCAGGTGAGGTATCGAGCTTTTTCCAGTGGACTATCATGACGTGATACTCTGCAGCTCTGCCCCCCCCTCTTTTTTTTTCCTCCTGGCTTTGCGCATGTGTGTCTGAGAGAGAGAGCTGTGATTGCATGTGTTCAGCAAAGAGGTGTCTTTGATTCCCCAGTCTCCAGTATCACTGACGGCACAGGCTGTGGTTGCCAGGCACACCCGGTGGCTCGCAGACATCGGACTGGTGGACCAGCTGGAGACTGCTAAGCTGGAGACTGCCTTGGTGCCAGTGCAGAGACACCCACAGGTCCCCTCCATGTGTCCCTGCACGTTGGCCAGGGGGCACAAACTGAGCAGGAGGCGAGGAGCACCTTCGTGTGAAATGCGGCTCTGCTTTGGGGTCGCTGGGAGGTGCCGCTTGGCGTCTGGCTGTGCTGCAGCTCTCAGCATCTTTTCAGGGTCAAGCCCTTCGTTACCCGCTCGTGCTGCCTGAGATTATGCAAAGGCTTTTTTCATGAAGAAGCAGAAACATCTGGCCCAGGACCCACCTTCTCGAATCAGACACCACAGAGTGACCCCAACAGACTCTGAGCACAGCATCCCGCCAGAAGACGTGACGTGCTCGCTTTTCGCCTACGCACCTTAGCAGCACACCTCCTGTGGAGCGAGGATGAGGATCAGGTCTCCATAATTGTGTTTTTATACAGTAAGAGGATATTCTTCAAGTGCTGTAATCAAATTCCGACTCGAAAGAACACGCACAAAGGAAATAAGTAATCTTCCCAGTGTTTACATTCATTACTCTGAGTAACTCTGCACTGGGCGCTGCTCAGAACTGAGTTTTGAAGGACAAACACGGTTTGACCGGGTTTGCACTACTGGAAGAAAGAAAAACAGTTTGGGCAAATAAAGAACAAACCTTAGGCCTCAGCTGCAATCCAAAATTAGGTTTCAAAGTGTAAAAAGAATGTAAAGATCCAAGCAATTATTTTGCCTCCTCTTACCGTTGATTGCTTCTGTCTTTCCAAACCTCAGGCTGTTCTGGAAGCGAAAATGTTAGGAAATACATCTTTTAAAAGTTATTAAGAAGACCTGATTCAACTAAAATTTGCAAGTCTGTGGGATAAAAATCAGTCAAATAAGAATTAAAGTTCACTCAGACTTTTTTTTAAAACAAAGGGTGGGCCTACTCAACTGTGAAATTCGGATCTGGGGACGGATTTTGGATACTGCAAATGTCTTGGCTTTGCGATGAAACTTCACTGTAGCTTATTACTGAAACACAGCCATCACAAAGCTTTGACCCGGATGAGCAGGTTAAATTCCTTCTCAAGGGCTTACAAAGTCCTTGCAGGACCTTGGCAGCCCAGGATACCAGGGCTCTGCATCTGGTTCTTCTGATTCTCCACGAGTTTTGTCAAAAGTCATTTCTCCTTCAGCTTCTGCAGCGGGGCAGGTACGTAGCCATGGAGTTACTGGTGGCAAGAGCAGACCTGACGTTGATAGTTTCCCTCTAGATGAAATGAAAGGGAAGGGAACACTCACCAGGTGATGCTATCATTATCAGGCAGCTGCCAGGATTGTTTGGGCACATTGTACTGGACTTTCAACTCCCAACAGGCAGCACCGGTAGTTTTTTCCCCCCCATGTATAATTTGTGACGCATAGCCCATGAGTCACTCCTAACAAATAAAGTTCTTCAATGGCAGCAATACCACCCCATTACTCCCCCGAGCATAACAGCAAGATAGTGAAGCCAGCTTAATTACCTCTTCCCCCAGCTAATGATCATTCATTGGATTTGAGATGACTCATGGCTGGCCTTTGATCATCACCAGGCAGCGCCTTCCTGGTAGGATGAGAGCAAGCAAAGGACCCCAGCAGCTGCGATGAGGTTCGCAGGGGCAGGTGACCTGCAGGTGCAGCAGGGATGGGATGATATTTACTCAGCTGAATGCGACGGGGCTGTTTTGGTGCTAAACTAAATGCATCTCCCCACCACCAAACCTCGGCGGGGTCGGATGGAGGGTGGGGGGCAGGAGGAAGAAACACGGCTGCTTCCAGCCTCTCTTGGTGCCAACTCACCGCTTCACCTTCACAAGCTGTAACAACCATGGCAACAGGGCCAGTTACACGGAAAATGAAATGGGTTCAAGGTCCAACATCAAAGGGGAGCCGTTTCTACCACGAGCGCGCGGCTCCACAGCAAATTTGTGGCCAGCCTGCTGAAAGCCCCCAGGAACTGCTCAGCCAGACTGTTCTCGTCAACAAGGAAATTCCCGTCCTTGGGGTTTTTTTTTTGTTTCTGGTGTTTTGATTTTAACTGCTCTGTCTAATCTAGGGAAGGGTTTGGTGCAAACAAAGCAAAGCCCAGGTGCCCCTGGGCCTTCTCCTCCCATAGACCATCACACCCTGCAAACAAAAAGCAGTGGAGCTTAAGATCACACTGTTGCTGGGTTTTGGGTAGTGTGACCAGTGTCAAATGTCTGTCCCCCTCCTCCCCCCTTCGTAATTTTTAATAACTCCATGTGCCAGGAGTCTTTGCTTTTTCATGTCATTCATCAGCCAGTTATGTGAGAAGAAGTTAAATAAAGGTGCTACTGCCCCCCAACTTGCACTGACCCCCAACATCTATATCCCAAGCAAACTCCATGAAGGTCAGGGAGGAAATGCAATCCTGAACACAAGGGAGAACTAGAGGATGAGGGAGGGGGGAAAACCTCGTTCACTACAGGTTAAGTCCTTACCTACAGCTGTGTTCCTCTGCTTTAAGGAAGGATGCTGTTTCTCACTGTGTTACAAAGCTGGCTTCTCACTAGTCCTGAGCTGGGGAGCACTTGGGGGGGGTCCTCACGCAGGTGTGCCCATGCAGAAGTTCAGGGTTGTGTCCTGCTGTATCTTCTGCACCGAGAGGAGCGCAGCTCAAGGTTACCCTGCAGCCTTGCTGCAGAGGGGAATTCGGGACGTGACTCAGGGATTCTGCATCAGCCAGTCCTCTCCCTGGCTCTGCCCAAAGCAGCACCTTCGGTTTCAGGTGCCTTTGAGCAGGTGCCCAATGAATCCAGGATTGAAATGGTGCAGCGAGGAAGACCTGGGAGATGCCTAGCATGCCTTCAGTATCTCCCACCGCTGCTCAGTGTGGGGAAGAGGAACACGCGCTGCGGTTCAGTGGTACAGCCCCCAGCCTCCCCTACAGTATGGGGTACCACTCAAAAAACATGCTGGGAGAAGAGTAGGACTCATTTGTGATCAGGAGACACCAAGATGAAAGATAACTGATAGTGTCTGTAGCTGTGCATCGTGTTTCCACGCAGGGCATGACTGTATTTTGTACTCTTGACTTCAAGTCTCTCTCCCCTATTTTTTTCTAAACAGCAGCATCACCATTAACTGCAAAGCGCTACGTGGGCATTCCAATTAAGCAACTTTCACTAAATGGTACTAGGATATATTTTAAACCCTTTATGGGGTTATGTGTATTTTCAACTCTTGGAAGAAACTTTCTTTCCAGGGAAGTACATTGCTGATAAGAACAACTCTGTAAATAAAGATTAAGCCAGCTTTTTCCATGGTGGGAATAATTTAATGCTCAGAGTGAGCAGGAAGCATATAGCTTCACAGCATATTTGCATTAATGCTACTGGGGAGGCTGGCACAATTTGCAGCACCACAGAGCAATATTTACTCCCTGAAATCAGAAAGACATCTATATGCTAAGGCAGAGCTATGACTTTTAGGGAACCATTCAGTTGCTGTTGAATCCATCTCCTGCTGCAAAACTTCAATAAGGAATTTGGAGACTTAAGTTTTAGAATTTCTAGCCGAAATAAACATTGTTTCTTTTCAAAAGCTGAACTAACACTCATCTGTCTTCCTGAATTTGGAAGAGGCTGCTGAGGAAGCCATGAGACAAATGCTGCAAGGTGCCACAGCTACACTGCGAGTATGACCATACTTTGTTTTCCTCTGAAACCCCTGACTCCCCAAATCTTTACACAAGAAGCTCAACTGTCTACCGAGAAAATGAAGTTTCTTCCTCTCAGTTTTCGAGAAAGCTTTAAAAATGCTGGCACAAAAAGCTCGAGAACCAGAAGGCAAATGAAAACACGTTTAATCACGTTGTTTTGAAGGCATGCAGTATGTAGATGCCCGAATGTTAATCCTTGAGGTTGAGTTTGATCCTATGGCTTTCAGCATTCTTGCGTATGGAAGCGCTCATCGCTCCAGCGGAACCGGGCTCCTCACACTGCGGATCCCAAAACTGCCTCCCCACCCCTGCAGTGAGAAGAGCTTGGTTGTCCCCTTGCCGGGATCTCCTGCCTCCCCACAGCAGCTTTGCCAATGCACGTTGGCATGGGCTGCACTTGGAAAAGAAAAAGCACCTGATTTTCAGCTATGGCACGTGAAACTGAAAATGCAGGTAAACAGCATAAATGGACACAGAGAGGGATGAGACAGAGGACAAGCCACATTTTATATTATTAACACATCTGGTTAACTCAACAGATCTGCTAGGGTGACTTTTTTCCCCCCCTAACGGGAAATAAGCTGCCACAGGATTTTTAATTTTGTGCACCAGAGCCCTGGTTGCCATCCAGAAGAGGGGACCTTGATAACAGGGTCTTGCTACACATCCAAGACAGCAACGCACAAGGGCTCGTGTTAACAACATTTCTTCTGAGAACCATACCAGGCATCCAGATGAGATGAGGGAGACAGAGGCTTCACACCTTTCACTGGAGAGCTGTTATCACTGCTGCCCTACTGCTGTGCCTTGGGGGTTTATTGGCCCCAACTTGCCCTAGACTCGGTGTTGCCGCATGAGTTCAATGGGATTGGGTAGTGGAAAGTGATAATCAATCATTTAATCAATAGAGACGGGACCAACAGGCAAATCCATCACAGCCACCAATGGCACCTGAGATCAGAACTAGTCTGCTGGATCCAGTCATGCTTTGGGATAGTGGTAGTCCCCCATCTGCAGAGTGAACTGAGGAAAAAAAACACAACCTCAGAGAAGGGCATGAAAACCTCTTGTGGGCTTTGGAAAACAGGTATTTGAACTGAAAAGACCTTTGGGGATCAAGAAAAGTTGGGATGGATGAAGGTTTAGAGCAACAGTGGAAGGAATAGATTGGGAAGAGGGCAAATTGAAAATAGGAAGTGGGCACACAAAAAAAGTAGAGAGGAGAAGCATACCACTAACAGGAAAACGTAACCGAATCTGGAAAGCATCATCAGTGTACAACCACAAAGACAACCTCAGTCGTTCTCACTGACTTTAACATTTTGTTTATTGCTCCATCACAATTGCTGTCCTGTTCCAAAATTTAACAGTTCCCATAAAAAACATGTTTAGGCAGACTGCCAGCGTCCGAGCTTTTTTTTTTTTTTTTTTTTTTTTTAATAAAAAATTTTAATTTTGTCTAGACTGCCTGGAGACAAGCATTTCAGAAAACTCTTCTTCCTCCCTCATCCTTCCCTAAGCCCAGCTATGCCCACCCGGTGGGCTCTGCATCATGGCACCTGCCAGAAAGATGGCAAGACAGGCTGCTTTTGATCTTTTACCTTTCTGCTCAGTCAACCCTCCTGTATTCACCCTTTCATCCTGGGAGAGAAACAAAAGCAAAGAGAAAATGAAGGTGAAGATCCCTGCAAGCTGAAGCGTTATCTCGGGAGTCAGGGAAAGATCAACGTTGAGTTTCACTGGCGGCTGCCCCCAGCCCAGGCTGTACCTGTGGAAGCCCAGAGCCCCAACACACAGCGCAGTTAACTCTCCAGCAGCCAGACAGGCCCTGCTGCGTCCCCCTTTCCCCAAAGCCCCCCTTTCCTAAGAAATCAAGTATAATAATTTTCTGCCCTGCCTGAGCAAAGATCAGCCCCAGAATTCACACCATTAAATGATAAAGTGTAGGAAACTAAACTGTGTTCCCTGGGAGCCTGTTCTGCCTCGTCTCTCTGCTCTTCCCAAAAGGGCAAGTTAAAAAAAAAACAACCTAGAAAAAATGGTGCAGCGAGCTCAGCTGCATTTCTCCTCACTAGATGCTGTCCTAAAATATCCAGAGAGACCTGACTCCCCGGGTCAGCCTGTCCGACCCCGGGCACCCAGAGCACTCCTGCGGCAATGGGGGTACTGGTACTCCAGAGGGGAACTGCTGCTTGGGTGGATGATCAAGAAAATTGGTGGCACAGACCAGGGTCCCTCATCCATTGCTTCAGCCCAGTCCTCAAAAGGGCTTTTCCTTCCGCCAGAACAAGCCAGCTTTGCAGGTGATGGAGAGCAGAGAGGGGATGCCCTTGCTCTCTCTGGGGGTCTTTGGGCATGCGGAGTGCTGAGATTAACCTGAATGACCCTGTGTTCTCAGGAGACGTGAGTCAGAGTGAGTCAGCTCCCATGCGACCACCCTTTCTGCTCTCAGCTGCACAAGAAACACTGTATTATTGATGGCAAGCTTAATGAGGTGGTGGAAACCGCGATGGAGAACAATTGTACTCCACAGTGGTGTGCAGGCCGGCTTTGGTGCCCAGAAACACCCCACGTTGTCCTCCCCACTGCCAGCAGACACGACGTGTCCCACTAGCCAAGGGAGATTTCCCGTAGGGATTGCTCCTCCCGAGAGCTGCCCTTTCAAAGGGAGATGTCTCTTCCCCACGCAAGATGACCAGCTTTCCCCTTTCCCACCAGCAAGCTAACTGAGACCCTCCAAGACAGGACCTCTACCACGGACCCCTACGGAGACCCACCATCAACCACCTTACATCAAGCCCCACATCTGCAACCAGTTTGTGCTTCCCACCAGCCAAAGGGGGAAAAAAACCCACCCAGGCCAGGCTTCAAAGAAACATACCATCAGGTATTAGCTCTGCTGTGGGTCATGGGAAGTGATGAAGCCACAGGAAAGGATCAGGCCACAGAGGAGCACAGCAGGCTCGATCCCAGATTCACACGCACCCCAGGCGGTTGTTTGCAAGAGGGAAGGAGCCTGGTCTGTGCTTTTTTAAGGCTGTATTTCTGCCTGGTTTAACACACATTACTCCATTTGAGTTGATTGCAATCAAGTTGCCCCGTTTCAGCCTGTTTCAATTGGGAAAAAAACGGCAGCTTGGTCAGCATCCCCGAGCCCACGGAGTAAATTTGTGTGAAAAGATAGAGAAACTGTTGTTAACGACCCTGCTTGGGTTTTCCAGCCCGGCAAGCAGATTTTCCTTGCGGCGGCCGCCGTTGTGTACCGCAGACTCTTTTCCTTCGGAAAGGTGGTGGTTTAAATTGGAGTTAGACATACGGTACCTGCCAAGTTCAACATGCCTCGGAGACAAACACGGCTCTGTCCGCGAGAGGCCCCGCATCGCCGGGGCTACGCAAAGGCCAGCTCAGCTATGGAAAACAGCGAGGAGAGGACTTGGCTGTGTGAAAATGCAACTGCTTCTTGTAATGTAGACATAAACTTTTCAAGGAGGGGTTGCTGGAAGGGCAGAGAGAAATGTGAAATACAGGCCCGACTGTCAGTTGTTGGGTTGTTTTTTTTTTGTCATTATTATTTTTGCAAGAGTTCATTCGCAGTTCCCCCGTGCTGCACACAGGCTTTGCTCTGTGCGCGGGCTGCCCCGGCGCCAGGACCACTCAGCCCCGGGAGCAGTAGCTTTCAGCCCTTTCCAGCAGTCATGCCACATCTCCTAAGCTCAGAGTCCATCTCACCTTGTCCCGGTCCCCACCAAGCTGCATCCCCAGCAAGAGGGGATGGAGAACAAATGATGCCCACACCCCCTCCGAGATCTCTGAACCACCTCTCCTGGGTGCCATTGGAGAGAAACCAAAGTGCCCTGGGCAAGTTCCCTGGTATGGGGGTTTGCAGGGGGATCCTTCAGAGGGGAGTTTCAGCAGCATTGATTCCTCCCTGGACCTTTAAGGGGAAGAGGCAGAGTGCCCTGACCTCCCCCAGCCGCCTGGTCAGGCATCCTGGTGGAGAGCATCAGTGAATGCAGGACCTGTGGTACTGCATGGGAAGGAGCAGTTTGCTCCCTCTTCCCATTCCTGTTCCTGTTTCTCAGGTGGGAACGGTCACAGTTTGCCCTCTTCATCTTTAAAGCCTGTGGTAGCCCATGCCGAAGTGCTGAGCTCCCGTACTCAACATGAGGCCAGGATCTGTGATTAAAGGAACACAACCAGTAACCTGGTCATTCATAAATCCATTCTGCCGTCCTCATTATCTACCCCAATTAGCTAGCAGACCCCACCAGGAAGGTGTCTGCAAGCAAAAGAGATCCAAACCTCTGCAGGCAGAAGCCTTTTTAAAAGAGGCCCTACGCAGCCAGAGTATGTGGGCATCCCCGAAATGTGATGCCAGAAGAAAGAGCAGAAACCACGGGAGATGACCTACATGTCTTTTTGTGAGTCCTTCACATTTTAGGCACCCAGAAGCAGCAGAAGGGCCTAATTAACTGAAATTAATCTAAAATCTCCTTATGCAGCAATAAAAGATGAAGCTGAAAGGAGAGCTTTTCTAGACTGGCATGTCAACCAGCCCCACAGCGTGGAGAGAGGGATGAGGTGAAAAGGGATGTGCTGCCAATGCTAAATCTGCTGCAAGGAGCAGTTTTAGGCACACAGTGGAAGCTTCACCCCCTTCTTCTCCCTTCCTAGCACTCACTCCCAGGACCATGTACAAGCTTAGCCCTAAATCCTTTAATGTTTTCTGCATGAGCAGATTCCCGCTCCTGGGCAAAACCCCCTGGATCTCAGTGGCCCTCCTGGGGATGGACACGGGACAGGTCTTGGCCAGAAGGGATACAAGATGCTGGGAAGGGAAAGGAAGAGGAAATAGGTATGGAAACATTTGGGCACAGTGCAACTGAGGCTGTGCCCATTCAGATGGAACAAGGGTACCAGCTCCACGGACTTAATGAAATGCAGAAGTGCTGGCGTTGAACTGCTGGACAAGGGCTTTCCAACAATATGTTCTGTCCTTGGAAAAGTCTGACTCAAAGAAATGGAGATTTCCCATAGAAATGCATGCGTGTCTACAAATGTTTCCTTCGGTCCCAACCTGCACCTCGTCTTGCCTGACTTCTCTTGCTTGTTCTCCTTCTCTGCATGGTTTTTCCTGCAAAAAGCCCCCAGCAGCTCCACAGTTTGAACACCGCTCTGCCCAACTCCAAGCAAGAAGGTGGTGGACCTGTGTCTCAACCGCCAGCTAAGTGCCCCAGCTGTTGGGTAGGTTTTTTCTCCATTGCATGCCTCCTTCTCTTTCTTTCCCTGCCATCCAGCACCCAAGGAACCATCTGATTTTATTTTCTCTGCTTGTACGACTCACTCTCACACTACCAGTAGATCCAGTTGAATTATTCACTGCAATCATTATCATTAATCCAGCCTATTTGCTGAGCCAGCCCTGATGGGTGAATATATTTGTCATTCCTAAGTATTTGCCAAAATAGCTTGGGTGAGCCATTTAGCCCGAGGCCATTCATAGTAGCTATTTATGGTCCTTTCCATTAAAACTCATCTCTTCCTTAATGGCCAGTAGAAGCCCCACGTGCTGCTGAAGCCCCGCTCAGGTGCTGTTTTGAGCACCTTTGGTGTAGGGCTTGTTCCCCGACCCATTTCTGCCTTAGCAGCCAATCTGTGCTGCCAGGATGGCACAACGCAGCTTGGCAGAGTGCAGTGCTGGCTCCCGGAGGCAGAGCTGTCACTTCCCAAATTAATGCTTTTCCCCTCTATAGTTTTTACTTTTTTTTTTTTTTAAATTCTCTCCGGTCATGGCTTTTCCTGGCCACAGACACCAGAGTTACGTGGATTTTCTGTTTGCTTCTTCAAAAGCGCACGTGCATATGGGTGGAGAAAATGTACTAAATGCCAAAGATTATATTTCTCCAAGTGTTGTAGTAGGTTCTATGGTTACGGTCACAGAGAGCAAAGGAAATGTGAATGCTGAAGTGGCTGCAGGAGCTGGAACTGAGCCTCTGTGCATAAGGCTGGTGTGGATTTAACATGAGTGGCTATAGGCTAGGTGATCTATTTGAAAATATAACCCCTGCACGGTGTCAAAGCCTAATCTCTTGGAGGAGTCATTTCTGGTGATGGCTGCCCAAAAACTATTTATTGTGTTGTGTTATTTCTATTTCCTAAACCCTGGTAAGGATGTGAAACATCCTTAATTGCACAGAACCTTTTATAGTCACCATGTAGCTTGTCACTATTTGCTAACAACGCAATATGTGTTTAATATAAATTAAGCTATTGACTATACATGTGTATTGCAATTTGAAGGGTTCACTCCCTATTAAATATGGGATAATGTGGCAAAAAAATCCCTATTAGTGGCATATTTGCTGTAAATCTTGACGAGTTAAAAAAGACCCTCTGCTAGTCAGTCAACTTTTGATAAAAAATATTAAAATTTAACCCAGAAAGTGACAAAGCTGAGCCCAGCCTTGTCCCTGCCAACATAAATAAAATTGAGATTTTGAGATGGGTGGTGTTGAAAGGAGCCCTGGATTATCCAGACAGTACTAATTTCATTCCTTCAGGCTCCATGACCATGAGAATCCAGTGTGTGGTATCTGTTAGACGTAATATGACATATGAGATTGCTTGAAACCTCTTCCAAATTTAAGCCCATGGAAGTCAAAGCTGATTACAATAGATGTGCATTTGGCCCATAAACTGCTGGAAAGCAGAAAATCAGTTATTTTCTTTGCTTGCAAGATAGAGGCTTTTGTGGAAGTGTGAGGACCACACTCAGGAGGGCAGCAGGAGGTTTGCACTAAAGCCATTCCTTCCCTGCATGCACACTCACATCTCTTCCCTGGTATCTCTTCCCATTTTCCCTTTGCCACAGCCATCCCTGGATCACACAGCCCGTTTCTGACCAACTGCTTCAACCCTCCTCTGATGAAAGAGGGGTGATCAGCCTCACGTGGAGCATCGGTGGCAGGATGCACACAGGCAGGTGCTGCGGAGCTGCTGACACGCTCGCAGTTCACACTAATTTACTTTCTGTCCATACCTTGATAGTACAATACCTTTGCCTGGCCGGAGAGGACTCTGCTTCCACTGCGCCTCCGTCAAGGCCATAAAGCCCATAATAAGAACATAGTGTGTCAAGACATCAGATTTCAGAGGTTCTGCCTATAAATTTTTTAGCCTTTGATAATGACTTTTTGCAAACAGGTGATAAAACACAATTGCTCCCTCCATTTTAAGTGAGAGAGGTGGACGATAAGCACCCCCGAGAAGAAGAAATATATTGTTCCACGGCTCGATATATTCATAGTTTTAGACCTACACGTTGCATCAAATGAGTTGCCATCAATCAGCTAGGAAATGCTTTAGGTCTGTGAAGCGTGCCGTGTTTCAGAGAACCAAAGGATGTACTGCAGAGCCCTTCATCATGAGGATGGGGACAGTGCTCTGGGAAACGGTTGTTTCCAAAGATAAAGGTTCATGGATCAAAACTCAACCCAAGAAATAACAGTAAAATTATACTGACGTTCTGAAATTGCCCTGGACCAGCTCCCAGAAACACACCATTAACAAAGGCATTGCAGGAAGTCTCCACTTGCCGCGCTGCATGGTGGCTCCCCGCTTTCCTCCCCCACGTAGGCAGGAACCCCATTGACACAAGCGGTAATTCTGCCCAGGTAGAAAAATAAATTTATGTCACGTAGACGCTTTCATAACCAGAAGGAGAACTTTACCACGAGACCTATTTTTGGGGGGATAAATGGGCCAGCCTTGAAATTTAGAGTTGCTAAACTTGTGAGGCTAGGGCTCATATTTGCCTCATATTTGCACAAAAACTATACCAGCTTGGTGCACCTGATCTCCACAGGTCTTTACTTGCAACTTGGATATTAATTCAAGCTGGGAATGTATCTCTGAAGGGAATCAAATCCTCTCTTGCCTCAATCCTGCAGCAGAGACTACTCCAGGAACAAGGTGAGAGCACTAAGGCGGTGGGAGGTATGGCACAAACACCAGCCTTCCTTGCAATCAGATCCCAAGGATCCATTTTGGAACTCTCTACAAATTCAAAATTTGTCTTTGCAGGAAAATGATGACAGAATAAACCAAGTGTTGAATGCAAAGCCCCTTCACCATTGTAGAAAAGCTGCCTTTATACATACTCATCTTCCAGAGCAGAAGTGTTCAGAGGGGAACCACTGTAGAACAATGTTGGTCTGCACGGACCAGACCTCGACAGGCTTTCGCAGGGCAAGACTAGTGTTACACTCCTGCCGACACCCTGGTTGCAGTAGGCTGAGCAGGTACTGCTAGAGGAAAAGGAAAAAAAAAGGAATATGACATTGCCTTCTCTGGGCATGGCTTTGTAAATCTGAATGAAAGAAACCTCATAGAGCCTGATAGACTGAAACTAGAAACCCAAAGCAAAGTACTCAGCTTTGAATAGACACAGGGCAAGCAGATAAGACTTGCAATGACACAAAATTCCTGCACTCCACTGCTATTGTATGTCAACTCCCACTTAAAATACATGATTCTGGAGTTTGAGATCCTAGATGTACATGGGAATCATGCAACTGCAGCCCCAGGTTCCCTGCACCAGTTCCAGCTCCAACAGCCAAAGTGTGACAAATCCCACCACCTCCCACCCCATGCCCATGGGTGCTCCCAGCTGCACACAGTGGGGCCAGGGATGAGGATGAGGAGGGCTATGGGAAGGGGCCATCAGCTGCCGGGAGGAACAGATGGCCTCAGCCTTCCCACAGCAGCTGAAGTTGCGTCTGTTTAGAAATTGCTGCAAAGTGCCAATTTTCATTACACGAAGCACTGAGCACTTGTCTGGTGGTAACCACATTTCATCACAACCTACACAAACTGGATCTTGAATGGCAACCCGGCGATTAAATGAAGCTCTATTAGCCTGGGTCTATTTTTGAATCAGGTTTTAACCAGTCCCTCATTTTCACACCTGAGCAATTTTCATGCAGACCCTCTCCCTGCTCGCTGCTGCGAACACATAGGAAGCTGAACCCAGAAACGCAGGGAAAAGTTATGGGATTTAAAGAAGACAGAGGACATGTGGAGTTGTAGCTGCCCCTGGCTCTCTGCAGCAATCCTGCCAGGGGACCGGAGCGCGGCTTTGTTCGAGGGTCAGATGAGTGCCCTGTCAGAAACTGCCATGCTTTCAGCCAAGATGTGGTATCAGTGCACACTGGTCACCTTGGAGAAAGAATTGCTTGAAAGGAGTTAGTCTCACAGGAACAAAATTCACCTTGCTGCCCGCTCGCTCTGCCCGCTTCCAGGCAGTGATCTGCAACCAGCCGCAGGAAAGGAGGGGCGGGTGAAGGAAGGGAATTGAATGCTTAAACACTTGGCTGCATATTATGAAGTGTTTTACATGTAAAATAGGTTGAAAAACACCATGAGGAGGAGAGAGAATACGGAACAGCAGGTTCATTACTGGTATTGGTCTAACACGCATTCATGGTAAGGTCAGAGCACGCAGGAAAACCTCATCTTAAGGAAAAAAAAAAAAAAAAAGCTCAGGTCAGATTCTTGTGTATCCAAGAGCTTTAAGTCTTGTAAAGAATTATGATTAACCTGAGTGACAGCATTTGGAGCACCAGGAGGAGAGCTCAGTGAAGCACATCATGCTGAACTAAAATTAGCAGAGTCTAAAATTCAGCCGTCTACTTGGCATCCACACGCGATGCTTCCCTGGCCCCAGACCCATCACATCACTCAGCTTTCCCGGTACCGTCAGCTCCTTGCTTTCAGAAGCGCTGCTGAGTGAATTGCTGCTGTTCACACGCAGCCTGCACCTGCCTGGAGGCAACAAGCCCAATTGCTAGAGGTGGGTTGGGTTTTTTTTTTTCCCCCCCAATATTTCCTCCAGTGTTTATTTGCTGATAGTTTTCCAGGCAGCTGGAATTCAAGATGTGAAGTGCGGACTCTCCGTCAGTGAAAGGATGGAAAAAGACCAGAGATAATAAGACAGGACCATAGGTCTAGAAATACGCTGGAATCCCACATGGCTCAAAATGGACATGAATCATGTCGTGAGAAAAGCAAGGAGGGGTTTGCCATGGTCAACAAGCTATAGGGCAGTAAGAGATGAGTTAAGGTCTGGTTCTAGGGGACTTCACCCACAGAATGAGTGAAGAAATAAAGTTTTGTCACTCTGCCCTAGATCCTACTCATTTTTCCCCTGTCTTCTTCTTGTCTTTTCTGTTGTAACATGGGTAAATCTTGGTTTGTCTTTCTCTTTTGCTGCCCTCATTGGGTTCCCTCTGCTTCATCCTTGATTTTTGCTGGCCACCCTGTCTTCCTGAAGTGATGCACTTTTCTGGTTTGCCTTTTGCATGGGTTGTTCCAACATGTGCTTGCTGGCCTGGCATATTGATCGCTACTGTGCTGCTCAGCTGCCCTTTGGGCAAGCTGTTGTGAAGTTCTCTTACTCTCTAGATGTTACCAGCACACTACGCATCACCTGCCAAGTTTCCCACCTTAGTGCTTCTTCAGGCAAAAACCCCCCACACTCAACATTTCCCAGTAATTCTGAGGGGTTTTCTACAGATGGAAATTAATGCTGCATGGGAAGCTAAATTGCTACCCTGTCCTGAAGCCCTGTGTGATCCTTTTCATGATCCCTAGGAGAAGCTACTACTCACGAGACACTCTTCAGCTCTGCGAGGTGACAAACACTGGACTCCTTTGCTTGAGTACTTTCCATCTATGCTTCTGGCTCTTCACTAAGCCATGGTTTAGGCTCAAAGTTTCCAAGTGGAGCTGGTTGGGTGATTACTGCTGTTAAGCCAGCTTGTAGCATAGTCACACCAGTCTCCAAAGTCCCTGTGAGAAAGAGCATGGGACTGGGAAAAGGCTTAAGCATGTTTGAGAGCTTGGCCAGTGTGCCTGTGGGATTGTAGGCAGCAATGGGAACAGTGAGCTTGGAGCTGAGAAGACACTCCCATCTCCTCGAGGCGGTTCACAGATCACCATCAGCACTGACCTTTCCCGCTCACCTTCTCCCGGCTGGACACAGGTAGCAGCGCTCAAGGGTCTTACCAGCTTTGAGAGCAGGTCTCCATGGCTACCCCGATGTTCAGCCATGCCAAGCCAGCCTTGACTTCCAAGAAAACTTCCTGCCCTGACCTTATCTTGTCACGGAACATGACATTTGGACACATGTCACTGGGGCCACCAAATTAGACGGTTTTTTATGGTGTGCAAGGGGCAAGTAGGTTCCCCAGAACTGACAGACGAACCACATTACTGTAAGGCAAAGCAGGGGGAGGAGAACACTTTTGCTTGGAGCAACATAAATGTTGGTTAAGAAACAGGCATAAAAAGCAGTCTGAGGCACGATCATTCAGGCTGTTACTCCTGTATTTAGGCTGCCTAACATTTTGCATGATAAACAATTTGTGCAGGTTTCTTGAAATGCTTGGAGATTACTATTATTTGCAGGAGATCTCAAATGCAGCAGGTAGAGCCCTCAGGCTAAAGCCATGCCTTTTCCTAGACTTGCAAACCGCTATCCCAATTTTGTTAGAAGTAGGTGAAGCATTAAAAATGACTAACCATTTTGCTCCCCCTCGTTCCCTCCCCCACTACTCTTCCCCCTCCCCGCCTGATGATGCCTCAGAAACCTTTTAGCACTGAGCCAAAATACCCCACAGCAAACTACTGCCACTTCAATATACACAGTTATTTTTTATTAGATCTTTTCTGTGTGACTAGAGGTGTCTTATGACAAGAGATGTTACAGATGTGCAATATATACTGAACCTGGGCAATCCCAAGCACAAACACAGGTTGGGCAGAGAATGCATTGAGAGCAACCCTGAGGAGAAGGACTTGAGGTGTTGGTGGATGAGAAGCTCAACATGAGCCGGCAAAGTGTGCTGGCAGCCCAGAAAGCCAACCGCATCCCGGGCTGCATCAAAAGCAGCGTGGCCAGCAGGTCACAGGAGGTGATTCCGCCCTTCTATTCCGCTCTGGTGAGACCCCATCTAGAGTACTGTGTCCAGCTCTGTGGTCCCCAACATAAGAAGCACGTGGACCTGTTGGAACGGGTTCAGCAGAGGGCCATGGAGATGATTAGAGGGATGGAGCACCTCTGCTATGAAGACAGGCTGAGAGAGCTGGGGTTGTTCAGCCTGGAGAAGAGAAGGCTCCGGGGAGAC